>JAPQRQ010000019.1:30443539-30463529 GCA_037367365.1 Apogon talboti | reverse complement strand
TTAGATTAGATTAGATTAGATTAGATTAGATTGGATTGGATTGGATTGGATTGGATTGGATTGGATTGGATTGGATTAGATTGGATTAGATTAGATTAGATTAGATTAGATTGGATTGGATTGGATTAGATTAGATTAGATTAGATTAGATTAGATTAGATTAGATTGGATTGGATTAGACTTTATTGATCCCACAATGTGGAAATTTAATGGTCAAGGCAGCAGCAGAATACAGTGTAAGAAAAAAAGGGCAGTATAAAGATAGTGAAAAAATAACAGTAATAAAAGTATACAGTCTATAAACATATTTACAACAGAGTGGAATTGCAAAATGTCAGCCAGTACAGATAGGACACATTCAGGACAGGGTTTCACTGTTGTGTTGTTCAGTCTGACAGTGGTGGATAAACCCTTCCTACACTGGGGGTGTAACAGCCTGAACCTGAAGCAGCTGCTCAGAGGCTCCATGGTCTGATGCAGTGGGTCAGAGGTGTTGTCCATGATGGAGGTCAGCCTGGCCCACATCCTCCTCTCTCCCACCTGCTCCCCAGTGTCCAGCCCAGGACAGGCCTGGCCCTCCTGACCAGCCTGTTCAGTCTCTTCCTGTCCCGTTCGGGGGAACCTCCTCCAGACCACAGCGTAGTGGATAGCAGAGGCTCCCACAGAGTCATGCAACATCCATAGCGAAGGCCTGTGGACTCCAAAGGACCTCAGTCTCCTCAAAAGGTGAAGACGACTTTGGCCCTTTTTGCACAAGGCATCTGTGTTGTGTGTCCAGTCCAGTTTATTGTTCAGCTGAACACCCAGGTACCTAAAACTGTCCACCAGCTCAATGTCTGAGCCCTGGATGTGGGGGATTGTGGTCTTCTCCGGAAGTCGATCACCATTTCCTTCGTTTTGGTTGTGTTTAAGCACAGGTGGTTGCACTCACACCAGTACCACAAAATCCCTGATGACCGACCTATACTCCAACTCATGCCCCTCTCACACACAGCCAACGGCCATCGGAGAACTTCTGGAGATGATAGCTGTTGGTGTTGTATGTAAATCCGAGGTGTAGAGGGTGAAAAGGAACGGAGACAGCTCCCTTTCCTGAGGGACTCCTGCAGATTATGGCCTCACAGTTATGCAGTGACACATACTGTGTCCTGTTGAGGGATGCTTGGGTCCAATCAGGTCCAGGCTGGGGGGAGGGTTCTTTCTTTTCAGCGTAGGCTTCATTCTTCCTCCTCCAGACCCATTGATCCATGGGCCCAAAAACTATGGCTCCACAGAACAGAGTCCCAAACCTTCTTTGGCTTATTTCTATAGTTTTGATCCAGTTGGAGCTGGTGTTTCTTGTGCTTTTGGGTCAGTAGTGGTGTAAGTCTTGCTGCAGGTCTTTTGCAGTCGGTCGAGGGTTTTTGACCACCTGCCTCCTCAGGACTCTGGTGGCAGTCATTGAAAGCTTTTCTCCTTCTGCCATGTCCAGGTGGTGCTGACACTGTTCCTTCAACTTGTGAACTGTACTTCCAACAGTAATTGTAGGAACATTCAGTGCCTTTGCTGGATTTATGTATTCTTTTCCTCGTTTCTGCAAAGCAATGATGTCGTCACTGAATTTTTTGGACAATTCTCTTGACTTAGCCATATTTTTAACATCCAATCAAACATCACAGTCAATAGTCCAGGTATTTGAGGTGTTCCATCTCAAACACACCTGATGCAGCTATTGAAGTGCTTGAGACTGCAGCTGATATGCAAATGTGTGCTCTTCTGAGGAATTCTGTTCAGGAGGTTGACTCATTTTGAGACTGCAGTCGTCATTGAAAGTAGGATTTAATGTTGAATTTGAATAAAGTCCTTGGTATTTGAGTTTAATTTAATTGTTTAAACTGTTCTTGTGTAATTTATTTATTGCAAACACTAGAAAAAAATATAAATGCAACTATAATTGTTACTTGAATATTTTTTTTACTTCCATATTTGTTTCATATTATCTTTTATTCTTCCCTCCTGTTACTTTTTCATTTATTCAATATTTGATCCTTAAGTCAATTTCCTGTGTAGGATCAATAAAATTAAATTTTATCTTTGTAGCTGACATGGAGGCGAGCACAAGTTCAGCTCCAGAAAAACTAATCAAATACTGGACACGTGCACCCTCCCCCACTCCCACATGTGACCCTCTGACATCAGCCTCCACGGACCAATTGTTTCCAACACTTTGCCTTATCCCAGACAACAGGTATGTGAGTGTGTGTGTGTGTGTGTGTGTTGAATACAGTGTATTTAGTGTCTGTAAAATGGATGCATGTTCCTGACTGGCTGTCCAATGTGACTTCCAGCTCAACTGAACCAAAGAGACAAAGTGCGCAGGTTGAGGAGTCATACCTCTTCTGTAACGGAAACCATCCAGAAGAACACAGCAGGTGCACACGGACTCAACACAAGAACAGCTCTATATAAACACTTTCATCTTTCAGTGTCAGGATTCATCAATATCCATTAACTTTGGACCATGTGCAGTGTTTTTTTTTAATACAGCTGATTGAATACATGCCAAACATTCTAAAATATCTTGTAAAATTATTGAATAACTGTAAATGGTCAAAGCCAAAAAAGAGCTCTCATCTATTTGTGGTTTCTATGCTCTCTATCAATAAGAAACTGTGTAAATAATGTGTTACTGGGACTCAGTATGTGATCTTTAAACCAGATCAAAGGTGATTACTGATGTGTATAAATAGGTTTAAAATGACGAACGTGTCTGAAAAAAACATTATTCCAACTTTATGGGCAACAGTGTCATGTGGAATAATCTACTGTTTAGTCGGGTCTTAGATTATGTGATGGATCTATTTTTCAAGGTGGCTTTGTAAAACTTGTTTGTCAGCAACATATTGTGTGTAACATTTGAGTGTGGGTTAAGTTTTTAACATGCAGGCTTAAAACAGAAGAAGTGCAAGGCCAACATCTATGTATTCCAGAGCCTGTGGCCCAAACACTCCATCAGATAAAAAAATCCTATCATTTCAACCCTAGAATGGGCGGATGTGTCCTGGTACTGGGATCCTGATGCTTTGCCATTTGTTATAGTCACTGTTACACATTAGTTTCTTAAATGTGACCTTTTTTATCATGCATTTTGTGTTCTGTTGTCAGGTTAAACTTGTCAACTATGATAAGGTTGAATGTAGATCTAATGCTGCTGTTTCACTGAAGGCAATAAGAAACTCGCTGTAAAATGAAGTATGTTTCAATAGTTCTGTATACAAATTTGGCCAGTTAATTTGTGAACGTTGCTTCAATAGTGGATATTTTGTATGTGTGATAGAAAGGCTGCGGTACAAACAGGTGATACTATGAATAGACCTTCCTTTATGTGTTTTTATTAATGTGAAGAATATTGTAGCTTTATATTGACGTTTTTATAACAGTACTGAGGATTAATGTATTCTAGACAATCTTACCTCATTGAAGCATTTATAATATAATAATGAAAGACTTTTTATGGGACATTGGAAGTGTTTCTGAGTTACAGAACAATAGAAGTGCTTCCCCTTTTCACTTAGTCTTGATGTGTGTTGGTCTGAAATGTCTGCTTGATATGATGAAGAAGGGAATCAACAGAAGTGTGAGAAGTAAATGTAATAAAATAATGTTTCTTATTTTTTGTTATAATTGATGTTGAATGTTGTGTACAGACACCTATTAAAATACATGACATTTTCTATTGTATGAAAAACACAGAATTCTTTGAGATGCATCCATTATTTAATGAAGATTGAAAATTTGAATCATACAGGTATATTGTATGGTACTGACATAAGAAATCGATATTAAGCACACTGTGCGTTGCAGCTGCAGCCGAGGTGGGCTTGTACAGTTTCCATCAGGTCGACGTTGCGATTGTGGACACCCGTAACCTCCGAGCTGTGCTGGTTACCTACATGAGAGAGCAGTTAGTTGTAGTTTGAGCATTTATTGTATATTTTATCCCTTGAACATTGTGTGATGCCCTGCAGACTCACCTGCTGGCTGGCAGCTAAAGCCAACGGTGATGGGGGTGGTCCTCACAGGAGAGCAGCCGGGCAAGCACTGCAGCACACGCTCAGCAGAGGAGCAGGTCAGCTGCTGACCCTGGATCTGCTTCTGCCTCTGCACAGTCTCAAGCCTCAAACGGCACTCTGGGAAGGACAGAGGTTGAAGAGTGAGGCTCTGAATTATTGTTTTATATTTGAAGTAAAACCTGGAGTCACCTCATGAAGATGCAGTTATATCAGTAAAATTGCTGCTGTGAAAAGGATTGAAGGGACCCGGAAGTCAGCTGGAGTCTTAGTAGGGTCACCGATTAACCCTTTATCGGGGAAATGACTATTTTTGGTAATTTCTGCATGCATTACAAGACAGCACCAGTTATATTGAGGTCAATGAGTCACCAATCTCAGGTCCAATGTGGTCTACAGGGTCTGTAAGGTCCACCTCTGCATGAACAGTGAGTGTACCTGCTTTGTTAGGTACCATAAAGTAATGGTACTAATGTAAGTACCGATGTTCAAAGGGTTAATGTGGATGTTGACAGGGGTCTGGATCAGCACTGATGTTGGTCCAATGTTCTAAAAGTCATGTTCCTTTCACCTTACATGTGCTTTTCTTGTATTTTTTATATTCTTGTTTTTTTTGTTTTGTTTTTTTGCTACTTATCGGTAAGGAACCAAATATGGTAACTTCATTGTCCTTGATTTTCTACATAACAATAACAACTTTTGAACATCATACAAGTAATAAAGTCTTGTTATGTCCCCCAATAACACACTAAGGTTGAAATTTTGAATTTCAGAGTATTTCTATGAGTGAACTATAAAGGGTTAATCATTCCTTTAAGTCGACTTTTTACAGCAGACATATTACAGCTTCACTGATCTTTAAATAATCTACAGTATTAGGGTCTGTTGCTAATCTAAAAAAAACATTACTGAGAGTGAATACCTTTTACTGAGAAGTGTGATTCATCTTTTCAGAAAATACAAACTCTACCTGTTTTTACTGATTAGACCTTCTTTATAAATGTTTATTTAGCTCATGACCTCTGCACTTTCCAAGTTTTCCTCAGTCACAGTGCTCCATACCTCCTCAAATGGCAGACCTCTGTTAATCAATATTCACTCAAATATCTATGATCCATACTTCAGTTTTTTTTATACTGTGTGTATAGTGGCTGTATTATGTGTAGTGTATGTGATTCCAAACACATCGCTCACCACTGTTGTCTCTGCAGCTCTGAGCTGACAGAACCCATGAATGGGTAAAGCTGACGGCGTTTTTGATCTCATGTCCGTCGGGTCCGTAAAATCCCTTTGTGATCTGTCCATCAGCCATGCCACAAATTCCACAGACGCGTCCTCTCATCCAGTCCTCAATATCAACCTGCATTACACGGAGACATTATAATATCAATAAACATCACACATATCTATCAAATTCATCCCAGCGGTTTTGTTTCCCGCTGGTTGCTTTTACCTTAAATGATTCTTTGTCAAAGTAGAGTTCATTAAGTCCAAAAGAGCCAGCGGTCACAGAGACGCCATCACCCCTTCTCTTGATCATGATAGCACCTGTAAGGAAAATATGCAGCTTTTTATTTGGATAAAAGTTTTTTCATGATTTAAAACCTCGTAACAACCACCAGGATGGTTAAGCTGATGGAATTTGGGTTGTGTTTCAGCCACATGTTAGGGTTGTAACATAAAAACAGACGTTAAACTGTCACCTCTGTTTCCCACACTAAATTTCATTTTCAAGTAACAGTTTTTTCGAAGAGAATGCGTATAAAAACCTTCATTCATGACGTATAGCTGGGTGTCCTTGGGTATTTCCCGGTTATTAACTTTCACAACCACTTCAGCGTCCCTTGGATAGAGGTCAAGGTCACTAAAAGGACATAAATTATTATTATTATTATTATTATTAGTATTTAGACTGCTCATGGATGAACATAGATTTGACTTCTGTTTTTCATGAACACTCACAAGTCAGCAATTTTTGCACTGATATGGTGTTGGCCATTCTCATCCTTCTTCAGCAGAACCATAAACTTCACCTCTCCAGTACAATCCTGGGCCAGAACTTGGTAGCAAGGCAAAGGCTGGTAGTCCTGGAAACTGTTCTTGTTGAATGTGACCAGTGTGGTTCCATCAAACATGCACTGAGCTAAATCAAAGGAAAGAGATTTAAGTTTTACTTCATGATAAGAAGTAACCACTGATTATTTATGTATGTAGTCATATCTTTACCTGAACCAGCCTTAGCTAACAGGTAGGTGACTTTGTTGCTCAGGCCATTGATGGGCGTAAGATCATCCATATAGCTAAGTGGCAGACGGATGGGAAGCTCAACACTTTTCTTATAGATGACTCTCTGTAGATGCAATAATGCACCAGGTTAAGAAGCAATATGTTGACTGAGTGTGATTTTTATATTTTGAGAAAATAAAGTGATCTTTCATTACGTTTTCCTTCACAATCACATCAATGGTCTTCTCGGATGTTGCAACCACTGAAAAGGAAATCTGGTTTGTGCTGTTTTCAGTCTTTGGTGAAAACTTGCGGTTGTTCATCCTGTGAGGAATATTAGACATTTTACCAAACCTGTAAGAAGGGTGAAATTTCATGTATCTTTGCATTGTGCATAAACTCAAAATACCATTGCACTTTGAGGCGAGCTGCAGGGTTTGGACCAACAAGGCCGGTCTCAGCGGTGATGGTGGTGTTGTATCCTCGGCATTTTTCTCCCCACCTGATTTTGGCCTATTGAGATGTGATAGAATGGACAATGTATAATGAATGTTATGCTAATTTGCACTAATTTCTGACATGTATGGATGTTTGTTTTTTTTTTCTTACAATCGCTCTATGCACTCTAGGCACAACATCAGCGCGGAGCATCCAGTCTTCTGCCAAGTCTGCCAGAATCATGTGAAGCTTGGTAGTAGATTGGTCCATGTAGGTAGTGATTTGATAGCCCTGTGGCTTCTGGTCAGCTCTGACAACTTTCAGGAGGATGGTGGCATTCGGATCATCGAAGGGCTTGTCCTGTGGAAATAGTATATTTTAAGTTATTTAAATACAAACCCCGTCCCATCAGATAAATATTGATTTGGGGAGAAGTTCACCTTTGTGGCGGAGACTTGGGAGCTTGCACTACGGCTTACGAAAGATGACACTGACCTGCGCAGAGATGCCTACAACAACATGGTATAGCACTGGGAATTAGTGTCCAAACTCCAGAATATTCTCTTTATAATGCAAGCACTGTGAAGGCTTTATGTTGTTGAATTTTGTTTCCGTGTGATTTCTCAGAATTCGTGTTAATTGTGATGTCAGGACCAGTGAGTGTTATGTGTCATTTCAAACAACAACAAAAACAACAACTTTTGCATCAGTACCTTTGAGTTACGAGACCTGGAAGAGGAACTAGAGCTTGATGAGAAAATAGACATGAGGCTAGATGCAGAACTTGCGCTGGAAGATTTGAGTGATCTGGAGGAGTTGTGTCTGCTGGTTCTGGTCCTTCTGCTGCTGCTGCTGCTGCTGCTTCTGCTGCTGCTTCTGCTTCTGCTGCTGCTGCTGCTTCTGCGTCTGCTGCTGCTGCTGCTGCTTCTGCTTCTGCTTCTGGTTCTGGTTCTGCTGCTGCTGCTGCTTCTGCTGCTGCTGCTAACGCTGCTGCTGCTGCTGCTGCTTCTGCTTCTGCGGCTGCTACTTGAGATGCTGCTACTCTTCCTGCTGCTGCGCCTGCTGCTTCTTCTTCTTCTTCTGCTGCTGCTCCTGACCTTGCTGCTGCTGCTGCTGCTTCTGCTGCTGCTGCTTCTGCTGCTGCTGCGTCTTTGAAGTCCAAAGGCTTGAATTACTGCATCAATGGCATTACTCGTGGGATGGGATGAGCTGGAGGAGCTGGAAGATACGCTGCTGGAAGAAGATGTTAACCTGGTGCCGTTTCTATTACTGGGAGCCAAGATTTGCCTGAGCTTTGTCAAAATGGGTCTTCCTTCAGTAATTTCTTCAGCACACTGATCGATCTGTTTCATCATCTTCGATGCAGCATTTGGTCCAACTTGAACCTCCATTTCAAGCTTTTCAACAGGTTCACCTTCAACTGAAAGTATTGTTGAATAATAGCATTATTAACTGATTTATGAATGATAATTTAATAAACTACAAAATGATTGTGGTTTCAGTTCTTACTGGGTTTCAAAGACACAGCAAGTGAGTGCTTTCCAGTCAGTTTGTACAAGGCCTTGTCTCTCCTGGAGGCAGTAGTGTTAGTGGCAATGCTCAAACAAAGCTGCATTGCTCTGAAGACCTTGGTGCAATGGGTCTTCTTGGCTGCTTTCCATTGCTTGATGTCAGATGACCTTTGGGGCAGCATCCTTTGGGACTTAAATAATGAGGACTGATTAATTTCATTGCACATGTAGGTGATGTAATCCAACTACTTTTAAAACCACTTAGAACTCACCCAAGTGTCAGCAGAGGAAAGTTCCTCCTGGGAGGATAGCTCCTCAACATTAACTGTTCTGTTGTCAATGTTTCTCGCAACTGGAACTGTTTCAACACTATTGAGAAAACAAGGACACAGTTATGTTAAAGGTTAACTTCAAAAAGACACTTTTAAAGATTTATATTTTAGAGATATATTTTGAGATCTAAATGTATGCTTACTCAATATCAACAATGTTCTTAGGCATGGAAACGGGCAGGATATCAATCTTAAAGTTCCCATCAGTGATGTCAAGACCAGCGCTTATCTTGGCAGGCACAAAGGAGCTGAATTTAGCTCTTGATAGAATTGCAACCTGAAGTGCCTCTGTGTTTGCTCCCATCACAGCAAATGTGGTCATGTCAATCCTGAAAAGTATATTGATATTTGTGAATGGCTTTTTACAAAGTTTGAGCTAATTCTGAACTGTCAGAAGTTGCATCTACCTCGGTCTGATTTCAGTTTCAAGTTGATACTCTCTGTTTAGTAAGTCATCCTCAGATCCCTGCAGTCCTGACTGCTTTGGTCTTGTGGCAATGTGAACTATCAAAAGAAACAATCCAGCAATCACATGCTTAATTAACAACCTGATATTAAAAAGAAGCCTTCAAATGCAATACATACAGATTCTCTTCTGTTTCAGTAAGTAATATGAATTTGATCAGTTGAGCCCCTGATCATACACTTCATTGACTGGTCTTACGAATATTGAATACTCTCAACAGTCAAGGCATGCAAAGATCTCATCAGGGTTTACAAATACAGTATGTGATTTTTTTCTGCATAAAAAAACCATTTGTATTACTTACCCTGAACATCTGCAGCCGCAACAGCAGCGGTGGATAGACTCATCTCAAAGGGAATTCCTCCAATAGTAGGAATGACACACTTCATCTCAGCAACCAGAACTGGATTCAGAAAAGACTCGGAATAACGAGCATCCCCAGACAGTAGAGCATCAACAAAATTCCTTCCGTAGTGCTGAGCAGCATCCTTGGCAAGCTGTAAGGAAGGACGTTAGGAAGATTAACGTCACTGTTATAAGCAATGTGTCATAAAATACGAGTTGAGGTTGACAGGTTGATTTGAAATGTACCTCGATGGCCTTTGTAATCATAGGTTTGTCAATGTTTACAAAGGCAACTTCTTGTCCAAAGACCTTGGCGTATGCAGAGAACAGCGGTCCACGTACAGGCAAATTCCTAAAATGACTGATCTGTGGAAAGAGGAGGTGTACATGAAATGTTCATCCAAGCAGCTGTGGCATATTTTAACTTTTTTTTTTGTCTTAAGCGAAGATGTTTTCTTACAGTGCTAAGGATACGCTGCATCTTGGTTAACCTGTCCTGGCTTTCAGGGATTTGTTTTTTCCGAAGAGCCTCTTGCAGTCCCTCTAGTTTCACTCCAACCTAGGAAGAGTCAACGTGTTAATGGAGTAACTCTCAAAGTTGGAATTAACCATCTGTAAAGTAGCCTATAGATTTTCTTTCCATTGTACCTCCAGAACATCAGCAGTAGCTCCAGAAAAGTAAGCGCTGGTCTTAGCCACAATCGTTTTTGGGAATAAGGTTGCGTGGTCATTGATGAAGACAAGGCTTCCATCAGCACCGAGCTTCAAGGAATCTGAAAATTCAATTCGTAAGATGCACTTAGCTTAAGTTTTTTTTGCAAATGTTTCAGCAAAACTAAAATTAGACATGGTATAGGTCTTAACTGTTGTAGTAGTCCATATGGATGGCTTTGCTGTAGACAAAGTCCAGATTTTCCCATCTTCTGCGTAAGTTCAGACTTTGATTTTGGCGCATGAGTTTGAGAGAAATTTTGGAAGCTTGTGCACTGTAAAGACATCATGAAGGAGCAGAGTTAATACATATGCAAGGACCACTTTACAAAAATGATGCCTTATTAAGGATTTATAAATGGTTTAGAATTAGGTTATTATTAATTAGATACTAGATGCTTTATAACTCATTGATAAAAAAAGGACAATAATGGCCTTTACCTTTCCAAATAGCGAGCCTGCAACTAGCAACCTTTACTGACAACCCTTAGGTTTCACTGAGCTAAGCCTTCTTATCCATCAACAGCTTTTTGACATATTAATAAGTCACTACCATTTAATCACCATCCACATATCTTAATGGCATCTAAGTACAGCCACAGGCTCCCATTCAGCTCTGCATGTAGCTAGGTAGTAGAAAATTTTCTGCTGGACTGTATATACCTGATTATGTGTGAAAATTTATGAGAAGTGATCATTTAAGTGCTTTGATGAAGTGTAAATCAACTGTTAGCCAGTAGTGAGCTTAGTGACATTTTCTATCCATGTGTTCAATGTATGTATTATCAATTAGCATTAGCACATTGCACAGTGAGAGGCTACTGAAGAGCCTGCGGGGGCCAACTTCAGATTAACCTACACAAATATGTTTTGATTACCTTTACAGTTTGTGTAATGTCAACAAATGTACCTTGTGTTAATACAATTAAGACCTAAGAATGTTTCATGTAACACTGATGTATTTTGGGTTACACGAACAGTCACATTGTACTGCATGGTGCTAACTTGTGCTAGCCGTTTCATAATGGCAGACGCAGAGAAAACAGACAATAATAATAATGCATTAGATTTTCTATAGCGCTTTTCAAGTCACCCAAAGCGCTTTACATTATTGATGCATTATTCTTTCGCTCTCACAATCACCCTCTGGTGGTGGTAAACTACACTTGTAGCCACAGCTGCCCTGGGGCAGGTTGACGGAAGCGTGGCTGCCAATTCGCGCCAAACGGCCCCTCCGACCACCACCAAACATTCACACGCATTCATACACTAGTGTGAGTGGCACTGGAGGCAAGGTGGGTGAAATGTCTTGCCCAAGGACACAACAGCTCATGACTCAGACAGAGCGGGATTCGAATCTCCAACCCTTCGGTTATTGGACGACCCGCTCTACCATCTGAGCCACGGCCGTTCCTAACAGACACTGGATTATTAAAGAAAGATTAAAAGAACAGGTTTGTGGTTTCTTCTTACTGAGCTTGGTTGTCATCTCATTTGTTTCTACATTTTATACTTTACAAATTGACTCCCTTTGCCTTTTGACAGTGGTAGTAACTCATCAGTAAGCACTTCAACATGCTCACTGATCACGGGACAAGATAAAGGACGATACGTAACTAGGAGGATCTGAGATTCAACAGTATCAACTATGTACAGAAGTAGTGCTTGAGGATTCTAGAGTGCTCTTACAGTTCAGCATGGACAGCAGCAGTGCTCTGGGACATCTGCCAAACCAGAGAATGGATGAAGGATGCAACTTGAATGTCTTTCTCTTTCCTCAAACTGCGGACCATGGTAGAAACCATCGTCAACCGAGGCTTGGACTCAAGCAGCAGCCAGCATGCAAGTATACGGAGCTCTGAGTCAAGAGTCTTGTCCAAGTAAAGTGGAAGAACAGTTTCCTCGATCTAGTTTGATAAGAAAATGACATGTCATCAGGTTCTTTGAAAATTAAGAATCATTGGAAATAGTTGGTGTTGATAATTCACCATTCTGTGATGTTTCTTTGCGATGTTCTTCATGGCCCCAATGGCTTCAGTACGAATTCTCTTAACATCTGGTTTATCTGCTGGAAGAAGCAGGCACTTTGAGATGGACTTAATGGCAGATGGGTGACCAGTGTTTCCCAAAACCTTCAGAAGCAGGAGGATTTCCTGTAAGTCATCCTCCTCCACAGCTCTGTTAAGTTGGTCCCGGATGCGCTGTAGGACAAATAAGAATATAATGTCACCTTTCGCCACTGAGAAATGTGCAGGATTTTTGAAGCAATACAGAAAAGATGAAAGATGTTTTTCACCTTTACGTATTTGTCGGCGCGCTCAGGCTCCTCGGCAGAGTATTTTGAAATCATGGTACCAAAGCCAAGCATGAGGATCTCACGCACACCCATGTAGTGATGTCTTAGAGTTTGTTGTAAATCTTGGTTAAAAGCCATTTGCTGGAGGAGTGGAGCAGAAGTGGTTAAGTCTCCTGTTGATATTACTGGTAGAATGAACTGGTTTGGACTGAACTCACCTCAAGCAGCTCAACAGCCTCAGTATCTGCTGTTACCATGTGGAAGGAGCCAATCAGCAGCTGAAGAAGTTCAGCGGTGTTTATTTGGTTATTACCAAGCAGCAGTTTCTCATGGATGAATTTCAGAGCAACATTTGTGCCGATGGCAGGAATGGTTTTTAGAAGCAGTGATCTGAAAAAGATAATAGGATTTAGCTACCTTTGTAAAAACTGTGCATATATTTTCCATAGGTTTTACAACACAAGGTCACCTGTACTGAGGAGAGCTCCAGTGTTTATCTAAGATGTTTTTGAGCTCATCGTAGCTGACTCTGCGAAGGTTGTGAATCAGCCCCAGAAACACCTCAGGTGTATTCTCATTGACTTGGTTCACATTGAACTGGACCAGTTTCCTCAGATATTCTTCAATCTAAAACAGATAAATAAATTCAACGAATATGGTAGAATTCTACTGATCTGATACAGATTACTGATGTGCTCAAGTCCAAGTCTTAAGTCCCACCTTGCTCTGTGATCTTTCAGGATGAATGAGGTTCATCGGTGTTTGAAGATGCTCAGTGGAAAACTTGTACTTGAGAGACCTTTGCTCCAGTGAATAGTGGAGGTCAGTGGGCAGATGAAGAGCACCATCCAAAATGTTATGGAGAGTCAGGATTTGCCTTGAAAGTAATGGAGAAAAACATTAGTTTCATTGAATGATAAAACCCTCATCTGTCACTGTGGTCTACTCATTATCAGTCAACATACTCTGTCATTATTTGAGCAGCTCCGTTCATCTCTTGGACAGGTATGAATTCAATCACTTCGGTCGCATTTACAGCCATGATTTGGGCTCTCTCAGCCATGTTCAAGTCATAATAGTATGTTGTCACACCTTTCAGGTTTTGACCTTCATGAGGATCCTGCAAAGTTAGACCACATACTAGTTGTCACATTCTTGTGCTTCAATACATTCAACGTCTAAATAGCACAAAGTGGATTTGAGCTACCTGCTGGCTCTTTGCCAACTTTGTAGTGTATGCCAACCCTGAGAATTTCATGGTCCTCTCTCGACAGTGTTCCAAATCTCTGGTCTTCATCAACTGCATGCGTCCACTGGATTCTTCTTCAGGGATGACATACAAGTTTTTGCACTCACCTTGAATTCCATCCTAATGAGCAGAGCAGAGGTTTGCATGAAGAACCACATTTCAGTTCTAGAGTTCTGATCAGGATTATTAAGATCTTTGACTAACCTCATACAACTCATAGATGTTCAGTGTTTTCTTGACTTTGACCTGAAGAAGGTTCAGGATGCTTTTGACGATGTTCTGTGCCTGTACTGAGACTCCATCAGCGGTGCTTACTTCTTTCACCTCACCGTTTTCGTACCTAAACTTGATGGGCTTCATGAGCTGAGCTTCCAGAGCATCAGTTTTGGCTGGGATGAAACGATTCCCATACTCAGCTTTACTGTACTCAAAGAATTTAATGTCCCCAAGCTATAGAGTAAAAACAAAAAACAACAATATTTAATGCCAGTTTGACTTTCAAAGGAAAATCAAACGATGGTTGGTGTATGTTCCTTGTTACCTTCATGATGTGCTGGTCATCTCTTAGGACACTGATCTGAACTTTGCTTGACATCTTGAGACCAGATTTTGTGTCCTCTGGTAGTTTACCCAGGACCGCTGCGTCATACTTGTATTCGTAAAGCTTGTTGGTTCTAAACTGAGGAGCTGGAGACATTGTTGGAGACAACATGTTAATTAAATATGTTTTCACTTACTAACTTATTCTTATTTTAAACACTGCTGTAAGTAAATCTAATGTCTACCATCACTTAGGATTTTAAAACTGCTCTGAACTTACCTAATTCCGGATGGTGGCCAGCTAAAAAGGAATGGAAATAATATTAATTTTCCGACAAATAAGTGGCCCAAAATGTAACTGTAGATTTATTATTTCATTATTGGATTAATGAGTCTCAAAGGACTGAAGGTGTTGACCGGTGTGGGTAAATGACAGAAATGCTTATTGTATATGGATCAAAAGAAGCATTGATGTCCATTGAATTAATTCCCTTAGAGTGATCAGTCAGCTTACAGGGTTCATTTGAGATCTGTTAGTACCTGAGGTCGGGGCTGCTGCACATGGAAAGTTTGTTCTCATTATGAAAATGTACAGATAATTAATCAAGACTCCTCAGTAAATCGATGCTCTGTAATGTCTCTATAGAGAAGGGACAGTTTTACAGTTTTCACCAGATTTATTTATTTATTTAATTAAAAACAATGAGAATACTGTGTGACCATCAGTCTACTAAGCTGGACAATCAGGCTGCAAATACAAGTCACAAAGACTGTTCTACTTTTAGTTGCAAGTTGGAGATATTGTGAATTTTTGTCTGACAACAACATGTATATAGCAACATTAAAATGCAGATGTCTCTAAAAACCACCAACAGATTAATTCAAAGTAATCTGATTATGAGGAGTAAAACTGAATATGAGACTGATAGACCAACAAAAAATTAAAGGTTTGGTTTTAACAATCTGATGGTGATAATTTGGACAAACCGATTGATAAAGGCAGATTCCACTGCATTTATGTAACTGTTAACCCAGCCTAACTGTTAGTGGCATTGCTTTGAACTGTTTTTTAATATCTGCCATCATACACACAGTTGAAATGTAAAAAAAAACACAGTTGAAGCGAAAGCTCCAAAGCTCTTTTTTTTTTCCAAGTGTTCATTTTCTTGCTTCCCCTCGCATTAACAGCAACCACTGTTTTTAAATGAAGCTCCCAACATTTTCTTAAATGCATGGACCTGAATAATGTCTTAAACTCCTCCTCCTCCTCCTGCAGTTGGTACTGTGACATGAGATCAGCCACAAACAACCTATTAAATCTAAATCTTGATTAATTACCTACAGGAAACCATCTTGGCTGTTATGCAAAAAAATAATTATCTAAATGTTAACCTTCAAGCCGAGACAAATTTAAAGAATTTAGAAAATGAAGTTATAGCATTTAAATATTGAAACGAACAAACAAAAACCACAGAAGCAGAGGCTGAAATCAAGCTGTTTACACTTTAAATAACTGTCATAATTTGTATTTGACATTTTCTGAAATATAATCACAAAAAAAAGAAAATACCATGAAAGAGAGAAAGTGACAAAAGGACACCGTACTCACCCACTAGGGCCAGCGTCAGGGCTAGCACAACAACTCTCATGGCTGAAGTGGTTGTGAATGTGTGAAGTCACAGGCGTTCCTTTTAAAGGAAAAATTGTGCTGACAAAGCTTCACCAAGATGTCATGAAGGTCTAATATGAACTCTGACATGTTTGATTAATACACTGGAATAGACAGATTGTTATGTTACTTGTCAGATATGAGCCGGTCCATGGATGACAGGTTAGGGCCACCTGACCGTGGCTTCCTCACATTTGCCAAATCAAATTGAAGTATTAGTTTCGAAATGTTTACCATGTCTCACAGCTCTTTTACAATAATAAATTATTTGTGTTAAAATGTCCAACTCTTACTGTCAGGTACTCTATCTGCAGATGTTTCATCCTAATGTTAAAGTATCCTATAAACAATAAAACAAAAATAACAAATATGCTTACAGTTCACAAAGCAAACACTGTTAACAGTGTTAGTTAATAGAGGGAAATGTAAGTATTGTGAATGTTGAACATGTTTAAAATAAAAAGTTTTATATCTATATCTATAAAGAAGAACCAAAAACTCTGTACTCAGTGTGTTTTAAACCCTCTAGATGTCCTCTACAAAACAGTAAAGATTTGAACCATTTTTAAACTTTGAAATATGCAATCACAAATGAGAAAGAATTGGGATGGTATGTGACACGCAAATTAAAAATAAAGCAGTGATATTAAAATGTACTTTACTTGTATTTTATCACGAACAGTGTGAATACTTATTTTATGTTTTTTAGCTGGTTGATTTAACCCATAAAGACCCAAACATCCACCACCGACCAAAACCATCTACTGATCTAAAATGTTTAATAACGTCTGATCAAAACATGTCAATAATGAGTGTAAAATGCAGTAAAATGGAACAGTGGTCTATTGCAGACACAGACTTATATATGGGATAATCACAGTAATATGTAAGTATAGATCTTTTTAACCCATAAAAACCCAAACAGCCAAAAACATCTACTAATGTAAAATGTTTCATAACTTCTGAACCACTAAACCTATCTGTTCATGGTCATCAGATGTGACCCATTTGGACGTTCAGAGGCTCCACAGTTACTGTGGAAACACCGGCATCTTCTCTAACTTTGATTCACCAGTAAAACCCATGGAGTTGGATCAGTGACAGTGGATGGACACACTGGGTTTATGTTCAGTTAGTGACACATTGGACTGAAAAAGTTACTTTTTCTTCAGTTTTCTCTGTTTCTGATATAATAACCCTCAACTTTAATTTAAACTTTAATGAACATTTACATGATCAGTGAATTAAATTTAGAAAAATACCTGATTTACACTGAAAAAATGCAAAATGCACAGAATAATATTATAATAAATGGTGATAAATCACTTAAGAGGTTAAATAGAGAGAAAAATTCATTTGGGAACTGACACTAAGGTAGCACTGGGTCTTTATGGGTTAAGCTGAAATGTTTGCAAGATGGAGCCTTTTCCTGGGACGTCCATGCACAGTTCTACAAGTCAAAAAAAGAAGAACACATTATGAACACATTTTGAAAGGCCTCGCTGATGGAAAAGGTGTGGAACATGTTGAAAAATGCCACAATGACATTCCATACATACCTTAATATACACTTTAAGAAATGAAAAAAAACTGACTGTGATTAAGTTCATCACTTGGTGTCATCAGTCCTAAGCGTTGTGAAAAGAAAGGACAACAACAAAGTGGGTGATACTGTCTGTCAGGGCGTCAAACTCATTTTAGTTGACGGGTCACATACAGTCCAATATGACCTGAAATGGACCAGACCAGGAAAAAGGAACATTACAGTGAAAACAGTAAAATTACATTATACAAATGTTGACATCTACAAAGTACACTTAAAAAAATGTGAATAACATGAACAACCTGAAATTTATTAAGAAAAAAAGTGCAAAATAAATAATAAATAAATAATAAATAATGACAGCTCAAAATTTTTCTTTGTGTCTTAATGCAAGAGGTAAAATTACAATATGTATAAATGTTTACCTTTACAAACTATTCTAAAACAATAAATAGGAATAACCTGAAAATTCATGAACAACCTGAAATTTCTTAAGATAGGTGAATTTTAACAATATTGTGCCTCAGTTTATCATTTCCAGATGTACATTACAACTGACAGACCACAGTGGATCTACAAATACACAGAACATTTAATAACAGGCAGAATATTTGTCCAATGACACTTACTTCTCTTCAGACATTTCATGTTGTTCAAATGTTATTAAAATTTTCTGTGAAATGATAATTTGTAAATGTAAACATTTTCATGTAATTTGACTTTTTTTTTTACTAAAACGAAGTGTTGGTTGATTTTAACATCCTTGATTATTAATATTTTTAGTACAATTTTTGCATTTCACAAATTCACCCCACGGTGCCGGATTGGACCCTTTGGCAGACCAGTCTGACACCCCTGACTCACTACCTTAACTTTTTTTTAGTATGTGCCTCAGTATGAAGGTGGGCAGTACAGGTACATTTACAAAGGAAACGAAGGTGACCAGAAAAAACATGTAATATTTTACTTTCAGACTGTGTACAATGTTATCACTGCTGTCGTTTAGAACTTGCATTTTCACACTGTTCCATTTTTAGGTAGGGTTGGTTTATAACATCCATAAGAGTCAAAAACATCATATGTTATCATATATTGCTAATGTTTATGCTAATGTTAAGTAAACTGTGACAACTTACAGATCACAGTGGATCAACAAATACACAGAATATTTAATAACAGGCATCAGGAACTGAAAAATATAGCATTTAACTTTATGACCAGTACAACTTAACTCTCAATTGTCTCTTTGCAAATTCGTCCCACGGGCCGGGTTGGAGCCTTTGGAGGGCCAGTTTTGGCCCCTGGGCCATGTGTTTGACACCCCTGTTCTAGAGTCATAACCATGAAACCAGTCACACTGTAACACTAGAAAAGCTGTATTTGCACCAGAAAACACATGGAGATCCATCAGAGTTCTTCAACAATATTAATATTAAAGAGTCATATGATGCACAAGGGATTTGGGGCCCCATGGAAAACATATCCCTTTGGGCCCCATCACTTCAATGTCTCAAACCATCCACACCCTAAAATATACAGTAACACTGTGCAGGTGTGACTCAAGATTGTCCTTACTATAGATTACATTTTTTTAAACTAGATTTTTTTTGTACATTGATATAAAAATAAAGTGTGATTTTATTTTTCACCTGTTTTGCTGCTAATGCCAATGCTAATGATGCTAATGGCGCTGCCCTTTGATTCTCCTTCCACTTCCACACATAACAGTGTCACCAACACACTATCCTGGCTCATAATAACATCATGATTAAACCTGTCCAGTACCCAGTGAGTCATGTAGTTGTTGTGTTTTTGTTTAATCTATGGAGCATTATGTGGAATGTAATAATAATAATGCATTATTGACTAATGCTCTACTATTTACTAGGGCCCTCATCAGTCGTGGGCCCTTCCAATCATCATCACCTTTCTTCCCTTATGGTGCCCCTGTTTACATCACTGGTTAATGACTTAACGAATACGTGCAGAATTAACAAACAATCAAAAATAAAAATATATAAACCTTAGTTTCTTTTAATTGGAAACTGTGTTTTAATCGACATGTACATGATCCCATTCCAAACTAACATAGAGGATAAAACCATACAAATCTGAGGAGGTTTTGGGTCCCATGTCATCTCTGGTCCACATGCTCAGACGGTACGTACATATGTAACCTTTGTCTTTGCTCCATTCCACTGTTGAAATGCTGTTTCAAAGTTCACATCAGAGGGCACGAGGACCACAGGTGTTTGCTCCCTTTGTTTACTGTGGTTGAGGTGACCACTGGTGACATGACATTAGAGCAGGTGTGTTTGAAAAAGGACATGTTGGTCCTGACAGTAAAGGTTGATTGTGTTAATGTTGGCATATCAAAATCTGCATTAAATTGAATGTCCACTAGGGGGCTGCCTCCAAAAGGAGTCCATCCCTTATACAGTACATCCATGTGGAACTGACCAACTTTACAGCAGAAATAAATCAAATACAGTTCCTCATAATTTTATGTTGTTTGTGATTTACTAATGTGCCATTTAAGCACACACGCATGCACACACACACACACACACACACACACACACACACACACACACACACACACACACACACACACA
>JAPQRQ010000019.1:30427660-30438736 GCA_037367365.1 Apogon talboti | reverse complement strand
ATAATAATAATAAACATTACAATTACAATAGGGCCTTCGCGGCCATTGCATGACCACTGCTCGGGCCCTAATTAAACACAATACTAACTTCTATATAGCAGATTCCTAAACCAGGGTCATTTTTCTGTCTCTTCTTTAGAGACGAGGGAAGGATCCAACCGAACACTTTCCAGAGGTGATCCTCAACAACTTCAGCACCCGCCTGGGCCACAGCATCGGGCGCCTGTTCGCCGCTCTCTTTCCACAGAACCCTCAGTTTGTGGGTCGACAGGTTGCCACTTTCCACAACCAGAGAGACTTCATCTTCTTCAGATTCCACAGGTGATTATTTTTGATCTTGTCTGTCCAAGATTTTTGTCCAAACCATTTCTCAAAGACTGTTCACGTGATTCTTTTCAAATTACACACATGGTCTTTTCCACCAGGAGAGGTACAGTGCAGTTTGACGCCAGAATTTCAATTTCTGAAATTTTAAGTTTTAAAAATTTCATTTCCTAAAATTGCAGAATCTAAAATCTGTGATTTGATCATTTGCTTGAATCTCAAACTGACAAAAGTACAAAGATTTTAATTGTTTCCACCAACCTTTAAATATAATAAAAATAGACTTTGATGATTTCACAAACAAGTTGGGACTTGGCAAATATGTGGAGAGATGCTGGAGATAAGGTCACCTGATCAGTCGGATGAGTTGAATGTCCATGTGACATCAAAAATCATCATTTATCCACGTTTTTGGATTTCCCATTATATGAATTAACTCTTTTAAACCAAAGGCAAAAACAACCTCAATACAGCCTAAAAACATTGTTGCACAAATATTTAACTCTAATTTTGCCATGTCTTAAACATTTTGTTTATAGCGTAGAGAGCACAGACAACAGGCCAAGTGGAGTATCTTTAATGGTTTTCCAGTTCTGCCTCTGAAACTCAAAACACATTCAGTTTCATTTTTCCATCTGCATGTTGTTCACAGGTTAAGAGTTCAAAAGGCGCCACTTAAATGCATGACGAACTATTGCAAGTTAGGTGAAAATATGGTTTTGTCCACTTACGATCCAGAAACAAATGACGTACACACACACACAGTGGTTAATTTATCTAAATTTCTTCATGTTATAACACTGCACTTTTAATCATGATAATCAAATATCAGAATTTAAGATATTGTTGGGCAGTGAATTGATGCATTTGTTAAAAAAAAAAATGAAAAAGAAAAAGACTTTGTCAAAAGACAGTACATCTTCAGTTTGGATGGTCATAAGTTCTGCTTTGCCCAAAGGTATATCTTCAAGAATGAGAAGAAAGTTGGCATTCAGGAGCTCGGACCTCGCTTCACCCTCAAACTGCGCTCTCTGCAGAAAGGCACATTTGACTCCAAGTTTGGAGAGTACGAGTGGGTGCTGAAGGTGAGTCCTGCTTTGGAGCCTTAGATTCATGCTGCTGCGCTGTTCAGGTGCAACGGAGCTAATGTTTCTATAGCTCCATGTCACTGTCATGTCACTTGTACAATGTTCACTTTTTTAACGTGTGCCTTAAATTACATAAATACACTATAGCTTTAATGATTTGTCAGTCACCTGTAAGTGTCATGGGTGTAATTAAATGTATTAAAAAGTGTTTAAGTGCATAAAATAACCTAAACGTACTTTTTGTTTTTAGCGCCATGAGATGGACGCCTGCAGAAGAAAGTTTCAGCTTTGAACACGTATTAAACCAGCCACCATGGTCAGAAGGGTGGAGTTATGTTTTCTCTACATGGGAAACATCAACATTTTATGGCTTTCTTACACAAAGGAACATTATAGTGGGCATGACAAGATATCTGGAAGACATTTAAGCAACGATTAAATGTGTTCTTTTGACTCATGACACTGACAGCTGGATTTGACAGGATTATGTCACAGCTTTGCCCCGGGTTAAGGTAAGACACAGCAGGTGGTTTAGAGACACCAGGGAGGACACAAAGACACTCAGTCACCTGTGAGTTCAGTTGAAGGTGTGTCGGCAAATGGCCCACTTCCGAACAGATTGCCACATACTATAAGAGCGGAGATCATAATATCAAGTTGTATTTTCTCTGTTTAAAAGTCACATTAAACCAACAGTTTCTAATCCCATCTTTGTTTGTGGAAATGACACAGAACAGTGAATTCTGTACAATAAATCTTGTGTAGCTGTGCTTTTTACTTCTTTCCAAATAATAACATTTCACAGGTTTATAGATGTGTTAATACTCTTTAATAAAACATACACTCTACAGTTTAAAATGTGGAAATAATGTTTATTTTTCTCAAAATTAGGTATGAAAAATGTGCAATTCACAAGGCACTTATGTATGTTGATGTTTGATTCCTCTTATAAAGTAGGTTAAGACATTTATTGAGCACACAGGCACCTGGAAACGCTTTGTATGAGATCTTATAAAGGTCAAAGTAAAAAAAAAAAAAAAACCAAAACCTTAAGTTAGTTGCTTGTCCTCAAAGTCCCTAACACTCCTGAGACAATACCAGTCCATGGTGCAAGTCCTGCAGCTGAGATCAACAGGACACCACAATATCCAAAACCTGCAAAAACAAAGTAGTAGTAGAAATAAATATATTGCATTTCATGGTTGTTTTTTTAATGAAAATACAGGTTACTCCCAACAAGGGCATTTCTAGGTTTAGCATCTTTTACATACACTTGGGAGGGAATATAAGTTATGAGCAAAATGCAAGGTTTCAACAGGTATTTCCATGCTAAGTAAAAAAAAAAAAAAAAAAAAATGTAACCCTCAAAAATCCTAACAGCTACTGGCAACCAAATCATCTACTGATCTAAAATGTTCAATAACTTATGATCTATCAATCCATGTAAATAACTGGTGTAAAATGCAGTTTGTCATCTTTTCATGGTCATGAGATGTGACCCATTTAGAAGTTCAGAGGCTCCGTAGTTACCATGGAAACACAGTCATCTTCTACAACACTGATTCACCAGTAAAACCCATGGAGTTGGATCAATGACAGTGGATGGACACTTATTTTTACATTCAGTTGTTGATATCATTGCCGGATAAAGTCACTCTTTCATCAATTTTCTCTGTTTCTGATGTAATAACCTGAGTTTTTATGAATATCTACGTGATCAGTAAATTAAATATAGGAAAATGCCTGATTTTCACTGGAAAAAAGTCAAAATACAGAGAATTTTGGAAGTGCCGCAAAAGTAGCACTGGGTCTTTATGGCTTAAGCTAAATGTTAGAAAACACAAAACAGTTCTTTTAACAGACCAACTGACTAATGACTTCATGACTATTACTATTATGACTGGTTCGGTTTAGTGGACTTTGGGTCCCGGTGGTCCTCTGTTGAAGCTCTAACATTACAGTAATAGACGGTGAAGTAGTTCAGGGTGTGTGCCGTCTACCGTGAGCCTTTGAGCAGGGCAGTGTGAGTGCTGGAGTACTCACAGAGGAGGCACAGGGTGTGTGTGTGCTGCTATAGGAAGGAGCAGACTTTCTGCGGTCTGAACGGGTTGTTGCTGGAGGACATGCCGGTGAGCAGAGGGTCCTGTTGGGCGTTCTGAAGGCAGAACTGCTGCAGGTCAGCCGCGGCCTGGGACACCTGTGGAAAACAGACCCTATGAAGTGACTAATTACTTCCATGAGCTGATTTAAAGTAACCGAAAATGTGCAGAATTACCGGGGGGGTGTAATGGCCATTATTATGAAGTGACTGAGACACATGCCCTAATACGTAGCTGATAAGTGTCAACTGTTACCGTCAGCCTACCTTAACTCTGTTTATGCCAGCTTCAAGGCGTAACTGTTGGACAATTTTCTTCATTGCTATGATGTTGGACGATCCAGACATTGTGGAGGTTTAGAGTAATTTATATCTCTTTAAACAGAAATGGTAAACTTTTTGACAGAGTATGCTGTTGATGGCTAATGCTAGTCGGCTAACAACGTCTTCCTCAACACCGAGTTTCCGCTTTTCTTTAAAGGAGGGTCGGCTGCTGCTGCCTTCACTGATGTTCGTGCACGTAATATAGCACTAATAAAAAAGTTTAGAAGAAATGCACAAATACCACGGCTTTATTCAGTTAATGACCCAAATGTCTTACGTATCAGCTGTGAGGTCGACACAGTTTACATGGACTCGGTCAAGGTACATTTAACCACGTTTTATACAAATTGTTACAAATACGATTACTCCTGGACCTCGAAAGCAGCGTTGATGCGTGTAAACAGCGCCCCTAGCGGTAAAGGGACATTAATACACAATTCTATGTGATAAAGCTGGAAGATTTAGTGTCATAAATATTAAAACAGTAGACTATAGTATGTCATGTAAATGTTATTGATAACATTTTACCTTTAATAAAATAAACTGTAGTATGAATGGAAGGAGATGAAATTCAAAGCTTAAAATTGTTGCCACATCCTTAAAAAGTGTAAAATGATTAATTTCACAATCATAACAAGCACTTTAAATTAAGTTGCTTACAAATTAATTACAGCAAATAAATATAAGGGCTTGTGGATACTTGAAATTTCAAGAAACGAGAATGAAGGTAGGTTATAAAAAAAAAAAAAAAAATCAGCCCTAAATATTCAAATTACAGAAGAAATTGAATTCTGGGCAGTAAAAGCAAAACTACAAATTAACATGATAATTTCCTTCAATTTATAAGTCAACTTGAGTTATTTTTTAAATTATATTCACAACTTCACATGTCAACAAAAGGTTGTGTGAACGTACAGCAAAGATCCAGATTTAGCCCTAGTCACATGTAATTAAAATTCATTTCTATAGGAAGATGAAAAACTCATGACAGTCATGTGATTTGGTACATTTAGGAGGGTAAATGCAAACAATTTCATCATCAGTGCATTATAGAGTATGTTTTATTTTGGAAGATCTAGGAGAAGCAATGTGTGACTTGTGGCAAATGTTATTAAAATCTAACGTTCTCAAATATCTTCTGGACAACAGCCCCTTAATACACAAACATTTTTCTCCTTACAAAGCAGGTCTCCCCTTTTTCTTTATCATCACCCTGACAAATATGTAGGTACCAAACCCAAACCTAGTGTTATTCAAATGTTCCTCTGCTCCAGCAGGGGCCCGTCCCCTCTGGTGACCACAGATGGGGTCTTTTTTTTCTTTTTTTTTTTTTCACCAGAGCAACCAGTGTTGGCACCCTCATAAAAGAAATTCCACTGGTTACTGAGTGAGTTTGATTAGCCTGAATTGTTCCTTAGCAGTGCACGTCTTCACATGACAAGAGACAAGGCGTCTAGCAAATAAAACTAACAGGAGTTTGTTTCAGTTTATCCTCAGAGCCGGACTGGGAATGGAGCTGAGACCAGCCAGCTGCAAGGTACAGTGTGTTCAACCAAAGGAGGCTCAAACTGAATAAAAATAGAAACCTTACTTATAATATAAGCTGCGCTGAGTTCTGCTGTCTGTGTTTGTTGTTTGAAATGCGTGTAGTTTGTGGAGCTCCATGTGCTGTATGTGCCTGATGACCAGTGGAACGTCAAGCTCAATAAAGTCCCAGTCGAAGCCATAGAGAGCTTCATATCTGCAGGCTTTATCAGGTAAAAGTTATATAAAAGTTATATATAAAAGAGATATTTTATGAATTTTCTGAAAGCTTAAAACAGTTTAAAACAGCATAACTAGTATTTAAAGCGGGACATAAATTACTTCCAAATAAGATAACTTGTTCACAGAGAGAGAAGGGGGATATAATCTAAGAGGGAAACTGAATTTATAAATGCATTGTGTCAGAACAACTGTAAAAAGGATGTGTTTCAATCACAGGGTTAAATCATAGAAGAGTCAAACAGATTAATCAAAGCAAAGTAAAAATGGAATATATAAAATACAATTTTTAAATGAATATACTGTAAGGATGAGGAAAAGCAGTTTAATCCAGGATGGTAATGGCCGAGTTTAAAGAAAGAAATAGAGCTGTATTGTTTCGTGATGGTCTGTTCTTTAATTAAATATATTAATTTGAGTTTTGTGTAACAGGATCATATAAGTTTATTCTTCTGCTACTTCTTCACAAACATGGAAATGTAAAAGTGCTATGTAAGTATTGTGCATGCTGAACATGACTGAAAAATATCTAAAGCTTTTATCTCATCAGACAGTAGTGTTTTCACATGCACGAGGCACAACTTCTAAACTAACATTAAAAAGAGAACACCGTCTGACACTGATTTTATATTTAGTTTAGAGTACAGTGTAAAGCCAGAGAGTGAAACAGGGTAGAGTTTATTTTGCCAAAAATCTAATCAAAAACAGAAAATAACATGTGTATTTATTGTGTGTATTTTATTCATTCTTATGTTGTTGGTTTCATTCATTTAGAATTTGTACTGATGTTTGTGTATTTTACATGATACTTTAAATATGCTACACTCCATTCTCTTGGTTTAATTTTAACATGACTAAAAAGTTTGTGCAGGGAATTTATTTTTTTAAATTATGGAAGTAAATTTATCCATAAATATCCACAGACTAGATACATTTCCAGTATTTTGGGGGGGAAATGTATTTAATTTAACTAAATATATTTTCTAAGATTTTTTTTTTAAAGCTCTTTGTTTCAAAACTTTCAATCTAATTACTCCATACTAGTACAGCTCCAATTCTAAATAGAAGTTCAGATGTTGAGGAAATGTAAATAAAAACGGAATGCAATGATTTGCAAATCTCACATTTTAGTAGTGTTTAAAGTGAGAAAATGTACCATTTTAAGAAAGAATACAATAATTCAGAATTTGATGGGAGTAACAAGTCTACAAAAAGTTGGAACAGGGAACATTTTGTAACTAATTCTGTTAACTGGCAACAGGTTAGTGTTTTGCGATAAAAAGAGGATCTTTCAGAAGTAGAGATGCACAGAGGCTCACCGAACTGCAAAAGACAACATTTACAAAGTGTGGAACAATTCCAGAGAATTGTTCCTCAACATTAAAATTGCTAAGACATTGGCTGCCTCATAATATACAGGATATAGAATATTAATTAAAATATAAAATAAAATTTGTTAAACATAAATAATAATAATAATAATAATAATATTAATTAATTAATTAATCATAGAATATAATTAAAAGATTCTGAGAATATGGGCAAATCTCTGTGCACTAAGGATAAGGTCAGAATTAATAATGGTTCCCATGATGTTCAGGAGGCACCACATGAAACATTGGCTCATCTACAAATGTAGGTTAAAGCTGTATCACAACTCTATCATTCAAAGAAGAGGATGTATGAACATGATGCAGAAACACCACCATCGTCTCTGGGCCAAAGCTCATTTAAAATGAACTGAGGCAAAATGAAAACAGTTTGACATATTTTGGAAACCATGGATTCCTCAGCCTCTGGTCAGAAGAGGAGACCGATCATCCAGCCTGTTATCAACACTAAGGTTCAAAGTCTGCATCTGTGATGGTATGGGGGTGCATTAGTGCGGAAAGGTTTATCCAAGTATTAGTGCAACATAAACTCCATCTGGACCTCGTCTTCACCAGGGAAGGTCTTACATATTTCAGTAAGACAATGTTAAACCGTGTACTGCATCTATAACAGAAGGGTCCAGCTGCTGAACAGGCCTGTCTGTAGTCTAGAAATATGAAAAGAACATCCTGGACTGTTGAGCAGTTAGATTCCTACGTCAGACCAGAATGTAACACCGTTCCTCTAACAGAACTCCATCAGCTGGTCTCCTTAGTTCCAGACGGTTATGGACTGTCATTAAAAGCAGAGGGAATGCTCCACAGCGGTAAACATGGCCCCGCTCCAACCACAGCGTAACAACTTTTTGAGAATTGGGGAAGTACAATGGTAACCAGTGATCATGTTTTTAACATTTATTACCTTTCTGTGAGTAAAAAGTCTTCTGCATTCATATCTGCCTGTACATTTTATAAAATTAAATAAGAATTCTAACACAGTCAGTTATCCTTTGATAATACTAGAATCTTCAGATGCTGTGCGTAAAAGGTAAAGTTTTTCTTATTTTGTCTTTATCCTCTTATTTACGTTTACCAACAAGTACATATACAGCAGTGTGGTTATATTACATTTTTTAAGCTTAAGGAAACATGTTTAGTTGTCAAATGTAAACTTTGTCTTCCTTTCGTTTCCTTTAGAGTTTATCCTGATCTCACTCTAAAAACTCTCAGGAACAAGTTGGCTGCTCTTCTCGGTGCAGAGAGGAGGAACATCAACAGATTCTCTTTTCTGAAGTGTGTGGGCCACAGTTTAGCACTAGTGAGTGCAGACGTCTGTTTTCTATAGCCGGTTGTGTCTCACAAGGCAGACGGTAAAGAGAAACAATGCTGGCAGTGATTAACAAGTTCACTATTCAAGCAGACTACTAAAGGGTGTAAAGCATGCTGGTGTGTGTGTGTGTGTGTGTTTGTGTGTGTGTGTGTGTGTGGGGGGGGGGTGGCACCACTTTAACTGCTCTGCTTCTTGTATTACAGGTCAAAAGCGAACAGGAGAGGGAGGTGAAAGTGAAAACATTCGCTCCTCCATATGTATGTAAAAGCCAGTTCTTTTTTTTTTTTAGTTTGCTCTTTGGTTTGGTTTCATATGTCCCTTAAACCAGCGTACGACTATCATCATGACTTTTTTTAAAAATGTGTCCAACCCCAGTGATATCCTAATTATCCGTAAGTCTGTCCGTGCTTACACACCTGAACCACTTCCCTCATGGTGAACAACTTTAAAGATGACTCCATCATAAACACGGTCCACTTTTTACATAACAAACCCAAACCGTCACTCGGGCCTTTTCGGAAATTTTGTCGTGAAGTGCATTGTGGGAATGGTGACCAAGCGAAAGCAGTTTCTCATAGATACAGTAAGAAAACGAGCCAGATCGCTCCAACGTAAACTTCTCCAGTCCACCAGGGTTGTTTTACAGAATGAGTCTAGTCGGTGGATGGAAGTAAAGGACACATTTGGGGTCAGTACTCATGAAAAGACAGACAAACTGCTGCGTGGAATTCCCATTCCCACAATGTACTTCGCGACACAATTTCCGAAAAGGCCTGAACACACAACTAATAACAAACTAGTTCCACCTGGTTTCTCTTGGGGAAGGCAGAGTGACAGGCAGTACGCACCAGCAATACTGAAATGTGCAACTTTGATATCATTTGTGTTTTGACTATTTCAAGCAAAAGGTCCAGAGCGCTAAAAATAGAAGTAATATCTACAATAGATAGGTATCAATATAAATTAAAACTATACACATACATACAAACTATACACAAGACAAAAAGTGAAGTTCTGGAGGTCACAAAAGGTATCGATCTAGCACCAAATAAGTAATTCAATACATTGTCTACACATTCAAGTTTATGTGTATATAGTTTATTAGTTTATATATACAGTATATATACAGAATTAAGCACATTTTCTGCACATCATTGTCAGCTTGGATTGTTTTTATCTGTGACTGTTATAGGCTCTTTATTGTCATTGTTTTATTTGCCACTTGAAGCCTATAGTTACATGTTGTGGTCAATATCCTGTCAGGCCCCTCAGCCAGAGCTTTACTTATTGCCTTCAGTGGACAGCGACAGCAGTGTCTGCTCCCGTTCACTCACCCTGGACACCAGCAGCAGTTCCCCAGACCACCACACCTACTACCCACCCAAGATGTGCAGTCTGCCAACAGGGACAAAGGGGCCCCTTAAACTTCCCCACATTGCCCAGAGCTCCCATCCCATGCCTCCACCCACCCCCAGTCTGGAAGAGGAGGAGGAGGAGGAGGAGGAAGAGGAGGAGGAGGAGGAGGAAAATGAGGAGGAGCAGAGCTGCAGCTCTTCAGAGGAACAGAATGAAGAAGAGGTGTTCTCTTCCAACAAACGTCAATGGATGAAGCATGAATATTGTGGAAAGAAATCACAGGAAAACACGCCCCAGTCTGCTTTGGCGAAGGTCTGTAAAGGTAAACAATAGTAGTTAAATTCAATTTAATTTAATTCAGTTCAATTCAATCCAATCAGCTCACAGTAATGAACACGTCAGGTTAATGCTACATACCTACAGCTCTGCAGCGGTGTGAGGCCGATTCAGTGCAGACAAAGGATTCTCAAAAGGAAGAAGCAGGCTGCAGAAAGACAAAGCAGTTCCACAGAGGCAGCAGAGCAGCCAGAGACTCAGGAGTGGCCGAGTCCCCGGAGGACAGAGACTCCGGATTCTCCTTCACAGACAGGTACTTCACAGCAAGCAGTAGAGGTGGCAGATGTTCTCCATTTGAAGATTCATGGGTGTATCACTGGGGATGGACATAATAGTCTATATTTTGGACACCAGAGATGAAGCAGTTTGTGCCTTTATGTGTCAGTTTATACTGGAAATGTCTTTAATTATGTAAAAAAAAAAAAAACATGCAAAGTATGCTAAGAAACTCACAGAAATCCTGTTGACAACCACCAAGAAATGTATTGCAATAAAGTGGAAATTAGACGCCCCCCTTCCAATTAAGATGTGGTTAGATGAAGTTAATAGTTGTGTGTCCCTGGAGAGAATAACTAACTGGATGCAAAAAAGAAGTAGGACGTTCTACAAGATATGACAACCATTTACAAAATACCTGGAAAATCTACCAACACATCAGATTGGTTAATCTTTTAGTACTTGAGTAGGGCTTATAGGACCTAGGAAGGTGTGAGGCCATCATATGTCTGTCTCTCCCTTTTATTTATTTATTTATTTATTTATTTATTTTTGTCCTGTCTTTGTCGGCGTATCTGTCTTTTTGTGTGTGTGTGTGTGTCTGGGTGTCTGTCTGTTGTCGGCTGTCTCTGGCCCTGTTGTTGTGGGTCGGTGAGGTCATCTTGTCTTGTAAGTATGTATGTAACTGTATTGTTGTCCTATGAAAAATAAAAAAAAACAAAAAAAAAACACAGAATTCAGACACCAGGTGAAAACTCACAATATATGCTACTTTCAAGTCTTTTTTTTTTTTATATTTTATTTTTGATTTTTCATAAGACAACAATACAGTTACATACATACAAGATAAAGCGACCTCACCGGCCCACA
>JAPQRQ010000019.1:30392757-30404069 GCA_037367365.1 Apogon talboti | reverse complement strand
GTAGAAGATGATAGTGTTTCCACGGTAACTACGGAGCCTCTGAACATCCAAATGGGTCATATCTGATGACCATGAAAGGATGAATAACTGTATTTACACCAATTATTTACATGTATTGATAGGATTAGTGGATCAACAGGTATTAAACATTTAAGACCAGTAGATGGTTTTGATTAAAGGTGGATGTTTGGGTCTTTACGGTTTAAAGATGAATAATGCCTTAAAATAATTGAATGACATTATGATTTGAAGCAGGTGATTGTAAACATGATTTGGTCCAAAATCATCCAGGAAACATTTAGTCCTTTAAGAGCAAAGATGGGCTGAGGATCAGCAGTTTGACTACAAATATTTAAGACAAATATTGAAATATTTAAAACCAATGTCCCTCAAAGGGATATGGGTACGGTGTGAAAAAATGAAGGCATCTGGATGTACTTCAGTGTGTAAAGAGAATGGATTCAAGCCAAAGCTGACCTCTGACCCCTCAGATGACACCGCATCAGGAACCGTCATTCATCTGGAGCTGACAGAACCACATAGGTCAGGACTACAGTGGCAAAAATGACACCTGCAACACTTCATCACCTGTTGTCTTTAGTCTTTTAAGTGCTGTGAAAAAATGATAACATTCCAAAGTACCAGATGCTTTACTGTCCACACTTTTTCTTGACTGTGTTAGAGCCTGAATGTGAAAAATGGACACATTTTTCTGAAGGAAATGGAGTCAATACTGTCCTCATACTGTCTGCATAAAATACAAGTTTAAGCACAGTTTAATACCACCTATTTTCTATTTTAATTTGCACTTTCCATACAGTGCCAGCCTTTGCTTAATTGTAAGAAATTATGTCAATTTGCAACACTGGAAAGCTTATTTTAGACATTAATACACTAAACAGGCTGTAAGTGAAAGTGTAGTTGTGTGTATATTGTGAAAACTAACAAACTAATTTAGTTCATCCACCATGAACTGAACATAAATGTGAAATTAAAGGTTAGTGTCATGAATGAATGTCACACTGCATGAATTGTCCTTTTTTTTTTACTTTGATGGGGAAGATACTTATTGTATTTAGTCAAATACAGATCTATAACTTTGGAAATAACTGCAACCTATTATTTTGTGAATAAATTAAATATAGTAGTCCCTAAACATGACCTTTTGATAATCTCTTCTTGAATAGTAATTGTTCGTCCAGGGTGTACCCCGCCCATAGCTGGGCTCCAGTACTCCACCCCCACCCCCTGATGAGGATACATCAGGTTCAGAAGATGAATGAATGAATGAATGAATAGTTATTGCGTTTACATTGTTTTTTTAAACACAATTTCTATTTTATTTGTTACTGAGAAATTGACTTTCTGTTTTCCTTAACTTAAATATAGCTCAGTTCTTCATGAAATCTATAAAGCCAACATTTCATGTGTGTTTCGACAGATTTGTAAAAAAGCCTTCATACCTTCACAAGTCACATTTATAATACATGTTGACTTTTCACTACTTTGTCCCAATAAGACAATACTTTTCAATTCTTTTTTCCAAAGCTGGATGCATTATACAGACTTCGTCTGTTTTCTGGTTATTTGGAACGTCCTACACATTTTGTAGATTTTTCTGAGCATGGAAATAATTTAAGAACAGAAGATTTCACAAAAATGTATTTCAAAATGATGGTTGGAATTGCACTTCATTGTGTAAAACTCGTTGCACCATAGTTTGGGGCAGCTTGAACCAACTTTACCAAAATCCAAAAGTCAGGTTAAGATAACACTGTACATATGTGATAATTTCAATTAGTTGTTATCTTGTTTGTCAGATCGTGGTGGTCAGGGCAGGGTAACACCAGTGACATCAAAAAGCTAATGTTTATTTTGCATTTTGGGGGGACACAGTCAGCAGAAAACGGCTTTAAAAGGCAGCCTCTGCTCTCAGTCCGTCACATCCACCAGCCATGAGGGTTCTCCTGTTAGCTCTTGCTGTGGCCCTTGCAGGTAAATATATTATTTCTCATTTAAAACTTGGTTTAAAAACTTTCATCTAGAATGCAAAAGCTTCTGCCCAACGAAACTGAGATTTGCACACATTATTACTTTATTCAAATTTAAAAAGTTGATATCTTCAGTTATATTATATAAATACATTATTATATAATATAGCCAATTTTTCTATTATTATAGATAATAGGAAACAGGAATATAGAAAAAAAATGTATATTTTATATATATAATTTTCTATTTCAGTTTTAACTTACAAATTCACATTTCTTGTGCCGTATAAATATTAAAATAACATTCTCATCCTCTTTTGTAGCAGGCACCCATGAAAACCTTGGTAAGTTTATGCCATTACGTGACATTTATTTTTTATAATTCAACATGTTACAACAACATCATGTCTATATTTTAAATTACATTTATTTGTGTGTTTGTAAAATCTTATTTAAATGCAAGTGTAAACTTATGAAAGTGCCTAAAACATTATTTACAAACATATTTTTTTCTATTTCAAACTGTAGACCTACAGTTTCGTCCTGGACTGACCTACGTCTACGACTATGAAGCTGTTGTCATGACTGGCCTGCCTGAGGAAGGCCTGGCACGGGCTGGATTCAAAATCAAGTCCATAGTTACGTTGCGTGCTGAAGGAGCTAACAACCTGGTCCTGCTGGAGGTAAAATGATCTGTAACTAATTAGTTAAGGACGTACCTCTTTATGCATCACATGTGACTCATTATTACATCCATGAAACTTCTGTTTAAGCTGCAGTTTGTCTACAATCCTGTTTTCATAATTTCACTTTCCCATACAGCTCAAAGAACCTAAAATCTTTGAATTCAGTGGTTACTGGCCAAAAGACGAGTTCACTGAGGCCCCCGCCCTCACTCGTCTGCTGACCGAGCAGCTCCTGAAGACGGTCAAGTTTGAGTACATTAACGGTGCTGTCGGTAAAGTCTTCACACAAGATGGCGTCCCTGAATCTGTTGTGAATATCATGAGAGGAATCCTTAATACCATCAACCTGAAAATTAAGAGTACTCAAAACGTCTATGAACTACAGGAGGTGTGAACCGTTCATTTTTATAAGGTTCCCTTAACAACATGTCAGCACCACTCTCAATGCTTATTGTGGTTTTTGTTGTCTAGGCTGGAGCTCTCGGTGTGTGTAAGTCTCAGTACGTCATCAAAGATGATCCAAAGCGTGACCTAATCCTGCTGACCAAGACAAAGGACATGAACGAATGTCAGGAGAAGATCATCAAAGACATCGGCCTGGCTTACACCGAGAGCTGCCCTGAATGTGTGGCTGTAAGTGTCAGTGCCCTGAGACGAGCCTCCAGTCCAGGACAGTACAGTCCTGCACACGGTCACTGATATGGTGGGTTTTGTTTCTGCAGAGGGAAAAGGTACTGAAGGGAGCTGCTGTTTCTAACTATGAGATCAAGCAAGACGCACAAGGACAGTCCTACATGATCATGGCCGTGACTGCTATGGAACGCCTGCATTTCTCACCTTTCAACATTTTGAACGGTGCTGCTCAGATGGAAGCTAAGTGAGTGGTTTAACTGGAGTGGAGAAAGCATTATGTGTACTGCAGATGCTATTTGTACAACACAGGTAGATTCATTTAATATTAATGTATTTTTACAGGCAAAGTCTGGTTTTCCGTGAGAAAAAGACCACCCAAGAGGAGCCCAGCAGAGCTGTGTATAGAGAGCATGGCACCATTCAGTATGTATTCAGCAACGAGGCTCTCCTGAACCCCATCCACCTCCTGAAGTTACAGAGCCCCGCTCAGCTTTTACAGGTGACAAAAGACCTCTTGCCCTAGGTTTTTTTTGTTTGTTTTTTATAAATGTGACACATTCTAAGACATGGGAGTAATTTTTTTTTTTATGGCAGCATATTCAAGAGATCCTGAGGCAACTGACGACGCAAAATGTGGACCAGGCCCATGAGAACGCCCCTCAGCTGTATATTGACCTCATGATGTTGTTCCGTAAGGCCACACGTGAGGACTTTATTAACCTGTGGGAACAGTACAAGGACCAACCTGAATTCAGGTAACAGCAGTATTCAATTTGCAGAAAAGCCAGGTACAAAAGCATGTATGGAAATCTCATTAGATATGCCAAATGTCCTTCTTAGGCGCTGGTTTCTGTATGGTATTGTTCCCTCTGGAACTACTCCTGCTCTGAGGTTTATCAAAGATAGAGTCAGTGAACTCACGTTTGCTGAAATTGCTCAAGCTCTGATAGGATCTGCACAAATGATGATCGCCAATGAGGAAACCATCCGTGTTTTCCAGGCAAGTCAACAATACATTTTTTTTTCTGTTTGCAATATATCAAGAGCTAGAAAAAAATAATCATGAGGTCCTGTCATGTTTCTTCCACCACTCCTCAGGAACTGAGCCGCGAATTTGAAAACCAACCCTACCTGCATGAGATGGCCATGATGAGCTATGGTACCCTGATCGGCAAATACTGTGCACAGAACCCAACTTGCTCAGACGACTTTGTGAAGGTATATTATGACGTGATCCATTAGTGACATTAGATTTTACATCAGTGACATGCAGTACAGAGCAAAAGAGCCACTGTTTTCTCTTCCTCCTACAGCCCATTCATGAACGCTTGGCAAACAATGACCGTGAGATGCCTTTGCTCCTTAAAGTGCTGGGTAATGCTGGACATCCTGCTAGCCTGAAGCCCATAATGAAGCTCCTGCCTGGTTTTGGCAGTGTTACTGTAGATCTGAAAGTTCAACTTGAAGCTGTTGCAGCCATGAAGAGAATTGCAAAGAAGGAGCCCAAGATGGTAAGTCTGGATTTGTACGTCAATATGGACTTGACTTCTAATGGAATGTGTATTTACAGCTGTTTCTGTTTGGATTAGGTCCAAGTAGTAGCTATTCAGCTATTCCTGAACCGGGAAATTCAACCAGAACTCCGTATGGCTGCTGCTATGGCTTTATTTGAGACCAAGGTTTCTATGGCTATGGCATTTACGATTGCCAACGCTGTCTTGCAAGAATCCAACATGCAGCTTGCTAGCTTTGTCTACACTTACATGAATTCCATGGCAAAGAACACCGCCCCTGATCTTGCCTCTGCGTAAGAGAATAAACAGTTCTTTCACTTTTGACAGTCTAAATATGTTCTCTGCTTCAAACCTCATTTTTAATGTTCTGTTGCTTTCAGTGCTGCTGTCTACAAAGTTGCTTTGAGGATCCTCAATCCTGTATTTGGCAGAAAGAGCCTCCGCTACAGCAAAGCTCTGTATTTTGACGCCTTCTACGGTAAGAGGATAACCCTTTCTTTATTGTAAATTAATTATATTATCATAGAATAGATTTGAGACAAACAAGTGTGTTCTGACTTGTGTTGTGCATTGAAGAGCCTTGGATGGTTGGAGCTGCTGGCAGTGTTTTCATCATCAATAAGGCTGCCACTATTGTGCCACAAGCCGTGATAGCCAAAGCACGTAGCTACCTGGCAGGAGCTTATGCTGATGTTTTTGAGGTAAGAAAGTGATGTCCATTATTGCATTTAATAGCCACGCTGGTATCCGCATAAAATGGCAATAAAACCAATATCTGGCTACTTATTACTGCTTATGTCACAGTCCATGCACCGGTAACAAACAGTTATTAGAACTGTTACAACTATAAAACTGTTCATTCATAAAGTGTTATTGCTCTTATTTCAGATTGGACTGAGAACTGATGGACTTCAGGAGGCTCTTATGAAAGTCCACAGGCCCCTTGAAGGACCTGAGAAGAAACTCAGGATGAGGGAGCTTGTGAAGATTGTATGTTGTCACCTAATTTACTAAATTACTTCTATCAAAGCACACTTGCTTAACAGAGACTACAGTGTTTTACTTGTTTCTTCTTTCATTACTAACACAGCTCTCTGACTGGACGGCTTCACCCTCACGTGAGCCTCTGCTCTCACTGTCTGTGAAATTCTTTGGACAAGAAATTGCCTTTGCCAACATTGACCAGACCATAGTTGATCTGCTTATTCAGGTAGCGTATCACAGACTGCTGTATACATATATCTGCTGAGTAATGACCACGTTTCAAACCTAATGTCTTAACCATTTTGTGGTTCTAGATGGGACCTAGATTTGCCGAACAAGGAAAGGAGCTTTTGCGTACTCTGACGGGTCCTGGAGTCATGCATGCCATCTCTCAGCCACTGCTGGGTGCTGAGGTCCGACGCATTATTCCCAGTTCTGTTGGTCTGCCTTATGACGTGACTTTCATCACTGCTGCTGTGGCTGCTGCATCTCTTCAGAGTAAGATCCACCTGCGTAGCTTAAGTGTTTCCGGTTTGAAGCATGTCTTGATGCTGACAGCAAAATGTATCTCTTGTAGCTCAAGCCACTGTGACACCACCTCTGCGTGAGCAGGACAGCTACGCTGCCCAACTTCTTAAATCTGACATCAACCTGAGGGCTGCATTTACACCAAGGTTAATAGGCCAATTGAAACTAATCCTAACTCTTGTCATTCAGAATTATGCCATAATCTTTGTTAATGTAAAACAGATCTAATCCACTGCAGTACTGAGGAAAATCACTCTGTTTATATTGCAGTGTCTCCGTCCACACGTATGCACTTGTTGGCATAAACAGTGAATTCCTCAAGGCTGGGCTGCGGACCACTGCCAAAGTTCACACAGTTCTTCCTGTAAAACTGCAAGCAAAGGTTGACATAAATGAGGGCAACTTTGTGTTTTCCTGGCATCCAGATCAGACCATGGATAAGATCGCATCTGCACAGTATGTATCTTTCCTTGTTGGCTGTATCACCTTGCTTCGTATGTTGCGTGTTTGCTTTGTTAAAGCTTTACTTTTCTCCAATAGTGTTGACACTGTGGCTGTTGTGGAAGACATGTCAGCTGACAAAGAAACACCACTGATTCCAACGAAAACAGCCTCTACTTCAGAGATGGTGTCTGCTAATGTTGAAAGTTCGGTGAGTTTGATTTCACCTTCAAACCTGTTCTTGAGTTACGTTTCCCGACACTCCGTTAACAATTGTTTGTTATTTTACAGTCATACTCATCTGAAATCATTCCTATTTACCCGCCAACATACAAACACGTGGAGAAATTCAGGATCCCCAGGTCGTACAAGAAGAAGCTGTGTGAAGGATTTAAAACCTTTGAAATCAAAGCATGTGCCCAGATTAAGTCTCGCAGCGCTGCTTTCATCAGGGACAGTCCTCTGTATGCCGTGATGGGACACCATGCTGTTTCAGTTGAAGTTGTTAAAGGCAAGTTATTTGAATTATACTGAATTACATTAAAGAGTACAATGAGCTTTAGAAAAGTTCATTTCTGTTTATTCCTTTGGTTGTAGGTGAAGGGCTTGAGAGCATCCAGTTTGAGATCCAGGTTGGAGATAAAGCAGCTGAGAAGATTATCAAAAGGATGAGCCAAAGTGAGGAAGAGGAAATTCTTGAAAACAAGAATGTCCTGCTGAAACTCAAGAAAATCCTGGTTCCTGGTCTGACCAACAGCACCGGATCTTCCTCCAGCAGCTCCAGTCACTCTCACTCTCACTCTCACTCTTCCTCATCAACCACTTCTTCACGTTCCTCCAGTCCTTCCAGTTCCTCCAGATCTTCCTCCTCCTCCTCCTCCTCTGCTCGTACAGTGTTGAGCAGGATGGTAAAGCAAAAGAGCAGCTCTTCCTCATCCTCATCTAGGTCAAGTCATTCCTCCTCCTCCTCCAGGTCTTCCAGTAGATCTTCTAGCAGCAGCAGCAGGTCATCTCGTCGTTCTGGCCGCCGATCTTCAAGCTCTAGCTCTTCTAGGTCTAGTTCTCAGTCACGGGTGAGGCACAAGATGAAACTAGAAGAACCCTTTAGAATACCTAAGTCTGATAAGGAATTCATATAGAGTTTCTTCAATTGCAACAATACCTATATGAGGTGGTACCAGATTGTGTCACATTAAGACCGTGTTATAGTGACATAAATTCCTGTTTGAAGTGTTTGATCATGATATGTACGTGTTTTTCTTTCTGTACAGCCTGTGTCTGACAGGAGCAGCAGTCACCAGAGTTATGAACAGTTCACCAAGGTGAGCGACTCTACCGTCATATGGTGAAATCTGTGAGGGACACAATCACTTCAAATGAATGTCGTATTTTTGCAATTTCAGCTCAAGTACCTTTCAGATGTCATCACCCCATTTGCAGTCGTTCTCATCACTGCAAAGAAATCTGACAACCTGGTTCGGGGTTACCAGATTGCCGGTTACATGGACAAGCCTAATGCCAGAGTGCAGGTCATTTCTCTCCCGCTGGCTGAAAATAATCCCTACAAATTCATAGTTGATGGTGTGATACTCAGCGAACACAAGATGATGGTAAAAACCTTTGTCCTCAGACATTAATCGAGCCCAAGATAAAAGCTAGCATTTTAACATGAGTTATTTTTTTAGGCCAAGCTGAACTGGGGCAAGAATGGCAAACAGTATGATACCAACATCACGGCTGAGACAGGTGTTGTGCACGAGCAGCCTGCATTCCGCCTGAAGGTGGCCTGGAAGAAACTCCCATGCACCTTGAAGCACAAGGCCCAATGGTAATATCAAAAGCAAACACATCTCTGAGAAAGAAAGAAATACTGAACAAAAAAATTGAATGTAAATGAATTTGGACATGTGAATTAATTTCTTTCCTTTGCAGTATCTCAGTTTTGTGAAGCTTACAAAACTCTTTATATGTCCATCTAGGCTGGTTAAGTACATTCGTAGTATTATTGACGCAACTGGCGCTGACTTGGCAAAGGGCAGGAACATGCACAAGCAGGTCAAACTGACTGTGGTGGCCGCTTCCGACGCAAGTTTGAACGTCACAGTTAGGATTCCAAAGGTGCCGTGTTTTGTTTATCCACAGAACATTGAGTTTCTGACAGAATATATATGGCCTATTCTAATACGATTTATTCAACCCTTACAGGTGACCATACACAAAAATGGTGTGGCTCTCCCATTCTCTATGAAACTCGGAGAACTTGAACCATATGTGCATAACATGCTTGAAAAATTCTACTACATGCTTATCAAGCCTCATTCTGGTAAAAACATTGACTGACACACTTACGTTTCTTAGACCTCTATATTCAGGCTAATAGGTGCATTTGCAAGTATCAGTAGTAACTAATTCAATCTGTCTTTCTGCCAAAGCTGAGTGTTCTGTTGATGTAGCCAACAAACTGACGACATTCAATGACGTGATGTATACCAACCACATGGCCACCGCTTGCTACCAGATTCTGGCTCAGGATTGTACCCCAGAACTCAGGTTCATTGTTCTCCTGAAGAAGGACGCTAGAGATAACAACTACATTACTGTGAAGATCTCAGACATGTAAGAATGACTCGTATGTCCACACAAATTACAGCAACTGTCAATAATAGAGGAAATTATACACTTTGAAATCCACCCACAATGAATTAATGTTCTCCCTTTTCAACAGTGATGTGGAGATGTTTGTGGAGAACGGTGAGGTCAAAGTCAAGGTCAACAACAACCTGATCTCCAAAGATGACACATATCAACAAGGTAAACGGTTAAAAAAAAAAAAAGAAGAAGAAGAAAAAGAATTGGAATGAAGTTTGAGACTGAAGCCTTTGAAACAGTTATAGGTAGAAATCAGAAATTTTACCTTTGCTTTCGTTTTAGAAAAAATTGTGCTCAAATATGTGGATGAGACGGCTGTCCTGTTTGCTCCCTCATATGGTCTCGATTCTCTCCACTACAGTCTGAGGGAACAAAAGGTGATAGAATGTATAAGAACATTTTTTGACATTTCCCAGGTTGAAACTTTGAAAATTCAAAGGATATAAGCCAAACACTGCGCTGTTTTGGATCTTCTTCAGGTTCGAATTGTGGAGGCGATGAGAGGAAAGACTTGTGGCCTTTGTGGATGGAGTGATGGAGAACAGCAACAGGAGTATCGCATTCCAAACAGACGTCTCACCAAGAACGCCGCCAGCTTTGGAAATGCCTGGGTCATGCCTGGAAGGAACTGCACCAGAGATATCTTTGGTAAAATTTATTACTCTTACTGAAAAAATGAACTTGTATATTTTCAAACGTCCCATTCTTCACTCAGGGAATCTTCTGTTTTCTCATTTGTTTTTCAGCTTGTAACCAGAATAAACAGTCTGTGAAGCTGGACAGGCATGTGAATATCCAGGGCGTGGAGTCTAAATGCTATTCTACTGACAGTGTGCTGCGCTGTATGGAAGGCTGCCAGCCCCTGAGGACCACCTCTGTCTCTGTGAACTTCCACTGCATGCCTGCCAGTGAGTTACAGCTGATTCACAACGCGGCGGCGTTTTGACCGGGGAAAACATTTTACAGTGTCTAACTGCTCAATTGCTCTCCTGCAGATTCCAACATGGCCCGCGCTGAGATCCTGAGCAACATCTATGGGAAGACTGTGGATCTGACAGAAAACATAGACGCCCACCTGGCCTGTCGCTGCTCGGCCCAGTGCGCCTAAAGCCAGAGCACAATCTGCCCGCTCACCGTTCCATGACAGTTGTCCCAATCACTTTGTTTGACCTTTAATTTCAATAAATTACTAAAGCAAGTTAAACATGTGTTAAATGTTTCTCCTTTTTGTCTGTTGGTGCCAGTGGTTGGTTTAACTGACTGTTACCATGGTAACATGTGCCTTATTCTCCAAAGGGATTAACCCATAAAGACCCAGTGCTACTTTTGTGGCAGTTCCCAATTGAATTTTTCTCTGTATTTATCCTTTCTTAAGTAATTTATCACCATTTATTATAATATTATCCCTTATAGTTTGCATTTTTTCTGTGAGTCACGTTACATATTAATTAATTGATTATGCAGCTGTTCATAAAAGCTCAGATTAAAGTTGAGGGTTATTATATAATAACTGAACATAAACCCAGTGTGTCCATCCACTGTCACTGATCCAAATGGATGGACGAACGTCCAAATGGGTCATATCTGATGACCATGAAAAGATGAATAACTGTATTTTACATCAAATATAATGGATTAGATTTATACAGCGTTTTTCTATTAACGCATACTCAAAACGCATACAATGGATCCATTATTCATTCACTCTCAGTCACACTCTGGTGGTGATAAACTATGTTTGTATCCACAGCTGTCCTGGGGCAGACTGACGTAAACGTGGCTGCCAATTTGCGCCAAACGGCCCCTCCAACCACCACCGAACATTCACATGCATTCATACACCAGTGTGAGTAGCAGCACTGGAGGCAAGGTGGGTGAAGTGTCTT
>JAPQRQ010000019.1:30368175-30383875 GCA_037367365.1 Apogon talboti | reverse complement strand
CTTGAAGCTTTGAATCTTTTTCGGCACAATTGTTAGGAAAGCCTCAGTGCTTCATGAGGCTTCACTTGCCCACCACTGCTGCTTTAGTTTTTTTTTTTAGGAGCCCTGAAAGTTGCCAAATTTCGAACTCATTTTTGAGTTTTGACTTTTTCCCCACATGTTACATATTGATACGTTCACAAGACTCACCACAACACAACTGTGCAAAAATTTCTCAGCTACAATGTATGGTTGCAGAATAATCACAGTTTGAGAAGTGCTTTGTCACTGAATGTAACACAGACACACATGGGTATTCCTTATAAGGAGTGACATTCAGCATCAACAGGGCTGCAGTTACAGTGGAGTAGAGAAAAATTCACCTGAAAATTTCCCGAACAACTCGCCCTCCCGGCCAAACGATACATAGCAGATGAATGATTTTTTTCCCAAAATGTAGCCACGGGTCCTGGGCTTCATATGAACCTATGATTGAAGACCTAACCCTTTTTAGAGTCAAATGGCAGCCAGGAGTTTAGGAGCAAACCCCTTCTTTTCCACCATTTGAGCCAATGTATTTGGAAGATTTCTTCACCTGGTGAACCCACTGTTTTTTCACTGCCGTAGCTCGGTCATTTTTCACAGTACCGGCAAAAAAATTACATATTCACGATCCCCAGGTCCTTCTGTCACTCACGGTGTTTTTGGTTTTCATCTATCATTTACGGTTTTCTCATAATTGGCAGTTGTTCGGGAGCTGTTCCGCAGCCTCTCACAGGCAGAAATAAGCATGACTCTGTTCTCTGTCTGAGCAGCACCTTGTTAATCACCATGGTAACGGCGCCTCTGCTGTGTGTGAGGTGCAGCTGGTGAGAAAAAAGCAGATTAAGGCTTCACAGAGGCACAGCCATACAGTTATAAATACTGCTACTACCTCTACTACTACTATTACTACCATTATTACTACTAAATACTACTATATACTACTGCTACCATTACTACTACCACTACTACTACTACTACTAAACACTACTATATACTACCACTCCCACTACTACTACTAAATACTACTATATACTACTACTACTACCAGTACTATAAATCCTGTCGCCTTTCTCTTTGATGACATCCATGTCACTCTAAAAATTATCTGAATTAGAATGTGTTCCTCAGCTGAGACAACAAAATCACACCACTTCATTCCTGTGATTAGCATTTGCCCTTGTACTTGTGAGTAATGAGCATGTGTTTGTTTGAGCTCCAATTTGCCTAAATTCATGTAGCTTTTAACATTCGGACACTTCATTTCAATCAAACCAAATTGACATGGCTCAGAAGGGTCAAAACTTAACCCATCTGGAGATGCCCCCATCCAAGAGGAGTTGGGGTGGATTACAAATCCACAGGGGTAGTGGTTGACTCTCTTCTTCTGGCAGTACTCTCAAATGGTATCTGCCTCCATTTCAAGCCCCCTCTTCATGGCTGCAGTCTGGCAGGTCCCCTGCAGTATCCGGTCAGCCAGACTCTCTTCAGCACTTTCTCTGACCTGACAGACCTCCCTGAACCATGAGGCAGTAAGTCTAGGTCTCCTTAACTGATGCCATTCACCTCATGAACTGTGTGCTCTGGTGGCACACTCAAGTTTGTGTGCCATGTCCCAAGTGACCTCCAGACTTTTGAGGTGTAGCTGTTGTGATTCACTACAGACGAACATGCAACTGGATGGCTGTAGGCGGTAATTTTCAAGAGGCAGAGATGGAGATGGTGGCACAGCATGGAAGGACAGGTCTCTCTTGGCTGTTGATGGTGGCTGATGTGACAATGCACTTCCGGCCTGAACCAGGCCAAGGGCAGAGTCAACCAGAGGAATTTTACAGCTGATGCCCATGCTGCAGGGAGCAACACACCCCCTCCCATCCATCCAAATGCATCTAATGAGTGAGTGCAGGGGTGTCAAACTCATTTTGGTTCAGGGGCCACATTTAGTCCAATTGAAGCTCAACCAGACCAGTAAAAATAATGACATAATAACCTATAAATAATGACAACTCCAAGTTTTTCTCTTTCACTACAAAAAAACCCCCATCAAATTACGCAAACATTTCCATTTTACAAAAAAGATGTGAATAACCTGAAAAAACTGAAATTTCATTAGAAAAAATTTAACATAATGCCTCAACTTATTATTTATACATGTACATTACACACAATGTTACACAAACATTTAGTAACAGGCAGAATATTGTTAAAATTGCATATTGTAGGTTGTTCATATTAGTTTTTATTTATATATTTATTTGCATTTTATTTTGAAAGGTTAGTTTGTAAATGTAAATATTTTCATCGTGTAATATAATTTTTTTTTCGCTTACATTTTTTTCACATAATTTTTCAAGAAGAAAATCTGTATTTGTCATTATTTAAAAGGTTATGTTTTTCTTTACTTTACCTAAACCTGAACTAAAAAGATTTTGACAACCAGTGTAATTTTTGCACTTTTATCCCGCAGGCTGGATTGAAACCTTTGGTGGGTCGGATTTTACCCCCAGGCCGCATGTTTGACACGGTGGTCTATTGCATGGGCCATAGAATGTTTTATGGAAATAGGGGAAATAATCTAATTTTGAAATACTGGTGTAGGTGCATCAGATTTGGTTGACATCATATCATACTGTCCTGTGAATGACAGTATATCCCTACTCACCTGAAGGACAGAGAGATCAGGTAAATCCCCAGAGGGCTTTGTAGAGTGTGCTCCTAAGTGGAGCAGAACATTTACGAGTGTCATACACATTTTTTCATTCAAACAGAATAGAATTTTGCAATAAATCTACAATATTCAGTTTTTACTTTACACCTAGCTTAGAGCGTAAGTCTCTCTGTAATTGGAATGGCTGGCACTTATGAACTTTACTCCATCTGATTTCTGCCATCAGCTCCCTAACATATTTCCCTCAAATCACCAATGTCACTTGATTTGATTTCAATACATTTGTACTAGTAGGCTATTTAGGCGGAGTGGGGTTGGTTCTTGAGCTTGGCCCGGCTGCGAACCACCTGTGCTCAGCGAGCCGTGTGTTTGCAGATCTTGGAACTGGTTTCGTGATCTGTGGACGAAACCAGTCCATTTGCGGATCTCTGGGCTGGTTCCGAGAGCGGAGCCAACTTCACTCTGCTGGCTATTTACATGTCATTTATACATTTCTCACACCGGCGGGTCCGAGAATAGACACATTGTCACATTATCAAATTACCCTCGTACTGGAGAAAGTAACTGTATATATAGAGGTGAAAGCCCTTTTCCCTCTTGCTCTTGTGAGCAGGTGACTGGACATCCATGATATGGTGAACATCATTTATTGATATTCTTGGCAGATTCTGTAGACATCTGATGAAATTCATGGTCCTGCTGATGAAGTCGGAAGTTAACCGAAAGCTAACTTGCCACTGGCGAGATCGGAAGAACGTCACGGAGCTGGTGCACAGAGCCTATATATGAATGCCCCTGGCTGTCTCTCTTAATCATGGCCCCAGTTCAAAGTGAAAACCCATAAAATAGAAGCGGAGTTCTATTCCATTATTCCTAGCTGCAATATTTAGACAATGGACACTGGGTGCCTGCTGGAGTGGCCCTGGTTCTTCCTACTTGGCTCCAGGTGGCAGGGGACACAGGGCACGGCTTCAGCTACTTCTGCAGCGGTCCCACCGGAACCTGCTGCCAGAGCGGGAGTACTCGCTCATGACGGCTCTGATGGAGGGATAAGGAGGAAGACATGGCCACCTCCAGTGTCCAGGCTCTCCAAGTGAATATGGCATTACATTTCTACAATAAGACTCTCAAATCTTTCAAATTCTCACATACTGGACCTTTAACCATTCACAGAAAACAGCGGTTTTCATATGTTGCTGTTCTATTTGTCATCTCCCCTGTCTCACTGTTTTTATTCCACCTGCTGTACAACTGTGGCTTTTACTATTATTAACAATAGACTTTTGTGGTCCCCACTAATCTGTATTAAGTCTAAGTATTGGCTCTTACAGTTCATCTTCCAGACTTAGTTTACATGTAAATTCTACAGATAAACAATTAAACACACACACACTGTCCTGTTAAGTTAACTTTCTCTAGCCTCTTCAACACAGAAAAGTTTGGATTGCACCTGATTAAAAACAAAACAAACAAAAGAAACTAAAAACACAGCAGCAGTAACAAGCATCTTGCTCTGTATTAGCACATTAATAGTAATAACCATTACAGTTCATGCCATTCAGTTCCAACCATTCACTCTCTGTTTACACACTACATATCCACACATCTTCCGCAGAAATCCAGACAAACATCCAACAGCAGTCAGATTAGTATTACATTTCATACAAAGGTGGGCTACAGCCGCTCTTCAGCAAAGCCTCACTCATTCCGGTCCAGCTGAGAGAAGCCATGTTATTTTACAGGAAGGGGAACTGGGGATGTTGAGCTTTATCGACATTGCTTGGCTCTTGCATCATGGCTGAATTGGTGTTTTAAAGGAAAAAGTGGCGTGTGCTGCTCCTGTTTTCCCTTTGCTATGTTAATAAGGCAATGATTACCTATCCGATGTGCAGCAAGAGGTTGAAGGTGGAAGTGGAAACAGGCCGTTGTTGAGCTGTGGCCTCTGTGTGAATGTTAAGTTCTCATTTCAGTTTGACAAAAAAATGTGTGAGACAAAGGTACATCATAATAACCCCCACATGCAACTCTGCAATGGAAACAAATTACAAAGACAAATGAACTGAGTTGCTGTCAACTTGCTGTACATAACAAGGCACTAGCTAGCATTTCGGGGAGCATGTTGGCCTCACCATTAGGAGAACTAAGAAATGCAAAAAGTGTGTCAGGAACCTGCAATATTTCCTTGAATTAGCAAAAATATTATTATTATTATTTTTTAAAATAAACAACACAGGAGAAAGAAACCAAAACTGGCAGTCCATTATTATGAAGCTACAGGTAATAACAACCTGGTCCAAACTGGGTCAACAATAACCAAAATATATTAATAAAAATGACAGAAAAGGTGCTTGGCAACAACATGTCCAGTTATTTTTTTCCTATGATGGGAGTAAACAAGGTGTGCAGATCCTTGGTTAGTTCCCTCTAATATGAGGGACTGGAGCAGCTCACTCCCATTCAGCTTTGGAGATCCACATCATGTAGTTTAGTCTGTGCTGAAGTTCTTGATTAGTTTACTCTGTGTTGTAGTTCTTGATTTCTCTCCAGATTCTCTCCCATTCACCTATTTTTCTTTTTCTCTGTAAACTCTTAAGGTTGTTGCCAGTACGAATTCTCTTTCCTCCACCATATTGTTTTTTTCACACATCCTCATCATCCATGTAGGGCATGTCCAGGTCAGAAAACCATCTCTGGCGCATCGGGGCTTGTGTGTCGCTGTGCTGGTGCTGAGAAGAGGGGGTAACCATGGAGATGAAGGAGGAGGATGAAGATGCAGAAGGAGGGCAGGAGGAAAAATGTAGCAACAGGTCGCACTCAGGGCTGTTGATGTACAGCGACTGCGTACTGTCTTTGCGGTGGCCAGGCTGCTCTTTTCTCCTGCTGAAGTATTTAAATGCTAAGTTTCCAGGAGGAAGAGCTGGAGAGGAGGATAAGGACTTTGAGAGGGGGAGTTTAATTGTGTTGGGGATGACAGGGTTGCAGCGTTTCAGTGGGTGTCTAAAGGAGGCGTTGGGGGAGTCAGAAGGCGTCGAAGCACAGCTGGACCCAGAGGGGGAGGCTCTGGTGAGGCTGAGAGAACCACACCCACTGGGTGGTCTAGGTCTCTGGGCCATGTCTGAGGGTTTGGGTGGACAAACCGGCCTATGTCTCCTCAGCGGGAGATCAAAACGTCCTGTAAGATAGGAAAGAAAGACGAGAACTGACTTAATGTGACTTCGGAGTTAGTGGTTAGATTGACACAGCTGAAAGAGTTCAATGGAAGATCATGCAACCATGTTATTAACAGAAATGGCGTTCAGTGAGTCACATTGATTTGTTATGGTGTGTCAAATGTTCAGTTAATGCTTTTTTGTCCAAAGACAGAGCATGCTCCTGTCCCACAAATGCCTTTACATGCAAATATTGGGTGTGCACACATATTGTATTTCCTCAAATAGCCCTTACTTGAATTAGGCTTATGTTTTGACTTCCTCTGTTTGAGTACAAGAATTAGATGTATTTTAGTATGAGGCCTAGCCTTACTAAAGCAACAGTGGACGATGTTTTCAAAATGCTAGACACAACAGGATATACACCAAATTATCCAAAAGAAAAGTCCCACCAATCCTTAAGGAATTTATCCAATGTCAAAGCATGAGGACTGCCATCAGAATATAAAGAAAATTTGGAAAAATATAACAGAATGCTTCTAAAGTACACCAACCACTGCTGCTTTAAAAGTATTACATCATGTTTTTAAGACTCAGCACTTCCTGAAAAAGTTTTTGACTGATACAGCCCACTATCAAAAATCACAAATCTCAGTTAATCCAAGGTACTGTAGTGAAGGGACGGTTGGAGCCTCTAATGTTTCATGCAACAGAAACCCTTCATTTCCTAAAATGGCTTTTATTGTGAAACATTTACAGGCAGATGAGATTAAAGGACAGTTCAACATTTGTGCAGTACATCGGCAGAGACTGAAATCAGGCAACAAACCCCAGTTCACACTAAAGATTCACGAGATAAGCTGAAAACTTTTCTCCTGTCTCAGGTAGTTCTGAGCACAGGACATCGTGAATTTGCAAAACAGTATTGGGAGAGAAGCTGACAACTACTTAATTAAATCAGTAATTGCTTTGAATAATTTCTTTGAGATTAAATGGTGAAAACTATTATATTCCAGCTCCGTAAATGTGAATATTTTCAGTTTTGCTTATTCACCGATGACAGTGACAGGAATATCTTTGAGGTTTTGGACCAAACAAAACATTTGAGGTGGATGTTGTGGGCTGACAGTAATTGACATTTTTCTGATATTTGGACTAACTGAACTGTGTGTGAAAATTGATCTGTGTTATTAAAATGACTCAATCTCCACACAAAAAAAGCACATTAAAAAAACTGGTATCTTTATCAAAACTTGCTGCTTGTACAGTGTTGCAGCTTAAAGGTTGTCGTTTCACATAGTGAGAGAGACCTTTAAAATGGTCACACAAATATAGAGAAAAGGAGGAAAATGATTGATTTATCTGCAATGATCCTTAAGTTTTGCCTCTTTAGACAGACAAATCTGTGGTCTGAACTGGGCTTAATGAATTAATTTTATAGAACAGACACCAGGAGGTTAACCATGTGTGTCTGCACTGGGGTTTGTTGTGTTGACCTTGGTCATTATGAGAGCTTTTAATCAAGTATCAGTTGAGATTTGGGGAAATAAGTCATGCACACAAATGCACACACAAAGACACAAACACAGTTGCTGTTCCTCCAACCTGCTTTGTTAGAGAGCAGATGTCACCACCCCCATTCACCATCACTGGTCCAGACCTGCACCATAAAACACAGGAAGGGCCCCAACCCAGTGGCCCGAGGTTTGGTCAGAAACCCACAAGTGAATGACAGAAACAGGTAGAAGCAGAGGCCACACTGTACTATAATACTGACCTTCGGGCTCTGAGCTGTGGGCTGAAGAGCGCTGTTGCTCGTCCAGAAGACTCTCAGAGCTCAGTGACGCTTCAGAGTCCAGGTTCTCCTGGTCCGAACCGGGCTGCTCCATCTCCGGAAGTCGACAAGCCAGATCCTCTCTGGAGGAAAGAAGTCAGACAAAGACATCAGAGAGTGTTCTGATGGAGTCTGCACAGTGAAGAATAGACTGTGAGATTGTCTTTACTTCTCCTGTTTGATGGACTTAATGCGCTCCACCAGGTTCTTTTCGGCCTCTATGTCTGAATCCAGAGGCTCATGCTCAGGGACTACACTCAGATCAGAGCTGACCTTCTCATGCACCTGCACAGGAAGAAAAAAATCCACACTGATTCACAGAGTTTGACTTTTATCGATAGGTAACGTTTATAAAATAATTGTACAAAACCACACACGGCATTGACCCAAATCTGAAAATGATACCAAAGTATGTTAGTAAGGAAAAGAAATGAGCAGGGTGGATGGTGTCTGTAAAGTTCATGCACTGTACATCATTCTTGATGTGCATCTGTGAAACAAACAACTTATGGCCTTTACACATCAGCAAAGGAGAAATTACACAAAAATGCGAATTAATCATGTACTGTATTTTGCATTAAAACTATTCATGTGGGCAGTGACGCACATTTACCAATAAGTGGCATTTGTTCAAAAAAGGTGAATATATTTATGCCAGTTTATTCTGCAGATAAAATAATGGATTCAACACCACTGACAGCTGCTGTGTCTCCATTAGTGTCTTCAGTTCAAACTGGATTTGATTCATTCAACATTAACGTTAAAGTCGTCTCATTGTACTCACTAACCTAGTCTAGTTGTTTCAGAAATCCTCAGTCAGTGTCTATGATTTTTGTCTCCTATTTCATACAAAAGAGTGCAGCTTGAAATCAAGAAGCTCACAATTGTTGTTGTGATGTCACATCTTGATTTATTGATGACTTTATTTGTACTGCAAACATTTGGAGAAAACTTAAAATTGTTCCAAATAAAAAAAAAAAACCCAAAACTTATATTTGTGTTCTGTGTCAAAACACTAATGACATGCACAACAGTTTGAAAAAATACCACATGCCTTGCAAAAAGTGTCCCTGGTGTGTAAAGGCCTTTACAAAGTGGAACTACTAAAAACATTAAAATCTACTCTCAATAACAGAAGTTGAGGAACAGCTCTACAAAAGCTCCTTTTTGAGGATCCATCATCACAAACTGAGGTGCAGTAAATGACATATCACATGACTTTCAAGAGCTTTGTGTTCTTAAAAACATGTAAAGCTTTGCAAGTCACAGTGTCGTCAGGAGATAAAATAAAACTGAATTATTACAGAGCCAACACTGTTTTGTCCTCTAATAAAGACAACAGCAGGGGATCATTCTTCACGTCACAAGCAGAACCAAAAGCACAACATGCAGCTCCAACCAGTTAGTATGAAAGAACGTGAAGGATTTGGAAAGGAGGGATAAAAAAAAAAAAAAAAACAGAACAGCCAGAGCCATGTAAGTTACCCAAGACTACCATGGCATGCGCAGCCACTCGTGCATGGCACACATTACACTACTCGAACTTCTGAATCTACTGTACCAGGAGAACTCAGGGATACATACCACCACTCCTTTGTAAGGAGCTGAGAACCTGAGCGGTAAATGCCAGAAATGCTAAAGAAGAGACAAGGAACATTGGCCGAGTTACCCACATAACAAAAGAAAAACAGCATATGATAACTGGGCTTTAACAATGAAATGATGCAGAAAACGTCTTTATATCAAGGTGGTGTAAGCTATTAAATGTCAGAGACCTATGGTAGCTTTCTGGACTATGACCTGTACCAAGTCATCTGGTTTTTCCTAACTCTTAGTATCATTCAGCATTAGCTTCTTCCCCAAGCTTTTCTTTTGTTCTTTCTTTCTTTCTTTCTTTCGTTCTTCCTTTCTATCTATCTATCTATCTATCTATCTATCTATCTATCTATCTATCTATCTATCTATCTATCTATCTATCTATCTATCTATCTATCTATCTATCTACCTACCTACCTGTCTACCTACCTGTCTACCCACCTACCTACCTATCCACCCAGATAAAATACAGTCACATTTTTACATCTGGTTTATCTGAGAACAATTTAATTCACCAGATATTAAGAAATAAGTGCTGTAAAAAGCTTGAGGAAGTTAGTTTTTCCTTTCAAATAAATAAATGAAGAATCTTTTCCAATTTAGCAAGTTACAGCTGTTTATAGACTCAAATATGATACAAATGGTTTTATAGGGTTAAAAGCTTGTGCCAAAGGCATGAGATCATAGTAAAGCACATAGAGGTGGTCTAGAATGTGTTTCTCACCGTGTTCTGTCTCTTGAGTTTGAGCTGGTTGACAGCCAGAGCCTCTGCGTACTCCAGCTGCTCAATCTCCTCCATCTTCTCGTTGTAGCGTCGGATCTGTTCAGTGATGAGCATCTCAACACACCTACAGAGAGAGGTCAGGACATCTGACTCAAAGAGCAACAAAATGACGACCAAATGTGCATATTTTCATATTTGCTTTAATAGCGGTTGTACGTGGTGGTCTTGGCGACATCCTTCATACTGAGGAGTGGGTCAGCGCTGTCAGGGCAGCGTAGGATACATGGAGCAAAGACGATGGCCAAGGAGTTGGGAGACATGCGATTGTGAGTCTCCTCTTTACAGACCCTGCAGGAATATTGTAAGACATACATTAATATATCAGTACTTCAGTAAGAAGAAATGGGATGGGATGGGTTGACTTTAGACAAAAAAACATCCATAACTCCATCTGTTAGTATATTACTGAGGTTGGCTGGCAGGACATGTTGTGCCAAAATATGCAGGACTTTTTCAGAGTCACAGTGATAGATTCATTTTCCTTCCGTCTTCTAGCAAAGTGTTGAAACTACACACTGAAATGGCAAGTTCTCACAAAGATGCTCATTTGTACTCTGCTGTTACCTTTTGGAGGGACTTATGCTGCCTTCACGTGTTATTGGGAAGATGATCCTTTCCACTTGTGAATTCGAAATTGTGTGCTTTTGTTGTCGTAGCAAAATGAAAAATGGCTGACACAATTTATTGTGACCTGATACTTGGGCAAAACACTTTTGGAATAATTAATTCATTAATTCACCTGCATTTACAAAAAAATGACCAAAAAAATGCTATATGGTGTTCAGTGAGTCACATTGATTTGTTATGGTCTGTCAAATGTTCAGTTAATACTTTTTGTGCAAAGACTGAGCGTGCTCCTGTCCCACAAATGCCTTTACATGCAAATATTGGATGTGCTATAGCATTTTTTTTGGTTAATATTTTTTTTGCATATTGTGTATTCTAAAAATAGGCAAAATCATCACCTAACAGCAGCAGAAGGTTAATAAAAAATACTGTTTATCATTCACAATGAATCCCTCGTTGCTCTCCAACATGTTGAAAAGTTCAAAGGTTATTTTCACCTTGGCAGCTCCTGTATCAAATTTTTTTCCCAGTTCTCCAGTGAAAAATATGACATGAGGGGGCATTCATGTGCAATTTTCGATTTTGTAGCTAGTATTTACCATAATTCCCATAGCATGTGAAAGCAGGATTAGTCATTTTAATACTACAAATTCTCTCCAGACAAAGGTTTTTGGTAAAGGTTTTTGTTATGTCTTGTGCTCAGCATTGACTTAGACAAGTGTGATTTATTTAAAGACTAAGCCAAACAACCCAGAAAACTTTTAACCCTATTCCAGTATGACAGTGGAAGGCACCAGACTGATCTGTATTTTAAGTGTAGAGATTGGTCTGGCTATGCAGGCCTGCTACAGCTGTTGAGCAGGTGACTGTCAAATTTACAATTAATTGAATCACAATCATAACAGCTGAAAAAATAATTCAATGGTGTTTATTTGTGTACTTATGATTTTGAATTGTGTGTTGCATGTGACTCTTAGATGACTAGATGACTGACTTTCTGTTTTAGGTCTTGAGCTGAAAAAGTGCGGGAACCTCTAACGTAACACACACACTACCTACCTGACAAGGTGAAACACAAGTCTCTCCAGTGTGTTGAAGTTTGCTGTAGGTAGCTCCTCAATAACTTTGTAAATGGCATGAAGCTGCTCCTGCTTCTCTGGCAGTTCTATGGAGGAGAAAAAGGAGATCACAATTGAACGCCTGTTTTTAATTCAAAGCTAACGGTACACATTTATTGATCACTGATAAACAATTTGATGAACACTGATAAACAGCTCCCATAACTCATGTATTGGCTTGAGTTTTCCATGATGTAAAAAGTCATTTTTTAATTCAGATTTAGATTTGCATGGAGGTGTGTATGTGCAAGTTCTGCTTTCTGCTTTCAGCTTTAAGAAAACGGCATTAAAATGTTATTGTGACAAACACTGAGAGCAGTTACAGAAACGACTGAAAAGAGGAAAAGGCACTTTATTTAGTAAAACGCTGCCACCTGGTGGTGAACAGCCGACTTACCCACTGCATGCAGGAAGTCATTGTAATGTGTGAAGGTCATGAGTGGATCAGGCAGTTCTCTCAACCACTGTTTGACCAGTCCTGTTACTGTGTGGATGGGATAGTCCTCCAGGCAGACCAGGTGGGGGTCTGAACACACCAATACCATCACATATCAATACATTGCTGAACTTTGACCTGTCACTAAGTCACTTAAAAATGTGAATTCTAATCAGGCAATCAGAGTCATTTTGTTAAACAGGATTTCTCAGAGACAAAAAGACCCAAAAATCTCATGAGTTAAAGAAAAAGAAGACAGGTTTGTTGTGTGCTGTGTAACTATACAGAAAGGAGGCTGACCAGTCTCTAGTTTCTGGTGCAGCTCTTTCATGCGGTTGGCGGAGCCAGACTTGCGGTAGATGCCTTCAGTGTAGAGGCCATGCATCTCCACGTGCTCCAGCATCATCTCCAGAACCATCGGGACCGGATTTTTATCACCGACCAGGTTGCAAACGCGGACCCCGAAGTGCAGACCTCCTGACTCCTCATCACTCTGTGGATTCACCCACACAACAGTGTTTGTTTCAAAGGACATTCATGTCATCCAGCTAAAGCCTAATTGTTACAAGACACTTCTGTAAAAACAGGTCCTAGTTCTCTCCAAATAAAAATGTACCTTTTTGGCACAGAAGGTGTTGCAGTCTGTGACTATCTTGCTGAGGCACTTCTTGTGACACACCATTTTACAACCTGAGACAGGAGTCAAACATCAGAAACAAAACACTGACATCAGACTCAAAATTGATTCTGTGTTTAAACCAATGAAAAGAGTTTGAGAGTGAACTCACAGCTGCACATGTAGGCCTTCTCCATGGCCCAGATGTAAGACGTACACTGATCACATGACTGCATAATGCTGACCTGATAGTTGATGAAAACATGATCCAGGGGGCTCTCCATCTAACAAAACAATGAACACATTAGAAATTACAGTCTGTATTAATTTTTCTCCATTGGTTTGGCTCATTTCTTGAAACAGAAATTACATTCTCAAAATAACATGGAAAAACCTCCAAACCACTGGACAATTGTTCACAACAGAATTGAGTTTCTTGCAAATGTCTCAATGTCTCAGTACATCTTTGCAAATGATTAAGCCTACATTTAGCACAATTCCCAAGTGAATAGATCCTGTCGATCTAAACTGATTGTTCATTCTCAGTCCAATGGTTCTCTCCAAAACATATCAGCATCATTTCATTGAATAAGTCATCACATGCACAATAGTCTGTTCAATTGTCAAAATTAGTCAAGAAGATAATACGATGATGATTACCATATATGAATCTCTTGGAACATTTGATATATTAATGAATTGAGAGTCAGGTGAAACTAGAAATTGACTAACAAAAGAGGAGTTTCTCATATCTCAGGTGACCAATCAAACAGTATGTTTAGTTACCTGACAAGTGCTCTCCTTGATTGTGTATGCTGCCAAACACGTATATACAGTATAGAGCTTGACCAAGACCAGTACAATTTCTGAACATGGAGGCACCTGGCCACCGGGCCACAGTGAATGTCCCAGGCCAGTGGGGGCAATATAACTATGTGTGCTGCCATTTCTGAGAATGGTGTGGCCACTCACATCCCCAGTCTTGGCCCATACAACAAATAGAAGCTGCTCATCTTCTTGGACCGCCTTTATACAGATTTGATCCCTGAAAATGAAAGAGGTCTCGTACAACCTCACCTACCAAACTGTGTCCTTGTGTGGGACAATGTGAATTTCCACCGTAGCCTGCTCATCAGGGCCTGGTTCACTAGTCATCCAAGGATGGACAAGGTGTTCCTATCACCTTACTCTCCTTTCCTCAATTTTATTGAGGAGTTTTTCTTTGCTTGGAGATGGAAAGCGTATGAGAATCAGGCTCAAAATCAGAGTTCGCTGCTCCATGCAATGGACGCTGCGTGTGAAAACATTACAGGAGGTCAGTATAGGGGATGGTTGCGACATGCATGCCGTTTCCTCCCTTGTTGCATCACAAGGGAGAATATATGCTGTGATGTGGACGAGAATCTGTGGCCGGACAGACAGCAGCGTGTGGACGGCCAGGAGGATGAGGAGGATGGCCAGGAGGGCGAGGTGGTCAGGAGAGAGAGGTTGAGGACAGTGACCAGTAAAGGAATCCATAAAATCCTTTTTTTCTTTTTTTTTCAGTTTTATACACAATTGTATTCTGTTAGCTAGACAAAATAAACTAGTACAGTAACTATTGTCAATGAAGGACTGGGTTAAGACGGAGAGGTAGACATGAGGGATATTTCAATGCTCCTATGCCATAGTGACAAAACATCTAAACATTTTGACTTGCAGTGCTTACACAAAGCCACACTGACTATTTATATGAGAAAGGAATTTAGTTTTGAACTGTTTTGGGAGAGATATGAGATTTGCAGGTGGACCATTGTGTTGTGCTGAACCATCCAGGTTATTTTGGCAAAAGCAACAAGAGTATGAAGAACGTCCAATCTGTTTCAAGAAATGAGCCAAGGCAAATTGAGAAGAATCTTTGCCTTTTTGCTGGCACTGACTATTTATATGGGAAAGGAATTTAATTTTGACACGAGTGAACAGTTTTGTGAGAGATTTGAGCTTTTGCAAGTGAGCTAAAGTGTTGTGCTGAAGTGTAAGACTGCTTTGCCAAATGATCTTAGAGTTTTGAGAATTTAATTTCTGTTTTGAGAAATGAGCCAAACCAATGGAGAAAAACTAATACAGACTGTAATTTCTAATGTGTTCATTGTTTTGTTAGATGGAGAGCCCACAAAAGGTCAAAAAGCAGACATCAAATGTAAAAACTCAGCACACTTACACTTTTATCCTTTTTCCGTCTTTTCTTTCTAGCTTTAGCGGGCTGAAAAACAAAAACAGATGTAAGGTAATAATACCGATGTCATTCACAGACTAGTTAAAGTGGCTGATGGGAAATCCCTGTGCTGTTCCACCTTGGCGGGCTCAGCCTCCTCTTTCTTCATCTCTCCTCTGATGAACCCGTCCAGCACCGACTGGAACAAGTTCACCACCAGCTGGACTTCCCCTTTCTGTTTGTCATCCGCCAGGTGGACCACTTTGTTCTGGTAGCTCGTCATCAGGTCTTTATAGCCGATCGTGGGTTTCTGGTTAAGGGGGAAAGAGGGAATATTCAGACTCAAGTAAAAACAGGGTGAGGAAGCATGTTGATTGGTACTTGTGTTTTCTGATATATACATGTGTCTGCTAAGCAAGGTTATCTTCACCAAAGCAAAACAGAACACACAAATTAGTTGTAAAAAAAAAAGGCTTTTCGACCCCTAAAGACCCACAACTATTTTTGTCACAACTGTCTTCCTCAAGTGATTTATAACTATTTATTATCTTCTGAATTTGGCCTTTTTCAGTGTAAATCAAGTATTTTCCTGTATTTAATTTACTGATCATGGAGATGTTCATAAAACCTCAGAGTAAATTCAAAGATAGATAGATAGATAGATAGATAGATAGATAGATAGATAGATAGATAGATAGATAGATAGATAGATAGATA
>JAPQRQ010000019.1:30357330-30367448 GCA_037367365.1 Apogon talboti | reverse complement strand
TTTGTAAATAAACAGTACTTTCAAGTACATTTCAGAAGAGTAGTAAAGTGATAAATATCCTTAGCCAAAAATAAAGACCAGCAGTTAAAGTGCCATAAAACATTAAGTGACATACCATCTAAAATGGTAAAGAAAAAAAGACAAAGAAAAATGGTCCCTTAACTGACCTCAGTTCCTCTTTCCCGTTTACTTTTTTTTCACTGTCATAAAGCTGCTGGATTTTGTTTAAAATTGTCTTTCTGCACAGCAGTTCATGAGTGGAGTCAGGTGATGCTATCTGTCACACTGTTGTGACTAATTTATTTGAGTTTAGAGAAAACCAGGCAATTCATGTTGGTTTAAGTTCTTATTTAAATAATACATTATTTGTCATATTTTCAGTCACAAAGTTGATAATTATTAAGAGAAAACGCTTTAATATATATAATTTCAGGAAGTGCTTTATTTTGAAGTCTGTCAAAACTGGAAGCATCTAGTACCTTTAGCATTAGCTCTGGCTAGTACGAACATACTAGCCACAACGTGTTTGCCATTTAGGTGGTACAGGAGGCTTGAATTCTGTGGTGGTATCCAAACTCTTTGTGGCACAGTTTGCACACAACAGTGCTCTTATCTAGGCTTCCGCCCAATCGTTTTTTAAATGTAAATGTCCCGTCCATCATAGCATTCTTCTGTTATTCCTAATGTTGCCGCTTCTGCTTGTTCAGTGCATCGGAATAATCGGTATGCTAGAAATCCGTACACTGAGAAACGTTCCGTGTTGTCTGGAGTGTAAAAATAAAATTCCATTAAATGCATTATTTTTTTTAAACGCCGTTATTTGTCCTGTAATTAATTAATTGAAATTAACGTGTTAAAGTCCCAGCCCTACAATGATAATAATAAGAGATTAAGGTGCTATTTTTGATCATAGAGAGTTTTGTATTCCATAATGTGGGAACTTTGAATTTTATATTAAATTGACCTAGTGTCGTACGTGAGAATTGACTGTAAATGTTAGTTGACTGCCTCATAGTGTATGAATGTATATTGGAATTAAATAAAAACAGTTATAGAATATTATTATTATCATTATTATTATTAACCTCTGCTCAGTGATAGATCTGCTGACGGCTGACAGCTTGAGTGGCAGCTGACAGCCTACCTTGCATGTGTGTTAACTGCAATATCAAGTAGCCGGAGAAGAGCCTTTCTAGCCAATCAGAGGCAAGAAAGGCAGTACCTTCCCCTATCATCATACGTTTCGCAAATTTGTAGCCAGAGCAGCAGCCATGAGCCATGGACAGATGTGGAGCGATGAGGAGATTGATTATCTCATTGATATTTGGTCCTATTGCACGTAGGACCTCCATATTTGTTTTCATCAACGCCCGCCATCTCTGATTCACGCTGCCCCAGACTTTTCTGTCCAATACGAGCACAGTTCGTCACATGCGTGCTTCTGTTTACAATTTTGGTCCACTAGCAAAGAGTGCAATGAGATTGAGATCCGACCCAAATGTAAAGAATAAAGTCCGTATTCGATATGAACCAAATAAGCTGTCCAAAGGACTTTCCAGGTGTGAATATCTGCCACCTGCTTCTTCCATAAAGAATTCAGGTCTTTTAGTTGGACTCCTATAATTTTGGGGCAGACTCAAATGATGCTGCTGAGACTTTTTTTGTCTTTCACAGACATCTCATTATAAAAGCAAAGAAAGGAAAAGGTTAAAAGACGTTCAATTAAAGAGCAATAAAAACTAAATAAAATAGGTTTAGAAATGTTAAAAGAGCTGGGTCTCTGCAGCAGGTGGATTCTTTGTTGACCTCTCTTGACTAGTGACCATGTTTTAGTCAAATCTGAGTTGAGAATCATACAAAAAGTGCCTAGGTATTTGTATGAGTACAATTTTGATATCCTCACCATGAATACTACTAGCTTCAAACTCAGACTTCTCCTTTCTAAAATAAATAATTAGCTCCTTAGTTTTCATCATGTTCAGGTCATGGAGGTTCTCATCACACTGCTGCAAAAATGATGCCAGAGCAGGGCCTTGACTTCTCTGTGAACCCTTAAGAAGTGATAGCAGAGCAGCATCTGAGAATTTCACCAGGTAACTGTCCTGCTGAGCAGAACTGCAGCTGTTTGTGTACATTATAAAAGGGAGAGATGAAAGTACACAGCCCTGAGGACACCCAGTGTTTGAAGTGATAAAATCAGACATAAAACCATTCATAAAAACCTGCTGAACTCTATTTGTTAAAAAATGTAAAAGCAACAATAAATACTGATCCAGTAACATAAAATGAGCTAATCTCTCAATTTAAATATGAGGCTGCATCTTATTAAAAGCAGAGGAAAAATCAGTGAATAAAAGTCTGACATAAGATTTGGGTTTTTCAAGGTGCTGGTAAGCTTTATCTAAAATAAAAAGCTTGGTATAATCAACACCTTTACTAGACTGATATGCAAACTGCAAGGGATCAAGTTTGCCATGAATTAAGGATAGAATGTTATTTTTTAAGATTTTCTCAAGGCTCTCATCACAAGGGATGCAAGAGCTACTGGTCTGAAGTCTTTTTACACTTTGGAACAGGTATGATTGTGGATGTTTTCCATGTTTGGTGCAAAGCGAGAAAAGAAAGAATTAGGAGTATGTGGCAGGTCAACATCCTCTACCATTTTATTAATAAGTAAAAACACTAACGGTACACATCTGTGACAGTTGACTTTTTTTGGATGGTTGTTTATCTGTTCTAAGGAAATACCTGATTTTTTAAAGTTTTTAAAGGGGCGGCCATGGCTCAGGAGGTAGAGTGGGTCGTCCAATAACTGAAGGGTTGGTGGTTCGATTCCCGCTGTGTCCGAGTCATGAGCTGTGTCCTTGGACAAGACACTTCACCCACCTTGCCTCCAGTGCTGCTGCTCACACTGGTGTATGAATGTTTGGTGATGGTCGGAGGGGCCGTTTGGCGTGAATTGGCAGCCACGCTTCCGTCAGTCTGCCCCAGGGCAGCTGTGGCTACAAACGTAGTTTACCACCACCAGAAAGTGAATGAATAATGGATCCATTGTACGTGCTTTGAGTATGCATTAATAGAAAAGCGCTATATAAATCTAATCCATTATTATTAAAGACAAAATAAAGAGACTAAAGGTGAAAGAAGACTGTGATGACATTTTTAAACCTGTGTGACAGTTCAAAGTTTTGTCAGAAGCTTGCTTGAGAACATGAGGAAAATCATGAGACAAATCTGTTGATGTAGAAGAAGTAGAGATTTAACTCTTTTTATTTAACTTTGTTGGTTAACCAGTCTATCGCCTTAAACTATAGTAGTACTGACACTTGACATGTTATATTCAGAAGTGTATTGAATGCAAATTTCTTTAAATTTTGGTGCACCATTTGAAATGCAGGTTCCCACAGAGTAAAGGGTGTACAGGGAATATAGGTTTGGCTTATTTGGGATGAATAATGGTGGGTTATATGTGCTTTGTTCTTGGAATAAAAAAATTGTGTTAATTTTGAAAGAAACAAAAACAAAACTAGGCTAGGGCATGTCAGAAACTCATTCAAACCAATTCCAAACTAATGAACAGTGTAAAACTATTAAACATTTGTTGCAAAGCCACTTACTGGAAGTGAATACATGGCTTTAATAGTCTCTCTGAACTGCATAGTAGCTGTAATGAAGATAGCCTCTGTAGCTGACAGCGACTTCCCTCTGGAACGGAAATCATTCACCTGTAGTGGAACACAACAAAACATATGCAGGTGCAGTTCATTCTGTAGTGTTTCTTTATGTATACGTGAAAAAGCATTTCATTGCCTTTTATATACCTGGTTGCCCAAAAATTCGTCAAGGTGCCGCAGCTCATTGGCGTTGGTGATTTCCCGATCCAGCGAGGCGTTCCACTTCTCGGAGACACGTGTGGCTCGACTGATTTTTATGGTGGGGTTACGGCCTATGCTTTTGCTGGTGCGGTCACCGTGTGCCTGAGATGGTGGCCGTGATGGATGTCCTGATGTTGGAGCTAAAAGAGATTCATCAAACCAAAACACACTCACCGTAGAAGAAACTATTTGTTCATATATGAACAACTTTGAACTTGCAGTGTGGATTGCAATCATACATAAAACAATATTCAAGATAAACTGTACTCAACACTCAGCTTGGACCTGCACAGGCCAATATTTACTCAGAAAACAACCGCCACCAGGGACCCAGAATAATAATGACTATACACGTATGTGTTTTTTTTCACATTCCATTACAGGAAGTGTGATGGTAGTGAGCCTCAATGTCAGCTGAATGATTTTGAGAAAAAAGATTGATTTCAATGAAATTCATAGGTTTGATGACCTTCTGGTAAAGTATAAATGGCATTTATTGTATTAGTTTTGAAAAAAACAAAACAAAACCAAAAAAACCCCCCAAAAAACCCCCCAACACTATCAAGGACAGATGACATTAAAACACTCCTGTGCCACATTGCAAATAACTTATATTGATGGATGGATGGATAGATGGACGGACGGACATGTGAGGTAAGTAGAGAAGTAATAAGATGAAATATGTAAAATTTAATGCACATTGCAAAAAAGATTTACATTTTGCTTTAATCATTTTAAATATGTTTCTTATATTTCCTGTAGATTCAGGTATCCATCCACTGGGTATGCCTGCTTAATGCTGTGCAAGGGGCCAATATTTTAGATTTAAACACAAGGAAGGACAATTTACAATTTAGCTCGAACTACAGATGTCTGTTGAGATGAAACCAATGGAACTATGGAAAATCTACCAGCATATCAGATCGATCAAGCTTGAAGTACTCGAGCAGGGCTTGCGGGACCTAGGAGGTGTGAGGTTAACATATGCCTCTCTTCCCTCGTTTCTTCTTCGTTTTTCTTTCTTTCCTTCTCTCTCCCTTATGTGTGTTTTGGATCAGCTGTCTCTGACCCGCTTGCGGTGGGCCGGTGAGGTCACTTTATCTTGTATGTATGTAATTGTATTGTTGTTTTGTGAAAAATCCAAAATAAAATTATAAAAAAAAAAAAAGAGATGAAACCAATGTATAGTTAAAGGTTGTAACGGTGTGACCTGAGTTTGATGGTGTTGTCTGAGACTCAGTTTGCCAAAAAGCCAGTTGTTGTCTCATCTCATTGCTTTAGCATGAACTGGTGGATTTGCAGATCTCTGGTGTAAGGCTTTAAAATATTTTCTGTTACTGTCATTTACCTTCCCCTCCTGCCGGCTTCTCACTGAAAATCGGTGTCATCTCCCCGTTGTCTGGAGTCTGAGCTTCCTTATGGGGTCGTTTCTTCAAAATCTTGCTAAAGAATCCACCTGACCTACAGGGTAAAGAAATACATGGTCTAAACAAAATACTTAAATTATATAATGACGTACACTAGGGGTACACTAGGGTGGGAGAAACTGGACTTTTAAACCACAGGTTTCTAAGTCCAGCCTCGAGATGTTTATCCATATATCTCGAAGATGAGATATGACTGGGTGATTTTTCATTTCTTTAGTTTCCATTCCACCCTGTCAAACGCTTTTTCAGCATCCTGAGATACTGTAGCAGTTGGCGAATTAGAACTGGAGACTGCCCACATTATATTAATAAAGCGTCTAATATTATTTGCAGAGCTGCATCCCTGATAAATCCCACCTGATATTTATGTACTAAGCTGGTCATCACTTTTTCTAATCTATTTGCCAATATTTTAGATGGGATATTGGTCGGTAGTTCTTACAGCAACATGGGTCTTTATCCTTTTACAGTGTTATCAAAGCTTTAACTAAAGTGTTGAGTAGTTTCCCCGGTCCAGGTGCCTTTCCGTTTGACAATCTTTTAATTACTCTAACAATTTCTTAATTTCTTCTTTTGAATTTTGTCCTCAATCTCAGTCTGATTTGCAATGTTCCTTTTTTCCTATAAGAGGTGTGTTGTATAATAAAACCTCTTAGGACCGCATTTAACACTTCCCATGCGATCCCTGCAGAGGGTACTGTGGGTATACTTAACAGAATGTAGTTCTTTATCTGACTTCTTAGTGCCTCTTTAAATTCTGATTCTTGTAAAAGGGATGAGTTAATTCTTCATCTCAGCATTCGTATCCTGTCACTAAAAGGCCTTAATACCAAGCTAACCAAAGCATGATCAGAGATCACAGTGTTTCTAATAGAGCAGTCATTCACTGATTGTAGGAGATTTTTTGACATAAGAAAGAAATCAATACGAGAAAATGTTGTAGTGACCGATTCTTCTCCTCTAAATTTTTGTGACACAGGCTACGTCATCATGCATGCCGAGAGTTGAGTGGAGTTGTTGCAAACACAGACAGGCAACTACGGGGTCTGTGATTTGGAGGTATTTCAGCCTTACCACCTAGGTTCCGGGGGGGGGGGCAAAGAGGGCCCCTTTAACAAACGTCCTTACCCCTCAAATTAAAGATTAAAGGTAGGGAAAAGGAAGGAAAATGAGCTGCACAACAGAGGGAGACTTAGAGGAATTAGTAAAGCATCTTAAGTGTCACTTTCACTTTGCTTGTAGCTTCTTAAATCAACAATGATATCAGATCGGAACTGAAAAAGCTGGATCGGTGCATCCCTATTTTGGATTTAAAATTGGAAGGTTTTTCTTAATTTTTTTCTGATATCCTGACAGACGATGAACTTTACAGAAATACTCACCAAGTGTCTTTTAGCACAGAGTAGTTTAATGTGAATGAATCACAGATGTGTTTTAGTATAAACATGTATAATCATGTATAAATCCCTTGTTCACAGTAGTTTCCAAAACATAAAGGATGTTGTGGACATACAGGTTTATATGTTCATAGTAATTTTTCACTGTTAGATCATAAATAACCAGGTTGCCAGTGAGCTTTTCCATCTTATTGTTGACAGTGGTAAGTTCTTCCTCTTTGATTTTTATTGGTTGGAGACATAGAGGTGGCACACATCCAGTGTTGACTTGGCAGTCCATTTGTCTACTGCATGATGAGGTGTGGTGTGTTACCTGTCGGGTGTGGATGGGACAGAGTGGGATGAGTCTTGGTGAGCAGAGCCGTCGTGATGTCTCCTCCTGATGGAGCTTCCCTTTGAGCTAGCGACATGGCTCTCTGCAGGAGACAAAATCTGCAGGACAAAAAACATAATTAGAAATTTTATACTTAACAAGTGAAAAAGTAAGCGGAGGTTACTAATACCCCTACCCGGTCGCACAACACTTTGCCCCTCCTGCTCACTGATACTCTACCTGCCCAGGGAATAATTTAGAGTTTTAACTTTATATCTTTTTAAAAACAAAAAAATTTGTAAAAAAAAAAAATCTAAATGTCGGAGAAAGGCACATATAAAGAATGTGTGTAAAATTTGAAAAGAATCAGGTGAATAGTGTCTGAGAAATCAGCTGGACAAATTTTCTAACTTGAAATTTTCAAAAATGTTTTCAATATCCAAAAATCGAAATTCCAGCATCAAACTGTGCACTGTACCTCTCCTAATGGTAATAACATGCCAAATTTGAAAAGAATCGGGTGAATAGTCTTCAAGAATTTGGTTGGACAAAAATCTTGGATGGATTGACGGATGGATGGAATTCCTGGTATATCTACACTTAGGCCAAGAAATATTTCAACAGTGACAATTTTCATGATTTGGGCTCTGTATGCCACCACATTGGATTTGAAATGAAAAAAACGGAGATAAAATTGAAGTGCAGACTTTCAGGTTTAATTAAAGGAGATGAATAGAAATTTTCATTGAAACATTTAGGAATTACCATCATTTTAATACAAAGTCTCCTCATTACAGGGGCTCAAAAATAACTGGACAAATTAACATTACCATAAATAAAACGTTCATTTTTAATACTTTGTTGAGAATCCTTTGCAGGCAATGGCTGCCTGAATTCTGGAACCAATAGACATCACCAAACACTGAGTTTCCTCTTTTGTAATGCTTTGCCAGGCCTTCACTGCAGCTGTCTTCAGTTGTTGCTTGTTTGTGGGTCTTTATGTATTAAGTTTGGTTTTAGGCAAGTGAAATGCATGCTCAGTCGGGTTGAGGTCTGGTGAGTGGCTTAACCATTGAAGAATATTCCACTTCTTTGCCTTAAAAACTCCTGGGTTGCTTTTGCAGTATGTTTTGGGTCATTGTCCATCTGTACTGTGAAACACCATCCAATCAACTTTGCTGCATTTGGCTGAATCTCAACAGAAAGTATATCCCTATATACTTCAGAGTTCATCTAGCTGCTTCTGTCTTCTGCCACATTATCAATAGACACTATCGACCCAGTGCCATTGGAAGCCATGCACACCCATGCCATCACGCTGCCTCTACCATGTTTTACAGAAGGTGTGGTGTGCTCTCAATCATGAGCTGTTCCAAGCCTTCTCCACACTTTCTTCTTCCAATCATTCGGGTACAGGTTTACCTTTGCTTCAACTGTCCAAAGAATGCTGTTCCAGAACTGGGCTGAGTTACATATTACATGCTTTTTTTTTTTTTTTTTAAGCAAAGTCTAATCTGGCCTTTCTATTGTGAGGCTGATTAATGGTTTTCACATAGTGGTGAACCCTCTGTATTTGCTCTTATGAAGTCTTCTCTGCTCCACCACTGATGTTTTCCATGGACGTCCAGGCCTTTTTACGTTCCAAAGCTCACCAGTGTGCTCTTTTTTTTTCTCAGAATGTACCAAACTGTTGATTTGGCCACTACTAACATTTGCGCTATCCGATAGAGTTGTTCTTTTGTTTCAGCCAAGGAATAGTCTGTTTCACTTCTATTGACAGCTCCTTTGACTGCATGTTATGGGTTCACAACAACAGCTTTCAAATGCAAATGCCACACCTAGAATCAATTCCAGATCTATTATCTGCTTAACTCATGATGGATTAACGAGGGAACAGCCCATGCAGCCCATTAAACATTTTTTGAGTCAATTGTCCAATTCCATTTGGTCCCTTGAAAAAGCGGTGGCTAAATATTATACAGCTATAATATCTAAACCATTTCTCCAATTTGGATGTGAATACCCTCATATTAAAGCTGAGAGTCTGCACTTTAAGCCCAGTCTACGACTTCAGTTGTTTGGAATTGGTTTGGATTCATGGTATCAGATACGGAACAGGCAAACCCTTGCTGTAAAATATACCTCCAGGCTGTTGGTACTGACAGTTAGGGTTAGGGTCCCTCCGTTTCCACGGAGTCCCCACTGTCTCCCTCACCTCCGTGTCGGATCTGTATTGCTCTATTTCCCGTATCCGTCTCCCTCACATCCTATTCCTTCGTCACTGTCTCTAAAAGTTCGTCTGAAGTTTCATCATACATTGAATTGTCGGAGTCTGTGTCCATAATCATCTGAAACTGTGTGCGTTTCCCGGGCAGCTGGCATTCTCCCATTCAAAGTGAATGGTTCTGTATACATTGCTATGCGATACCGGTGATTCGAGTTTGAAAACTTTACAACCGGACCTTCATTTTTCAGGAAAAACTCCTTTGTTTGTTTTTGGACTAAGGAAAGTAATTCACATGATCCGCAAGAGTGCTGCAACAGTATAACAGTGAAAACAATGAAACAGTGAAAAGAGATTTCTGCGTGTATGTGAATAGGGTTAATGTTTTTTCAATGTATTTGCAGTTTGCACTTATGTCCTTTTAAATAGGGGATTGAAAATCGAATCAAAAATCAAGTTTTTCATTAAAAAATCTAAGATTTTTATTTAGGCCATATCGCCCTGCGCCCTAATATGTACTATATGCCCTCTGGGCGAGCGGGGGTATAATTAACACCAAGTGATAAAATATCTCAAGTATAAATGGACAAAAATATGTCCAGTGAAGCTGCAAAATGTTTATATTTGTATTCAGTGAAGAAGATGATTTCACTCACATCTCTAGCCGAAGCACCTTCTGAAACTGGAGACAAACTGTCAACTGATGAGGAGACTGATTCACTCCTATAGACAAAGACATGAGATGCAGCTTATAAACCAAACAAAGAAAAAAGCACACGTGTATCAGCACTAAAGTTACAGCAGTTGAACTGTTAGAAGGTTTATAATGGAATATAAATGTGCATGTACATGTATATTTGCTCAGGTACTGGGAAAAAAATG
>JAPQRQ010000019.1:30330601-30357292 GCA_037367365.1 Apogon talboti | reverse complement strand
CACACACACACACACACACACACACACTCACACAGGCTTCCATCAGACTTGTGACAAAAAATACCCATACTGAAATTGTTTAAACTGCAATTATCTTACATAACCATGGTAATCATCTTAACAACTGGATGGAACTAACAGGAATTCAACATTCCATCACTACATACTACACATTATTTTCATTCTCAGTCTCAGTCATTTCCTTGAATAGTTCAGCAATAGGCTTTCTATATTTCACTTATTTGAATACATTAAATTAAATATTAATGATTGCATTGCTTATACTACACTACTAGCATACAATGGACAGAAAAAGACAATGTTGTTAACGGCATTTATTGCTACAACAGTGAATTATGACATGAACTAGAATTATTATGACGACATATAACTAGTGTTAAAAAAATTTTCATATTTCAACTGTTTTTTTCCCCCAAATCAAAAATCTCTTTCTGTTTTCATACTTTCAGGGCCAATGCAAGCAAAAAACTAATTATGTTATTATACTGTATTCTGTGAAACTCCAATATTTTGAGACACTTATACCATTAAAATCTGATACATAAAACTGATCTTTGAGTTTGTTTCATTCTGTAGTTGTTCTACTTCCAGTTTTTTTCTGCAATTAAAAACAACATGATGTTGTGAGGATGTAAATGGAACAGAAGACGTACAGTTGTTTCCTCCTCATTTCTGCTCTGGTGGGTGGCACTGGGGGGCTGTTGCTCTCATAGTTTTCCCCGTCGCTCCTGCTCCCCCTCCACCTCTCAGGCTTCTCCTTTATGGCCCCTGGACGGCGCTGTAGGTTTACTGCTCCGACCCCTTCACCGACTCCATTTCTGATGTGGTCTGATGGCTGCAGGGACAATGTGGATGGACGGATTGGACCGGCAGGGGGAGGTGTTTTTGGATCTTTCTTCCCTCCTTTGTCTTCTTTCATTTTCCAGGCCACAAAGGTGTACTGGTCCAGCTCCTTGCTATCTGCCTGCTCTTTCGGCTTGGAGGTCTCCTTTGGTAGGTTTGTCTGATCCTTGCCTGTAGCTGGGGAGGAGGAGGAGGAGGAAGAGGAAGAGGAGGCAGCTCGTTCAGTCTCTCTCTGGTTGTGTTCCAATCCTCGTCGCCTCCTCTGCTCTCTCTTCTCCTGACTCCTTGACGTCTGGGCTCTGTTACTGTCTGGAAGTCGTACTCTCTTTTGTTCAGCATTGGAACATGTGGACGTGGAATCAAAGCCTTGTTTATGTGTGTCATTACTTTGAGACAAAGGAGGTTTTGATGGTTCTATTGTTTGGTTCTCCTTGTCATCCTCATGTTCTTTCTCATGCAGCTGGGATCCAGCCACAGCCAGGGTACCATTGACCTCCATATCTGAACTGGGAGATGAAGGCTCCTCTTCCTCTGCCTCTATCTCTTCATTCTTGCTCTGTTTTTCTATCACTTCTCCATCCTCAGTTTCATGGACAGGAACTTGACTTTCATCGAGCATCTCTTCTGTGACCAGCTCAATATCTGGATCCTCTCTTGTTTGAGGCTCTCTAACAGGGCTTTTCTCCTCTTCCTCTCTCTTCCTCTGGGCTGCTGCTTCTTCAGCTTCAGCTTTCATGATGGCTTCCTCCTCCTCTACTCTTCTCCTCACCTCCTCCTCATCTTGTGCCTTTCTTCTAATTTCATCTTCTTCCATCCTTCTCCTTGCCTCCTCCTCTGCTTTTCTCCTCTCCTCTTCTTCTCTCCTTTCTTCCTCTTGCCTCCTCCTTGCTTCTTTTGCTTCTTCCTCCTTTTTCCATTTCTCTTCACGCAACGACTGGCATCTAATGAACAAAACATAAATATGGCAGTGACACAATGAAAACATTTTATCAGCCCATCAAGAGGCCAGCAGATGTGGTCACTACACCTTTGTACTTGCATAATTTTAGGAACATATTGAGTCTTCTTGAGTGTCTGTGCTGTTACCTTCTGCGTGCCGAGTAGCCTCTGACCAGGGCTTGTATCTTGGTAGCTCCTTGTCTTTGACGGTGGTACTCTGTTCTCTGTCTGTGTCCTCTCCACAAAGCCTGGATCACAGTGGCTGCTCGTCGCCATTGTTCCTCTTTGCAGTACCGACGCCATGAACGCTGAAGACAAATGGATACTGAATCCTCCACAAAGATTATACAGATTATTCATAGACACAAACATCCAGCGCCTACCAAAAGCATCTACTGGTCTAAAATGTATGCCTGTGGATCCACTAATCCTATCAATACATGTAAATAATTTGTGTAAAGTACAGTTTGTCATCTTTTCATAGTCATCAGATATGATCCATTTGGATGTTGAAAATGCAGAGGATAATAGTATAATAAATGGTGATAAATCCCCTGGGAAAGACAAAAAATAATTTGGAAGTAACATAAAAGAAAATAGTTGTGGGTGATTAAGGGTTAAACTTCAAATATAATTCATCACATCAACCTCAAATAATGTTGCAGTTGTGTATTTACTTGTATCAGGATAACTGCCTCCCTCATGTCTAGAAATTCTTTCCTTTGCAGTCGAGCTTTGAACCACTGCTGAATAAAGATGATCTTGCGCATTACGTCTTTGTGCAGCATGTCCTGCAGCAGCTGTCGCTCTGGCTCCTTTAGGAAAACCTGCTCAGAGAGAACAATCTTTTTAACCTGTGCTTTGACCATAGAGGCACTGGAAGGAGAAATCTCAGGAGCAATGACAGAGGGCTGTTGGTGTACCTTAGTTTTGCCAGTCTGGTATGTATAGGGATCCAGGCCCATTTTCTCAAGCAGTGCTGAGATGCTTTCTTTTGAGGCAGCTGCTGTCTTTGGCAGCAAAACCCTGAAGTGCTCTATGAACTCCTGGAAGAACAAGACAATGGAGGGAGTGAAATAAATGAATGAAGCGACAGGTCTGCTTCCATCACACCTGCAGTTGGAAAAAGACCGTTGGTCAGTGGGCTTTTTCTTGTCGTGCACCAACTCTGTGGAACAGTTTGCTCCTTGACATCAGACAGGCATGTTCTATTGAGGTATTTAAAGCAAAGCTGTCCTGGGTCCTGAGTTGTTTTATTAGGGACCAAGCCTGACAGGCGAGGCCCTCTCATTCACAGAGTGAGAGGCCATGCCAAAAGGCAAGGCCCTATTGTATTTTGTTCCTTTTTATATTATTCTGTGCCACTTAGTAGTGGAATTTGACCCCCTAAACATGCTCAACAACTCACCAAATTTGGCATGAATGTCACGTCTGGCGAAAAATGTCATAAAATGCAAAATTTAACCCCATACATGCCAAAATATGCTCTCTAGCACCACCTACATATACAAAAACACCCCAAGTGGCCAGTAGGAATGTCGTGGAGACATGAAACAAATGTCAAAATTTTTGTCCCATCGAGCCCGACAAATCATACACTGACACTCATGACCGAACTCCAACAGGAAGTTGGCAATTTGTCTTTCAGTGTAAAATGCTCAAAATGCAAACTTCTAGTAGGAATGCTGTAGAGACATCAAACCAACGCCAAAGTGTTCGTCTGATCCAGCCTTAAAAATGATACATTGACACCCGTGACCTAACTCCAACAGGAAGTTGGCAATTTGCCTTTCAATGTAAAACTTAAAAACGACATTTCCTCTGAGGCTGTTAGTCGAATTGGTTTCTAAATGGCAGCAAAGATAGAGTAAACCCTTATCAAAAAACGATACCCGTAACTTTGTAATAACTGCTTTAGTTGTTTTTTTTTTTTATAAGCCTTGAAAGTTGCCAAGTGTGGAATTCATTTTTGAGTTTTGACTTTTTTCACACGTTATATATTGGTACGTTCACAAGACTCACCACAAGTCTTCTGTGCACAAATTTTTCAGATATGATGTACGGTTGTGGAATAATCACAGTTTATTTGAGAAGTGCTTTGTCACGGAATGTAACACAGACACACGTTTATTCCTTATAATGGCCGAAATTTGATGCCAAAACAAAATAGTGGCTGTAGTATAGGGATTAGTACATTGGGTTGCCAATGCAATGCTTGTTTTACACTAGTTCAAATCCCAGGCGACCAGAAGAATTTTTTTTCATCACATTTTTAAATGGGGGATTGACGCATTGCATTGTGAGTAAAAATTCTTCTCACAGACACACACATATAATTACGCACAGGGTTGGAATTTTCAAAATAAAAGCCTTGTTAACAATACTAAATAATGAGTATTAATGGCTTTTCTTCATTTTTATGACCAAACAGTCAACTCTTTGTATAATTTTGGTTCATTAAAATGATTGTTTCTCAGAGACACAATACACACAATGATTTTTCAAAATAAAAGCTCCACAAAAAACGCTGAATAATGAGTTTTATGCTCAACTGTTCGTAAAATTTCAGTTCAGTCAACCTGATTGTATCTCACACACACTCGCAAACACACACACACACACACACACACACACACACACACACACACACACAGTGGGGATTTTAAAAAATAAAAGCCTCATTAAAAGGTGATGGTGGTTTCGGCAGAGGAGAGCTGGTGTTCTGGAGGGATGAAAGGAGGAGGGACGCAAAAGGGTGGGGGCTGGAGCTGGGACGTAGAGGTGTGAGCTGAGCTAAGGCGTCGACAGCGTCGGGAGGCGGAACACGGGGTGCGAGGTCCCGCCCAATGCTGCTTGCAGCTTTAATTAGAATTTTATTCTGTTCTTAACTTGTTCGTAAGTGCTTTTATCGAATTGTACTTAATTTATTGAATTTGTCTTACATTGTGCTCCTACTCTTTCATTGTTCTTGTGTTTTAAAGCATTTTGATCAAAAGTGCTATATAAATTAATTCATCATCTTTAGACATCTGTCTGGCCCAAATGGTCAGACAGCAGGTCTTAATGCACAATTAAGATTTTTTGGTGAAATCTGATTTTTTTGCGTACTCATACATATTACACATTAAATGCGACTTCTATCACTTTTGAGTATGAACTGAATGCGACCCTGAAGTGACACGCATGCGCAAAAGAGGTCTTGACATAATACGTGACCACGCAGGCACACACTGTGTTTACAGAAGTAAATATGTTTTTCCCGCCACTTATCCTCCTGGGACGCAGAATTGTGAAATTGGGGCATTTCAACGATGTAAAGGTCAGATAAATGCGGCATGACCGTTCAGACTGTAGTCGCATTGCAAAATATTTGATACATATTGGATTTAGGACCACATATGAAAGTGGGCTGGGTTGGATTTGAAAAAAATATCTGATTTGTGCTGTTCAAACGATCTTTAACTGATCAGATACAGGTCACATATGGGCAAAAAAAATTGGATTTGGGACACATTTGCCTGCAGTCTGAACGTAGCCTTAGAAAAAAGGTGTTCAAATATGCTACTTTCTCTGCTTGTAACAATGTGCAAAATGACCTGAAACCTAAAGAGCTGGTCTTATTATACATATTTCCAGTTTGCTTGTTATTTCATGACTCTTTAACTTCTTTTACATTATTTTGTATGATGTCTGCATAAATATTTTACTGAAGCCTAGTCTGGCTAAAGTGTACCATGGCCAGGACATTCTTGTAAGAGAAGGTTTTAATAAGTCCTTTGTCAGGTTAAATAAACAAAAACAATGAAAAACAGAACAGGCTACAAAGAAAAAGACACAAATGAAACATTAGGAATCATAAAACAAAATAAAAAATCTGTTGTGAGAACATCACTTATCATTTTTGATAATACTGCACAGTACCTGGAATGAGTACTTGGCTCCATAACCTGACCTCCTGATTCGAACAGTTTCCAGCATTCCTGTGTATCGTAGCTGCTGAACTACCAGTGTTTCATCCAGATACATCTCCTTCTGCTCATACACACAATATGGACAGTACAAGTTCTGTTACAATTTTCATTCTTTATCAAAACATTAAAACAACTTTACAACAAATGAAATCATTTAGCAACTGTGCATGTAACCTGATCACAATGTATTGGTTGATGGATGCCTTAAGAAATCTTTGTTACAGTACCTACAGTTGCTTTCTGGTACCTGTTGAAACCTATGACACCTGAAAACATGAAGACCACCCAGTAGATATGAAAGAATAGACCAAATTGTACCTTTTCAGCATTGGAACGGATGCAACGAATGAAGAAAGGCTCCGCTCTGTTGAGGGTCTCTAAAAGCTTGGTCAGAGAAGTCTGAAGAAAATGAACAGATAGTTTTGCTGTTTAGGACTGAGGTACACGTTGTATTTTGCAGGTTCCTTTTGGTTATATGATGTTACCTGGAACTGGGCACTGATACTTGGGGGCTTCTTCTTCTTGTGCAGATGAAGCAGAGATTTGGTCGTGCGATCATGCAGTGTCAGGCTCACAATGAACTTCAGAGACTGAGAGTCCAGCAAATTCTGCCCAGTGGTGGAATACAATAATATATGGCACTAAATGAAGCTCATACTAATGATCTTCCAGCCAAATAATGAAATCAATGAACCTTACTCAGTGGTAGAAAAGCAAGAACTACTTATTATCAAAACAAAGTAGAGCATCAACTGACTACATATATGGATGTTTTATTGTCTTTTACTCTGCTTTACCTTGGGGATGACTTGTTTTTGCTTGGTGCCTTTGTTTTTCCTGCAGGAAGAGACAGAAGATACAGTGGGTGAGGAAAAATACTTCAAGGGACAAGAACGTGAAATAGGCGAGTGAATGGAGTATGTACAGCCAGGTTAGTATGTGTGGAGGGCTTCTTCATGCGCTGTCAGTCAGTGATGAAATCAAGGGTTGCACCTGGAACACAGGACGAATAAATGTCCACAGAGATGTGGACTAAAAGAGTGACAGAAGGATAGGGAATTTTCTGCAAAAGATGTAAAATCTAAAAAGAAAATTTAAAAAAATCAGCCCAGAAAGGACATGCCGATTGCTTTTGTTTCTTAAAAACACAAAACAAAAAAAAAAATATATATATATATATTTGTTCCTTTTTGTTGTCACATGTAGGACTCAAAATTTGTTGTTGTAAATTTTAACATGCTGTCAGACTGGGATTTTTTTTAGAGATGCTTTAAAAGACATTACATTCCAGCAGTGAAAACGTTTACATGCACAAAATTGTCCATTTCTTATCCTTTTTCTGAAAAGTGGTTTCTATGGCTAATGAAAATGAATATTTCACTAACATTCCTATTTATTTCTAATTACTATTTCTAAGAATAATATACTGTGTAAGGCTGTGTCCTTCTAAAAGGTCAGCTTTTCTATATTTTTTCAGATTCATAAACAGGTTAACATCCTCTGACAGAACATTTAAAAGAAAGTAGGTGTGATTCTCTTTCAGATCACAATTATTTGTTTGGAGAATGCATCTTTACCAGAGAGGATCTCTGTCTCTGCTCCAGCTGATGGTAAAAGAGGCACTGCAGCCTGAAGTAAAACCTCAAATGAAGCTCATTCTGAATGTACTATGGACACGTTGCATGTTATTGTTTATGTCTGGTAATCCCACACATATGTAGTATGCTGAAGGGCAAACGCACCACTCCTACTAATAACAAAACATAGCTAAGCAACTACTGCTGTTGTCGTTTAAGAAACATCTGCTCAAAAAGGCAAAATCAAAGAGATAAGTATGACTAATTTGGATCACCTTTGTGCTGATGATCATGAAAGGTATAACGCAAAGCTAACTGTATTTAGTGAAAAGCTTCCAGACCCATTTCAAATAGCTGACGGACTGTGGGTTGACAGTCCACAGAAATGTCCTCCGGTTCAGTATGGTGACATCTTTAAGTACCTCATCAACACGCCAGGGGTTTACACAGCAGAGGAAATGAAGGCATATAAGTCACTACTTGGCTAAAACTTCTTTGTGTCAGGACATGTGGGGCAGATAATGTACCATTGCAATGAATGCATGACCACCGTGTGTTTGCATTCTCTGCATGGCTGTTAACCATAGCTTTCGCCATTTTTCATCAGCTGGAAACTTGTGAAATTGGGATACCCTAAACGAATGACGTGAATTACATTGAATGACAAATGACAGTAGTCGTTCTGGTAGGTAAAATAACCTCTCCCTCCGGTTTATACTTCTGTTATTCGGTTTACAAATGTGCACACTGAATGACACAAATCATACATCTTCCCACCTACTGCCCCCCCAAAATCCCCTGATCCAGATTTCTAACTTTCAGTCTGATCCCTAAACCAATTGATTAATAATAATAATAATAATAATAATAATAATAATAATAATAGATTAGATTTATATAGCGTTTTTCTATTAACACATACTCAAAGCACGTACAATGGATCCATTATTCATTCATTCATTCACTCTCACAGTCACACTCTGGTGGTGGTAAACTACATTTTTAGCCACAGCTGCCCTGGGGCAGACTGACAGTAGCGTGGCTGCCAATTCGAACCAAACGGCCCCTCGACCGAACATTCACGCGCATTCAAACACCAGCGTGAGTAGCAGCACTGGAGGCAAGGTGGGTAAAGTGTCTTGCCCAAGGACACAACAGCTCATGACTCGGACAGAGTGGGATTTGAACCGCCAACCTTTCGGTTATTGGACGACCCAGGCTACCTCCTCAGCCACGGCCGCCCAAATGACAGTCATTTGAGGTGAAATGATGCTGGAATAAAGCGGAATGACAATGAAGTTGGGGTGAAGAACACATCCCAACCCCGCCCTTAAATTTGATCCAAATTGTGTACACGTTTGTAAACCGAATGACAGAAGTATAAATCGGAGGGAGAGGTTATTTTACCTACCAGAACAACTACTGCCATTCGTTATTCGGCGTACACGTACCAGATGACTACTGTTATTCCTTAGTCTGTGTCATTTGTGTCATTTTAGTCGTTTTGGGGTATGCCTGTAAAATTAAACATTGCTGTCCTTCTTTTGTCTGTTAGTGCATCCTACAGCGCTACAAGTGTTAACCATATTGATAGATTTTTCAATTGTTAATGTCACGGTTGTATTTCAATTTAGCATGGTCTTTTGACGACTTCACGGCTAAAACCAATGAAGGATGCCGGAGTAGCAGAGTCTTTTTGCCCTACAGTCAGAGGCAGAGCAAAAAAATGACATGCGTGTGACGTCACTTGTCAATGTGTCCATATCAAGGTGCTTGTTCTTTATTCAAATAAAAACTGTAGACTTTTTCCAGACTTTTTCAAAACTGCTATTTTTTTCCTCAAGACCTTGACTTTATGTACTTTTACTTGTGTGCCTACTTTTTTGGTTGAGATTGTACCTGTTGTGTGTAGTAGAAAAGTTCATTTTAATAAATGTATGAATGAATGAATAATTGAATGCATAATTGGCAGTAAATTGTGTTTCACTGACAGAAACGTTTTCAAAACAAATGAAGTGCATGGATATCACACAAACAAATTTCACTAGAACCATTCCAGTAATGACCGGCAAGCAAAATCATATAAAGTTTTTTTATATGCTTTCCTCGTGTATTTCTTATCTTATAATATTATGAGCCTTTGAGCATAATCTAAAATTTGACTATGAGAGACACTGGTCCGATCAGGTTCATACCGTCTACTTAAAGTATATAGATTTCTTGTTTCTTTTTTGTCAGACAGATAAAACAAGTTGATTTTTACCTTAAATGAACTTTTTTTTTATCTGTCTGAAAAAAAGAAACAAGGAATCTATATGAGGGAAACTTTTTCTCCCTTTCATACAAAATTCCAGACTTTTCAAGGTCTGGAAAACAGCGTATCAAAATCCCATACTTTTTAAGACTTTCAAGACCTGTGCAAGCACCCTATGTATACATGTCCAAAGAACCCTCATAAACTCAGAATAATATCAGCATTTCCCTCATGTCTTTGTTGGAAAATTACACATTTGGAAAAAGGCCTAATTCAGAATATTCAAAATTGAACATAAGGTTTACATGACACCTGTTGAATTCACAATATTGTCATATTTGGATTAATAGCAGAATATCAGTGTGCATGTAAATGTATCCACTGTCTTCTAAATGCCTGCACAGATCAATGAAAACATTCAAGGTTATTAGAACTTTACCCTTCAAGAAATCTAGATAGAATGAACAACCTGAGGTAATGGTGTTCTTTCTGTCTGTTCTGTCTGAAACAGGACTGTTTGTTTTTGTCAGATTCAATCACATAACATGTTAATGATCTGCTGAGAGGAGTTCTCAGAGCGATAGACTGGTTTCAGCTGAATCAAGCATCATTCATGTTGTTTAGAAGCTGTAATGCAGGGGTGGGCAATCCTGGTCCTCGAGGGCCGGTGTCCCTGCAGGTTTTAGATATTTCCCTCTTCCAACACACCTGAATGCCATTATGTTGTTATCAGGCTTCTGCAGAGCTTGGTGATGAGCTGATCATTAATTGAACCAGGTGTGATGGAACAGGGCAACATCTAAAACATGCAGGACACCGGCCCTCGAGGACCAGGATTGCCCACCCCTGCTGTAATGGCTCCTGTAATGGCTCCAATGTAATATTCTGTCTGAGCCCGCTAAGAAACTGGACTGATGTGAGGAAGGGCTGACACCAGGTCTGTCTGCAGACTCACTGGAGGATGTGCCGAGGGAAACGGAGGCGACCCCAGGACTGCAGTAGCTTGCGAGGGTCCTCAGTGTCCAGTTGCAAGTTCTTAATGGAGCTGATGATCTGTGCATGCATATCCCTGAGCACCACACCACACCACACCACACCACACCAAGTGGATGGGGGGGGGGAGTACAGACACAGAGTGGGAGGAGGGAGGGGTTCGGAGTACAGGAGAAAGATGGAGAAAAAAAATGGAAAGCAAGGTGTGACAGAACACCACTGTTACAAAACCCATACTACCACATATATCTGAGATGAGAACACACACCACAGGATAGTTGGGGGTCTGATAACAAGGGGAAGATCAGCTGTTACACTCCGGTCTTCCATGAAGAATAACTGACAAAATATACCTCATGTTCATGTTGATATACATAAAAACTACAAGACACACATGACCACCCAACCATGCTGCCATATCCCCTTCAAGACCTGAAAAACACACAAAGCCAGACTGGGGCTTGGTGGGGTTGTATTCACACTGGCATCCCTTCCACTGAGGTAGTTAACATGCTGAGCTGAGTTGATGTTCAGTGTGGTTGGCCATCTGTTTTTCATGCTGGGGCTGTTACTGGCTGAGTGACTGGAAGCTGTTACTGGTGAGGGGTCTTAGATTTGATGAGCGTTTTAATTAATCGTGGCTGGTGTTAGGCTTGGACACTGGTCTGGTGAGGTTATTAAGGAGATTTTCCTGTCATCTTAGAGTTATAATTCATGCAAGATTTTCCTATACTTACCATTAATTAACATGAAATCAGAGGCCAGACAGTTTAATTAACATGAAATCAGAGGCCAGACAGTGAGAAAGTGGGAAGTGTATAAACGAGTCATGCTTAAGTACACTTCTACAGCTAAAATGATTTCAGATCTAAAAATGCTTTTTTAACCCTTAAAGACCCATAACTATTTTTGTCACGCCTTCCAAATGATTTTTTTTGTCTTTCCCAAGTGATTTATCACATCTTTTAAATAACATCATCTGCATTTTGCAGTTTTCAGTGTAAATCAGGTATTTTCATATATATAATTTACTGATCATGTAGATCAGTAAATTCTATCTGTAGATAAAAGCGCAGCGTAAATTCAAATGTTATTTGATCAATTAAAAAAAATAAGGAAAAAGTTACTTTTTCAACAAAATATATAGTTATCTGAACATAAAAAGTGTCTCCTTCCACTGTCATTTGTCAAACTACATGGGTTTTACTGGTGAATCAATGTTGTAGAAGATAACAGTGTTTCCACATTCACTACGGAGCCTCTGAATGTTCAAATGGGTCATATCTCATGACCATGAAAAGATGACAAACTGCATTTTACACCAATTATTTATATGTATTGATAGAGTTAGTGGATCAACAAATATTAAACATTTTAGATCAGTAGATGCTTTTGGTTGCCAGTGCCTGTTTGGGTCTTTTTGGGTTTTAACAATGTATATAGCACTTTGACTCAAGTGCTGCAATTTTAGATCTGAAAGCATGAGATAGAAGGACACAATGAAGAGGGCTCAACAATATAAAAATATTCTTGGTTTGGTTCCGTTGTGAGAAAGCTTTGTCTCTCTTCTCTTTGTGTATCTGAGTAGGAGCCTCAGTACATGTATGAGAAGGACTCGAGAGCTCATGTAAAAGTAATCCAGGTGGCTAATCACAAGAAGCCAGTACAAACACCTTGCTCTATTGCAAGAATAATATATGTAATGAAGGGGAGAGATTGTTGCAGCTACAGGAAATGATGGGGTTACAGTGAGGGAAGAGAGGGAATGCATAGCAAAGGGCATCATTGTTGTACTGTTATAGTGCTGTATTAAAGGTTCCTCTTATGGAACACTAGAAACCACACTGTAACACTATATAGCCTAATGTTCTTTCATAAAATATATTTAACATATTCCGGTTGGATTTTTTTTTTAAAGTGTGATATGTAAGCTTTAGGAAGATGTAATTACAGAAATGGAATATGATATAATTGTGTTCCTGCTGCCATAAATTGAGCCATTTATATGTACAGAGGGAGCAGGTTGCAGTTCCTCGAGTCTGCCATGTTTATACTATAGCTTCCTCTTTTATGTTTTATGATGAGTGGCTTCCAGCGGTACCGTCTGAAGTGTTTAGGTTCATATCTCCTCAATTAAGAAGCCCAGAAGGAACAACTCAGACACCAACTCTAATGAGGGACCATGTTTTTTCAGCCACTGTAGGTGAGGGTGGGTGAGTCTTCATTTGGTTGCAAACAGCAATTTCCCATGTCTAAGTATCACACTGAAAATTCAAACTTCCTATTAGGAAACACTTTATTAGCTACTTTCATATTTAGAGAGGACAATGCACCACTCTAGGCTGACGCTCTTTGACATTCTTACATTTAATACATTACTGTTACATAGACTTAAAGGTTCAGTGTGTGACATCTGGGGGTAAAGACTGGGGTGACTGGGGGGCTGAAACTCCCCAACTTTCAGTTATACTATTATGCTGCTCAAGCCAGATTTCTGGCACAGATGTTTGATACAGCCCCCCCCCCATGGCTTGAGATTGAAAGGATAGAGATGAAAGAGGAGACACCAATGAATTTATTGTATAAATGGGATAAAAAAACAATTAAAAGGGCAACTAACAATCCGTTAATCATCCATTCAATCCAAGTTTGGTATAAACTATGTGAAATGTTTAACATAGGACTTCTCTCTCCCAAAACTCCATTATGGGGAAACGGATTACTACCAATGACTCTTCAGGGTGGTTACTTCAGAGCGTGGCAGGAGAAAGGTATTTGTCGTATAGAACATTGTTACAAAGATGGAGTATTTATGTTTTAGAACAGTTAAAAGAAAAGTCCAAGTTAACAAACAAGGACTTCTTCAGCTATCTCCAGCTACGTGATCTCATCAGGGTTGAGCAAAAGGAAAACTGGAACATACCTCCCATGTCCCCAGTTGAACATCTATGTCATGTAGACCAGCCATTATTTAAAACTACGAGTATTTCAAGGGTGTATACAGCCCTTATGTCGACTATAGTAATACCAGATATGGACAGATCAAGGGTTAAATGGGAAGGAGATCTGGGAATCACCATTGAGGAGCAGTTATGGAGGAATCTGTGTAGAGATGGGGTCACCTCTACGTTAAATGCTAGGTACAGACTGATCCAATTCAACTTCCTACATCAGCTGTATATCACCTGTATAAATTACATAAATATAATTGTAATGTATCACCTGTGTGCTTTAGATGTGGTACGGAGGAAGGAACATTCCTTCACTCTACCTGGCAGTGTTCTAAATTGCAGGGGTTCTGGCAGGGGGTATGTGAAACCTTATTGCATATCCATGGGGTCACATTTCCACTGGACCCAGAAGCTTGTCTTCTAGGGAATCTAACCAAGCTCAAATTGACAAAGTATGCTAAGTATGCTTGCTGTGGGCTGGTGAGGTCGCTTTATCTTGTATGTATGTAACTGTATTGTTGTCTTGAGAAAAATCAAAAATAAAATATATATATATGAAAAAAAGACTGGGGTGACTGTAACCAAGTGAAGCCCCTCACCTACTGCAAAAAAAACAAAACAAAACTGAAGGCCCTGGTTAGAGTCAGTATTTGTCTGTTCTGGACATTACAGTTAAGGGAATATTAACTCTACTCCATACTCAGACATGGTAGGTGACAATGCATCTTATTCCTTTAAAACAGAACTACTGTGGAAACATGGCAGACTCTATGAACAGTGTCCAGTTCCTTCTGAAGATAAAAATGACTCATTCTTTGACAACAAAAACACAATTCTTATATTCATATGATAAAACTACTGAAAATACAATTACAAACATGATATAACATTTCTATAATGATATCCACAGACCTCAATTGCCTAAATCAAATAGAAATAAGATAAAATATTTTTTGTAGATGAGAGCAAAGTCAGAAAAGGCAACACACCAGACAAACAAACAGAACACAGTTTCTTCTTGTCTGGCCTCATGGCTTCATGCCTCTTTGCTGCCCACAAATTCACTTACTTCTTACTCTCATAGCTAGCAAAGATGTCTTCGAAGGCCTCTAGAGGGCGCTCCTCTGAGTGATCAAAGTAGAAATCGAGCATAGAAGCTCGTCTGTGGAGGGGAGAGGAGAGAACCGCACACACTGGTGTCACCAAAGGGTGGAGACGATGGAGGATATCGGTGACCAGGATGAGGTGAGAGAGGATCGAACTGTCAGCATCATGTCAAAAGCTCATAAGCTTTTCCAACCAGAACAGGTTCAAATAAGTTATTGTAAGTCTGAATGAACAGAGAGAAACTGTCTGGTGTTATCCTGCCTCATCTCATCCAGAACCACAGGGTAAATGTGGAGGTTCTACAGTTCACCAATCATTTCAACATTTCCTCTACCTTGAACACACACCATCAAATAGACAATATTTATTATTTAACAATTATGTTAATACAACATAATTGTTCATGAAAAGTCAAACCAGAGTTAGCTGCAAAATGAAGGACCCAAACGCTCCACATCCACAGGTGCTATGACAGACAACTACTCGTCCACCGGAAAGAGACCTGACAGTTAGAAAACCAGTTCCAACACAACAAAAACAAAGACTGAGTGCAGAGGTTGTGTAAGCCTGTATATTACTTACTTGTACATTCTTTCTATTGGGGCATTAGATCGCTGAAGCTCTCCTAAAGGAGTCCTCGATACTGGACGAACAACACCTAACATACACACAAAACAAAATGAACCTGTGCAAGAATGTTAGGTAGGTTTCTTGTCCAGTAAAGGCTGATCAGATACAGTGGACTGTTGTTTTGGTTTTTGTCTTAACTTTATTTAATCTAATTAATCCACATAAAAAAGGCTCCTATGTCAACATGCCACATCTGAGAGAACAAAAATAGTCTGGAGGATTTGAGAACATAAAGGAAAATGCAAAATCTCCTCAAGGCTCACGTTTCAGGCTTTCATATTCCTCTACGTGCTGACATACGAGATGAGAAACTGTAATACTCTCAAGTTGAAGGAGGACATTCATAACAACACTTTACTAAAAACCACTGTAAGAATAAGAAAAAAAACTATATAATCAGCATTCAGTTTGGGTAAAATTTGGAGTCAGTTTGACATCAGACAAGAGTAAACACATCCTAAATTATGTTTGAAATTTGATGACTTCTTCTTAAGATATCCTGAAATGACCAGATTAAAAAATTGAACACTTTCATACAGAAATTAAATGTTTTTGTGTCAGTTTTCAACCCACACTAGGATTTAGATCTCCAAGAGGTTTAGGGAATTTGGAAACACTGAAACGGTACATGTAGACCTTTATGTTTACTCTGTTGTCCGTTTTAAAATCAGAAACAATAATTAACTCAGAAAAAAAAAAAAAAAATCATCGAACACTGAGATGTAAAATGCTGAATGGAGCAAAACAGTATGTAAAGGGTTAACCAATATCTAAATAGTAAAAAGCATGCTAAAACCTTATCAAATGCATTTGGTACCTGATGTCTTGGTGGCCCAGGCACGGCCAGCTTCATTGAAAGCAGCGATTCCTCTGATGGTGGCGCGCAGGATTCCCCACCGAAACATGGCCACAGGGTCCATGCCGATAAGCTGCCGAACGTATGCACGGTCGCTGCTCCTCAACAATGCCACAATGTCAGGACGCATGTGATCTGTGTTCTTCTCCCGGAAATCCTGGTGAAGAAAACATACATACATTACTACAATACAGACAATATACTCAAGTCAGTCTGTGAGGACCCAGGGAAAGCTGCAACTGTGATAATTCAAGGTTTTATAAGATCATTAGTGTCCAAATAATGTGTTTAAAGAGGTTTTACCACAGGAGCCCAGGCTGGATTCTGGCCGAGGCCATTACTATTTAGTGTCTGCCATTGAACATAATCCTCATCCCCACCATAACTCTACACTTAACCGAATTTCTGTATAATCTATCTCTATTCATTGGTTTTCTACTGTGATTTTTTCCACATATAATAGGGTGACCATATTTTGATTTCCAAAAAAGAGGACACTCGGCTCTGCCTCAAGATACTTGATCATATGCTATGTACTGTAAGTACCATAGTATTCTGTGCGGAGCACCTATAAACCTATAAACTCAGAGAAAATATTTCAGTGAAATGAGCAGCTTGAAATTATTTTATTATTCTAGCTGTAGAAGTGTCATAAAAGCTGCTGTGTGTATGTACTTGTGTCCTTTACTTTCAAGATCTGGCAAGATCAGGTTTTGCTTTACTGTGTGTCTTACGTGGCATAACAGGGTGGAATAATAGACAAAAACAAAAAAACAATTGAATTTTTATAGTTTATATGGCAAATTATCATTTCCATCTTACGGATCAGATCTACAGAGGCACAAAACATTTAGAATATTGTTAAAATTACACTTCAATTCCTTTAGACATTTCAGGTTGTTCATATTTGTTCAGGTTATTCACATTCAATTGTTAAAGGATAGTATGTTAATGTAACTATTTTCATAATTTAATGTTATTTTTTTCCTTATTTGTAGGCATTTTTTTTTTTCACATGAAACCAAGAAGAAAATTTGGAGTCATTATTTATAGGTTACTATGCTATTATTTTACTTGAGATCACAACTGGTCTGTATGTGGCTCATGAACTAAAACAAGTTTGACACCTTTCACTCTTAATAACTTGCACTTTGCAAATTCATACCATGGGGCAGGTTGGAACCTTTGGCAGGCCATTTTTTGGCCTGTGGCCCACATGTTGGACACCCCTGCTATAGCGCGTCTATGGACAGGTCCATCCATCCCCACATCCACAGGCTGGTGTGGATCAGAGCCTTTGACTGCCGTAATGTCCCATATATCAATGGAGAGCGCAAAGTCTTTTCTTCCAGCAGGATTTCTAACTTTTCCGATTGCACGAACAGTGACAGACACTGAAATTGCGCTTGCACCTATACATACGTATTTAAAGAGTTTTACCAGTGAAAAACAATGAAAACCGCACATTTTCACTAATTTATAAAAACTGACTGGACGCTCTGGACAGGACGTGAAAAGAGGACATGTCTGGGTAAAAGAGGACGCTTGGTTACTCTAACATATAACCATCAGATATAACCTGAATGTACAGTATATCCACTTGGGGGGGACATATCTAAGCATAACATCTGATTATTGTGCATTATTTAAATCATCCATTGCCACTTACATTTCTGCACATGCACTGTTTATTAGTCCTATGTTTTTCCACAAAGTCTTTGAGAACAACCTTGGCTCTAGGTCAATATATACTGGAGGACTTCTACCAAATTTGGATGTTTTTTTGGGTGTAGTATCTATGGCAGGTATACAAGGGCCCTCCAAAAATTTTTGAGCAACTGTCCAAACTTTGTTTCTGACCTTTCACTGAATCATGAAGGTTTTGATATATGATGCAGCAGAGTATTAACTGAATAAAAATATATGTAGCATTACTATTGCTACATATGCTGCTTTCCCTATCTTTGAATTAAACTAACTGGACTACTACTGACTGTAACAGGACAAGGTGATATTTTGGGTTAAATCTGTAATTTAAGTGTTATTTAAATCCATTTAAATGGTTGATATAATCAGTCATTGCCATTGTTGTCTTCTCTGTCAGTTCTCACCTGAACTTGATATTTTACTTTCCCAGCAAAGTGTTGAATGACAAATGCAGGTTCCATGACTGGCGTGGGGACAAAGTATTTGTTTCCTTGGTGCTGTTGCTTAAATTTGGCTAATAACGTCTCATCTGTGGCATGGGGAAAGCTAGGGAAGAACAAGAAAGATCATGATAAAAATGAATACAATCCCTTTTTCTACCAAAATGGACCAGAGTGGGTTAGTGTATCTGTGGGTGTTCTTACTTGCTCTCCTCATCCAGCAGGTAGAGCAGGCCAGTTGGCTTCTTACTGATGAGATGGATGCAGCCCACATTGTCTGTGTAGTCAATGTTGTGCCAGGTGATTCCCTCTGCTTGGTATTCCTCCTGGATCAGTAAACACACAATATGTCAGGGGACAAATTAAATCAGAGTAGAGCTTTGGATATGATCATTAAACCACCTATGATGTTCTACAGAACATTCTGTATGTTCTTTTGACATTCTGTTTTTAAATATTAATTGTTTCTAGATTGTTTTTCTAGATTGTGTCTTTTATAACATAACACAACTGTTTTAACATTTCATGTATGTTTTGCCAAATTCTTCACTCACATTTGCACACAAGAAAAAACAGATGGATTTACTAGTCAAATTATGACTGGTTTGTCACAATGGAACAATAATTATTATAGCTGCAGCTATTGATTATTTTTGTAATTGATTAATCTAATGATTATTTTCTTTGATTCAATTAAATGATTATTTAAATAGGCGAAAAAATAGTAAAAATGTGAAAAAGACATGTCTGAAAATGACAAATAGATTGTCCTTTATTCCAGAACTGGAACCATCTACACCACATTAATGTAAACTTAAGCAGTTGTTTTAAGGTTTTTGTTCATTTATTATCTGCTTTCACAAATATGGGAAAAGAAAATTCAGACCATTTTAACTTCAAACATACATTTTATTTTATCAATTTCCAATAAACCCATCATTAGTGACTGATGGCTTCAAAGCCATTCAAGCTAAAATCATCTTAGAAGGCAATCAGTTATTATGAATTATAAGCATGTGTGTTCAACAAAGTACAAAAATAATATACATAATAGTCTAGAAAAGATTTAGCTGAGCGTTAAAAATCATAACAGTATAATACAAAGATCAGGGTGCTTGCTCTTTAACCAAATAAAAATTCCAGACTTTTCAAAACTGCAATTTTTTTCCCCCCCAAGACCTTGACTTTATGTACTTTTAAACTTGTGTGCCTACTTTTTTGGTTCACATTGTACCTGTCATGTGTACTACAAAGATTCATTTTAATGCATGAATGAATGAATGCATAACTTCCAGTAAATTATGTTTTACTGACATAAACGTTTTCAAAACATATGAAAATTACAAAAGTGCATGGATATCACACAAACAAGTTTCACTAGAATCATTCCTGTACTGACCAGTAAGTGAAATCCAATCAAGTTTTTCATATGCTTTCCTCATGTATTTCTTATCTTACAAGATTATATGCCTTTGACCATACTCTAAAATTTGACTATGAGAGAAACTTCTACACTTTATTAAAACTTTCACACAAAATTCCAGACTTTTTAAGGTCTGGAAAACAGCATTTCAAAATTCCATACTTTTTAAGACTTTCAAGACCTGTGCAAGCACCCTGAAAGATGAATGATTTATTATGTAGTGCAAAAACATGTGACAAGCCATTGTTTTCTAAATGTGATTAACTCAATATTCAGGTGTTAATATTTAATTATAAAACCTATGATTCATATTTTTATTGTTACCAGCTGTCATTTGCTCTGAAGGGTAATATAGGCTGTCATGAACTAATGTAATGTTTCCACCCACAGGAAATCAGGAACTGTTTAGATGAGTCATCATAGTTGTCGCTTAACACAACTGAGGAGATGATGCCAGAATTGCAGGCTTGAATTACATTGAACATAGTATAGTAGGAGATATAGGATAGATATAGAAGATATAGATAGTTTGGCGGTGTGTATAGTTCAGTGTGTGACGTTGGGGAGAGGCAAACTAAACAAAGCTGCTCACCTGTTCCAGATTGAAGATGTGATGGTTGAAGTAATACTGCAGCTGCTCATTTGCATAATTAATGCAGAATTGCTCAAAGCTGTTGTTCTCGAAGTCCTCAAAGCCAAATATGTCTAGGACACCGATGGACAAGCACTGGAAAATGCCATCATGGACATGAAGAAAATGTTAATGGGGAGCCTTAAGAACAATGTACAAGTTTGTAACATTAAGGATCTAAAGTGTTCTGTCACCACACAATAAAACTACAGAAATTAAATATCTAGCTCTAACTAGTCAGGTTTCAATCCATGGATGGCAAAATAAAATGTATTATGTTTCCATCCACTCCTATTATGCAGCTGTTATTAGGAGTTGATTCTGAGAGATAAACAGTAGGTGGCACTAATTTTCCAGCCATATGCCATTATATGACTGTAGAAGAAGAAAGGCATAACATGATTAAATAAACAGGGCCAGGCTACTGATGGAAAACACAATGGCTGATCTAGGCCTTATTGGCCCACGCATATCTGATGTTGTATTGTGTTGTATTGACAGGTTTGTCTCTCCACTAAAGGAGCTTGAGAGACTTTAAGTAGATATGAGTGAAATTACTAAAATATTATCATAATATAACATTGTCACATTAGCTGGTACTGTTAATAATCTTAATGTCAAGTAATTTTGCTGTAGTTTTAAAGTTGAATTTTTAATTAAGATCAAACTGTACCTCTGTTCTTAATTTTGTGACTTGGGTTCTTATTTTGTGTAATGTTGTGAAAGAGAACATATACACTGACTTTTAAAATATTCAACCATCAACAAGATGTAAAGATCAAAATTATTATTATTATATAGGGTAAACTTATGTAAACACAAAATACTTTATTTATTTGTAGGTGTTCTAATTCAGAATATAAACAAAATAAATCTTTACAATACAAGGAAGGAATATATTATAAATGTAATTATGACGATATAAAAACATGTCATGGTCACGATAATATGGTTGTTTTTTCATCCAACCCCACCTTTGCAAACACACTGTTTTTGTGCATTTGGATGCATTGTCTGTGTGTGTGTTTTTTTTTCTGTGTATTATGCTCTTATGCTGGTGTTCATATCTCACTGGGACAGACTCCTCCATGTCTTTCTTGTTAAGCAGCGCATGATTGATGCGTAGGACGATCCAGTCGAACAGGGCACTGTACAGAGACTTAGCCATGGAGTCTCTGGCTGTGACTGCCTGACAGGAGAAGACAGAGACAAAGGCAGACATGAGGGAAAAAACGGCAGACTGTAGAATTATCATGAGAGCTTTTGAGTGACATGAGAAGTCTGTGTCTGACTCAATCTAATGAATGATTAGGGTGCTACAAACGCAGAGATGGGCTGAAAGGAGGTTTGGACAGGAGGAGATTAGGTACAGCGCCTACAATGTATGCAGAACCTTATGAGGGTCTGGTAGGCCTCACTAGAAGTGGACGCTATATTTAGAATGTTTTCACTGCTTTACGTCACCGTCATAAAGAAACTGTGGCCCTCAAGTGCTCAACTCACTCATTGAATGACCAAGTCATTCAATTCACAACACACTGAAGCATTTGTATCCAGCCCGTCACCTCTGTTTGAGTCATTAAATATAGTCACTAATCAGTAAAGTTAAAAATGGAGTATTATCCATCCATTATCCATATGACAAAGACTTGTGCTACCACTCATTAAAACCAGCTCCTTCTTTACAAATGCATTTAGCTGATGCAAATTCGACAACATGCAGCCTTGGAGAAAAACACACACTGGTTCATTTTCATTTACATGACTTACAGTATGTGGACATGTGCACTAATACTATATACTGTAAATGATTATTACCTATGGGTCTGTTTGTTGTCAGCAGATATCAGAATTACATCCACCATAAGGTAGGAGTTTCTGTAACCAGTATCTTTAGTTAAGTTAGTGATACTAGCTACATCCTGTATACTTTAACCAGAACATTTCAGTCTCTTGTCTGTATTTACCGGGTGTACTGCGGTAGTTACTTGTCCAGTGGTGGTGATTTACTGTCACCTGCTGGATTTGATTGTTGCTGCATTTTGCCCGAAACGCTGTAGAGTGCATCAGTCTGGATTACAGATGGATTTGTAGTATTCATTATGCGCGTACCATCATACCTGCACCACATACCAAATAGTGAAGCCCATATGGTAACGGTGAGGGGCAAATAAACTACAAGTACTGTGACACCTCTAAGGCTCTTTGACAATAACAAATACCTGGGTCACCTTCATGGATCCAGCTGACTGTGTTACTGAACAACTTTTGTGTTTTAAACACCTTAGTTCAGTTCCAAACTGATAAACAAAAAAGCTGTTTGAGGCAGTGGTAAGACATATACAATTGCAGCTTTTTTCTTTATTCAAATGATCCAGAGGACTGATATAATGCCTTCAGTTCCTCGTACAAAAATTAATAAGGTTTGGCTGTTGCTGAAGGACAGATGGACCATACGCCTCTGATTATAGGGTGTTGATTGCATTGACTTTCATGATGTAGGGTAACCTGATATGCTTTGGCAATGTCAGCATCAAGGTGAGAAGACTCATGTTGATTTAATAAATAGGAAGTTAAGCCCTATTTGCACAGAACTAATATAACCTGTGGACCTCTGGTGATTTGGAAATTAACCCCTCATATCTGTGTTTCACGCAATCATATGGAATAAGTAAAGTCGGTTTTTTACTTGGATTTGCTGACATTATTGCCTAGTCCTGATGTCAAGGGCAGGTTCTCTACTTACAGATAATGTTACAAGACAGAAAAAGGTTAGTTACTGCAGCTGTTGTACATGCCATCCATCTCACCATATTTTAATGTCACGTTTGTGAAGGATTGAAGTTTGATTTTCCAGTGAATTTCCATCCAAAACACTTTTACAACTTTCATTTATCATCCCCAGCACAACCTCCATTGTCTTCAACAAAGAAATGGGCTGTATAAATGTGGGAAGGACACCAAAAATATTGCAAATTCAATCAAAACATAAAGATGTTGATTTGCACAGGACTAATATCACAGGACATCTGTGTTCACTGAAATAGGAAATCATATTTGTGATTGAATTCTTACCTTACAAATTTCAGGTAAATCTGATTTGTCTGGGATTAAGATTACAGATGACTTCTGTAATTATTTATAAATACCGGAGGTTCAAAGGTAGTAGTAGTAGTAATCCCATGCAAACAGGGCTTCACTGCGTTGGGCCTATTTGACCCATAAAATGGACATTTTTCTAAACTTGCTTATTGTTGTGTTTATTATCATCAGTATTGTTGTGTTTCAACACAATTAAGTCATAGAATTTCACTGCAAAAAAACATTTTAGTATTCAGTGTCCCTTTAAGCCAATAAACCCACAGAGGAAGCAATTATGATATCAATAAAGAGGAATAAAGGGTATAAGGAATAAGCAGAGTACTTCAGAATGTATGCTGCTTTATGATTTTCAGAAGTGTATACCTCAGAGTGGCTGTAGGGGAGGATCAACTTGTCATTGACTGTCACAGTTTTCCTCTTTGTCAGCGCCTCCACCAGCAGCTCCTCTTTAACCTGCAAACAAACAAACAAACAGTTGAACACCACTGACAGTTTCACTTATACACAGTAAGTAGAGTCATGACACATTACCTTCAGCAGGTCAGAGAGAGTAGCCAAAACTTCTGGTGGTCCCACATCTAAGCCCTCGTCTCGGCCTGTTGATTTCCTCCTGTAGGTCACGTTACCCAGATACAGGATCGCCGACAACACAGAAAAGATCCTGCAACAGCATCAAGTGTGTAAACTAAGATGACCACCAACACAGTCATACGACGCAGTAACAATGCCACACACTGCTGTTCTTCAGCCTTGTCATCTGTTTACAGTATGTTCAAAGACGACTCAGCTGAATACAGTACAGTCAGTGTTTGAGCTGACCTGCATGCTGTCTCTAATAAACTGCGGTACTTTTGCATTAGATTCAGTTGTTGTTGTGCTGTTTATGCTCTAAGACTTGTGCTGTTTTCATTTACACATTTGGTAATGTAACCAAAGGCTAAAACAAAGGGCTTTTTAAGGACTTTAACGTGTCGTAGGCTCTTCATTGCAGTGCACTTGGCTGAACCACTCACTGTTTCTTGGTGGCTGGAAGGAAGCCAACCATTTCCATCGCCTGCTGCAGCCTCTCAAAGTCATGATGCAAGTCCTCCTCCTCTTCTATCTTAAAGTTTTGCTATAAGGAAAGTGAAACAGTATGTTATATTACAAAATGCAAAACGAAAAGGACCAGAAAAGTGAGGTCAGCTGAAACACAGAGATGTGTGAAAGAAAGGGTGAGGAAAGACTGGGATAAAAACAAGTGGGAACAAAGAAGCTGCATTAACATGCAGTGCATGACTGAAGCTGGGAGGCACATACACCAGCTCATTCAACAACTTGACACTCTTAAAGAATACTAGGTTTATGCACATTGAATTACCTTAAAAGGTCAAACTGCATACAAAACAGCAGGTTACAGTTTATAAACAGCTTTGGAAAGGTAATTTCTAGTTGTCTGAGCACACTAAACAGAATAAAATGGCAGTAAAGGGAGAGGATTTACCCTTTAAAGTCAATTTAACTCATGAATGTGAGGGGACAGTGGGTCAGTAATATACCTGCTTGAGGTAGAAGTAGTCTTCAGGTGGCAGCAACTTAAACTGTTTTCTTTCCTCTTCTGAAGCTCCCAACAACAGGTAGTAAAATACATGGTAGTTCCTGGAACAAAACATAGTCTCAATCAGTTTATTGCCAAATAAAAAAAAAAATTGTAAAGTAAGTTATTTTGACTGTCACAGTCAAAATAACAAAAACTAAATTCATCACATTGCCACAGTAACTGCATTTACGTTTTACACAACATTCTGACAGACCTTCAACATAAAGGTCTTGAGATCATACTTATCAAACTTAAAGTCATACAAATACAAAGTCTAGGAGGAGTTTGTGAAAATTTAAATCGCCAAAGATTAGGAAGAAATTTTAAATGGTGGACTTCCTGTTGGACTGAGGTAATTTGACCAAAAAACTTTTTTGTAGGTCTATAAGCAATAACATACTCGCCAAATGTTGTACAAATTTCATTGGTGGAATTTGCTGTTGGCACTAGAAAGCCATTTTTTTCACATGGCATTTCGCGATTCCAATGAAATCTAAATATTTTTGATCCCAATGTATTTCCAACTGGCAGGCATCATTGACATATTTAGTACTCAAAAATATGATTCATTCATCACAAAAAGGCCTAATTATCATATTCACAGTTTCAAGGGGGTCCTTATGATGAAGAAAAGAGATTTGTGAAATTGATATCATAGAAACCTGCCACCTAGATGGAAAGTAGGAACCCAAACACTTAATAGAACATTTACATTCCACAAGGAATCTTAAAATTACCAAAAATCCAAAATTAAAAGGTAAAACCTATCCTAAACTAAACCTAAATAAAATCTCATAGTGCTAAATGGTTCAAAGATGTTTCATTATCAGCCAGACCATTAGTTGAATAAGCACTTGACAAGACACACAGATGGGAATAACAGTAAATGGAAATGAAAGCTGCAAGCAGCATTGGGCGGGACCTCGCACCCGGCATTCCGCCTCCCAATGCCGTCGACCCCTCAGCTCAGCTCGCACCTCAACGTCCCAGGTCCAGCCCCCCCTCCCTTTCGAGTCCCCCCTCCTTTCATTCCTCCAAATCACCAGCCCCCCCTCTGCCGAAACCAGCACCAGCTTTTAACGAGGTTTTATTTTGAAAAACCCTATTCTGTGTGTGTATGTGTGTGTGTGCAGGTGTGTCTGTGACAGTCAGTTTGAATGAACAGTTTGAATTGTATGAACACTTGAGCATGAAATTTATTATTTAGCATTTTGATTAAGACTTTTAATTTGAAAAACCATCGTGTGTGTGTGTGTGTGTGTGTGTGTGTGTGTGTGTGTGTGTGTGTGTCTGTGAGAAAGACAAATTTTTAATGAACGAAAATTATAGAAACAGATGAACGTTTGGTCATTAAAAAATTAAGAAAAGTCATTAATAGTCATTACTATGCATTTGTAATAAGACTTTTATTTTGAAAAACCGGAGAGAGAGTGTGTGTGTGTCTGTGAGAGACAAATTTTTTAATGAAATAAAATTGTACAATCAGTTGAGCGTTTGTTAATGAAAATGAAGAAAAGTGATTAATACTCATTATTTAGCATTTTTAATAAAAGGCTTTTATTTTGCAAAACGCTAACCTGTGTGTATTTATGTGTGTGTGTGTGTGTGTGTGTGTGCGTGCGTGTCTGATGATCATTTTTACCCACAAAACAATGCGTCAATCCCCC
>JAPQRQ010000019.1:30306327-30316759 GCA_037367365.1 Apogon talboti | reverse complement strand
ACTGGCTTTTCTAGTACATCTACATCATCAGAATCAAGTCTAGGTAAAGATACTGTATTCAGAAAATTATTGCATTTCTGCTGGTTAAAGGTGACATCTGATGAATAAAGATCTTTATAGAATGAGCAGAACACCTCATTCACCTTCTCAGGATATGTTATGATCTTACCCTGTTAATCTCTGATGGCATTTATTGAGGCTTTGGTTTCATTTTGCTTTAGCTTCCAGACTAGAAGTTGGCTGGGCCTATCTCCTTGATAATAATATTTTTGTTTGGTCCAATGTACAACAAATTCAGATTTCTGAAGAGACAATGCATTATATTCTCCCTTTAACATAGCTAATGTATCTACCCTATCTTCTGTGAATTGTTTTTTTGTGCTGGGCATGGCCTTGGGACGCAAGCTGGGGGCTGATCACCCTGTAGCTGGCCACCTCTGGGGAGGGTGTATAGTATGAATGGCCGAAACACCCTATGATCCAGAGGAGCACTACTGATGATGCGTCCTGGGCCCCTGCTTGCCCCCTCCCCTCGGGGGGGCGTCGTGTTCCCCGGGTTGGGCCTGGGCTGGATGCATGCCTCGTGATTACTTTTCTACAACAGTACTCACCAATGAACTTTTGTATGTGTTTGCACAAAGGGTATCAACACCTTATCCTATGTTTCTGGAATCTGATTATCTGGATTTATCCAGTGACTGCTGAGAAAGGTCAGCTGACAACAAGGGAAAGTCCTTGTGACAGCGTGGAGAGACAGCTGGCAGGAGGGAATAGACCTCAATGGGACAGTCATGGGTTAGCTGCCCATGTCTGTAGTCTCTCATGCTCTGCAGCATGTTGAAGACACCCGCTGTAGCTACAAAGAATCAACGAAAGAGAATACCCCCAGAGTCTGCAAGAGCGGGGGCGGAAGAAGACTCATCGGCTGACAACATGGCAATGACTGGACCGGAAATGACTACGAGTAATGAAAGCACAGTGTAAGAGAACACCACAGCAATTGCCAAAGCTGCTGACACAACATCAGGCCACACACTGCGGATATGTGCCTGTGGATGGAGGAAGATCACATCTTACTGTGGGTTGAGGATTCACCAGGGAAGAAAAAGGTGCTTGACTGAAGAGAGTCAGGGGCCTCGCATTGACCATTTTCTTCGAAAGGGATCAAATCAGTCGAGTGAAGCGCAGCAACTGCACATAAACCATAGCTTGCAGTGCATCAACACCAATGTCACGGATGAAAACTCAAGCACAGAATTAGTGGTGGAAGAAACATCAGTTGTGGAATCCACTTAACCTCCCAGACCTGCAGTCAAAAGGAAGCTCCCAGGGACATACATACATAGACTGTGTGTGAAGTGGCCCAGTGCTGCGGACAAGAAGCTGTGGAAAACGTTGAACACTGACCTGAACTTGACCCTCGGGCAACTTTGAGGCACAGTGGAAAAGAAGTTGGAAAAAATGGGAGACATCATCTACCTGTATGGGGCAGAGCGGTTCGGAGTTAACGAGGCGAAACGTGCTAAAGAGGCTCCAATCCTGCCAGTTTCCAGAAGACAGCAGAAGATTAAGCGCCTCGTTCAAGAAAGGAGGCAGCTCAGGAAACAGTGGAAGACGGCCTCCGGAGTGGTAAAGGAGGGCATAAATGCTCTCCGAGCTGACATTAAATCCCAATCCAATCCAATCCAACTTTATTTGTAAAGCACTTTACAGAACCACAGTGGACCAAAGTGCTGTACAGAGTCAATAAAGACATAAACATAAAACAGCTATACAATATAAAATGATAATAAGACATACAAAGACATAAAAACAAAAGAAATTAGAATAACATAAAAAACACTAAAACAAACACGAAATAAAACAGAATAAAATAATAAAACATTCAAACCTCTCACATGGTGTCAAAGACCAAGGAAAAAATCCCGTCTGGCATCCCTCCGTAGAGCAGAGAATTTAAGGAAATGAAGGAGGAAGAAAGAACATGCAAGACCACAGTTCTACAAAGATTCTTTCAAATTCCTTAAATCTCTCTTCTCCAAGGAAAAAAGCGGCACTCTACAAACAACGAGACGACCTAGAGGAGCACTTGAGAACAACGCACTCTGATCCAAGGCGTTAAAAACATCTGCCCATCCCTTCAGACATCCCTCCAATCATCCCTCCGGAGCATCAATTTAGCATTGGCCCTCCAACCTGGAAGGAGGTGGAAAACATAGTCCATCGGGCAAGAACAGCTTCAGCCCCTGGGCCAAATGGAATCCCATTCAAGGTATACAAGAACGCACCAGGTGTCTTGAGGTTTCTCTGGAGCCTCATGAGGACAGTATGGCAGACAAGGGCTATACCCAAAGTGTGGCGTACAGCAGGTGGGGTTTTGATCCCAAAGGAGGATGCAAAGACCATCAGCCAAATCCGACCAATCTCACTACTTAACATGGAGGGTAAAGTGTTCTTCAGTGTTGTTGCACAGAGGATGGCTGAGTACCTGCGAAGAAATGAGTACATCGATACAGCTGTACAGAAGGCGGGGGTGTCAGGATTTTCTGGCTGCCTGGAATACTCTAGCATGATCTGGCACCAGATCCAAGTGGCAAAACGGGGAAAAAAAAAACCCACCATGTCATCTTCCTGGATCTCGCTAACGCCTTTGGCTCTGTGCCCCATGAGCTCCTCTGGACCGCTTTCAGGTTTTTCCACATCCCAAACATCACAGGCCTAATCAAAGCCTACTTTCAAGACCTGTAGTTTTGTTTCTCAACCCCTGAGTTCACCACCTCATGGCAGTGCCTGGAAGTAGGTATCATGGCCGGATGCACCGTCTCTCCCCTGGCATTCACCATGGCAATGGAGTTCATCATTTGAGCCTCAAAATGGACTGTAGGTGGACAGCGCGTTGGCTCTGGGCTGCACCTTCTTTACCTCAGAGCCTACATGGATGATATCACCACCCTGACCACCACCATTCCATGCGCCAGGAGGTTGCTCAGGAAGCTGGAGGAGAACATCAGTTGGGCCTGTATGAAGATCAAGCCACCTAAATCATGCAGCATCTCAGTGGTAAAGGGAGTGCTTGCCAACGTGAAGTTCTTCATTGGAGATGATCCAATCCCCACAGTATCTCAGCAGCCAGTCGAGAGCCTCGGAAAGTACTATGACGCAAGTCTGAAAGACAGATGCCAGGTGAAACAGCTGCGCAAGGACATCAGTGCTGGCCTACGGTCCATCGATAACACCCAGCTACCTGGGAAGTTAAAGATCTGGTGTCTCCAATTTGGCCTCATATCCCGGGTGTTATGGCCCCTTATGGTGTATGAAGTCCCCGTCTCAACAGTAGAGAAGCTGGAAAGAGGAGTCACAGCCTACATTAAAAAGTGTCTTGGACTCCCGTGATGTCTCACCAACATAGGCCTCTACGGAGATGGCGTCCTGAAGTTGCCCCTCACTAGTCTCACGGAGGAGTTCAAGTGCACAAAAACACGACTCCAGATGACATTGAATGAATCCCAGGACGAGGTCGTGAGGAACAACGCACCAACCTTGGCTACTGGGCGAAAATGGACTCCAGCAGTAGCAGTGGAGAAGGCAACATCAGCTCTCACACATGCTGACATTGTGGGGAATGTCCAGCACGGAAGAGGAGGCCTTGGCCTTAACACTAGCCGCCCAACAAGGAGTAAGGCCACTGCACCAACACGGAGAAAGATGGTGGTGGACGAAATACGCAGTCAGGAGGAGGCCACAAGGTGGGCCAAGGTGGTCTCCCTGGACAAACAAGGACAGTGGACGCGGTGGGACAATGTGGCGAGGAGGAGGCTCAGCTGGAGAGATGTGTGGGCCAGGGAAGCGCAGAGTAGGAGCTTTACCATCAGGGCTACATATGATGTCCTTCCATCACCAGCCAGTCTCCATCAGTAGTTTGGGGAGGACCCAGCTTGTACCCTGTGCTCCAGACCAGCCTCCCTCCGGCACATTCTAACAGGGTGTAAGGCCAGTCTCACCCAAGGACGGTACACTTGGCGCCACAACCAAGTATTAAATAGCCTTGCAGCCACCCTGAAGACGAAACAAACTGCCACCAACTCCCTCCCACTGCCAGTGTCCAACCCCCTGTGGAAAATTGCCTTTGTCGGTGAAGGGGCTAAAGCAACCAGGAGCAGCTCTGCACTGTCAGAGAGAGGTCAGTTGCACTTAGCGCATGACTGGAAAATGCTGGTGGATATTGGATATCTGGTGTTTCCTCCAGAGATTGCCACCACCACCTTAAGACCTGATCTGGTGCTCTGGTCCCCGTCTCTAAAGAAGGTCTTCATCATTGAGCTCACCGTACCCTGGGAGGATTCTGTAGACGAGGCATATGAACGAAAACGCCTGCGCTATGCTGAACTAGCCGGCGAAGCACAACAGTGTGGCTGGAATACGGAAGTCCGCCAGGTGGAGGTTGGATACATAGGGGTTTGTGGCAAAGACTACCACCAAACTGCTCAGAGACCTGGTAATAAATGGCCAAAGCCTGCGTGGAGCCATCAAGACCGCATCGGAGACAACAGAGAGAAGCAGTCAGTGGATCTGGATGAAGAGGAATGACCCCTCTTGGGCCTCCAAGTAGGGGGCCTGGAGTGTATGTGATCAGCAGCTGTAGACAAGTGGTACGCTGAATCTCAGAGTGGACTAACTGGGACAAACCTGAGGTGTCAGTCAAAGACTTGCTCTACCACCTGCTCAGAGAAACTGCTCAGAGACCTGGGAGTAATGGGCTAGAGCCTGCGTGGAGCCAGGGGATCTGGATGAAGAGGAACAACCCCTTTTGGGCCCCCAAGTAGTGGGTCAGAATGTGTGTGGTCGGCTCGGGCTTGGCTCGGGGGGTGGGATGCCCCTGCTAGGCGTGGGTATGGGCGTGGCCTTGGGACGCAAGCTGGGGGCTGATCACCCTGTAGCTGGCCACCTCTGGGGAGGGTGTATAGTGTGAATGGCCGAAACACCCTATGATCCAGAGGAGCACTATTGATGATGCATCCTGGGACCCCGTTTGCCCCCTCCCCTGGGGGGGGTGTGGTATTCCCCTTGGTTGGGCCCGGGCTGGACATATGCCTCGTGATTGCTTTTCTACAACAGCACTCACCAATGAACTTTTGTATGTGCTTGCACAAAGGGTATCAACACCTTATCCTGTGTTTTTGGAATCTGAATCTATTATTTATATTTCATGTTTGATCTGATTCCTTATCAATTCTCTTATTGATACTCATTGGGTGAGGGAATAAAAGAGTACAAACGGGTTTGTCTGCATTAACTTTCTTTTATATTTTCATCTCTGCACAGAAAATATAATATATACAGTGTGCACAAATAATAATAACAGATGATGCCTGGCCAGTTCCAGATAGTCATATATGAGGTGGCAATCCACAATATTAAGGGGGCACATGCTGGTGATGGCAGCTGTGGGGGGGGTTTGTCACACCATATGACTGTACAAAGTGAAAGTGAAACTTAAGACACTTTTCTAATTCCTCTATGTTTCTCACTGTTGTGCACCTCATTTTCCTTTTTTCTACATTCAGAAACTTTTATTTGAGAGGGCAGGACATTGGCTGCCCCCCTAGAACCCCCTAGATAATGCCCTGGTCTTTGCTCTGCCGCTAAATTCACAAGCATCGCTAAGTAGCGTATCAAACATGTTTATTGCATTGATAGGGTTACAGAATAGCACCCTTCCCCCCTACAAGTCACTACAGCCTACAAGTCACTGTAAAACATGAGCATTTTTAAACATAACATTTTTAATTTTCAGTTTACATTAACAATCTAAATGGACCAAAAAGAGACAAAGACAGATACAGAGAAAACTGTCAGTGGCAATACGAGTGATTTATATTTAGTGCAGTGATTTGTTTAAGACAAAGAATAATATGTGCTTCCACGCCAGTTTCCAAAAGTCTACAATAACACCAGAAAAGGTTGAGAGATTTGTCACTAGTTGCTTTTTTGATAGAGTTGCTAGAGGGGTCTGAAAAAAAAATATCACTAAATATACCAACAAAATCGCTAAACTGGCAACACGACATAACTCACATTGCACTTTTATAGCTAGGCAAGACAGACCGTGTGATTTTTTGACTGTGACGGAGAAAATCATTTGGTGTCATTTAGAGGGAAAATGTGTGTGTTTTAGTATTTGAGTCACTTAAAAGTTGCTAAAAGTTTATAAACAAATTTTAAAAGTAGATAAATTTGTTACTAGGTGCTTTATGATAAAAAAAAAAAGTTGCTAGGGTAGTCTGAAAAGTTGCTAAATCTAACAACAAAAGTGCTAAGTTGGCATCAATGGGCCAGACTGGTTTGGATCTAAGGTCTAGCTTCACTTTACCTTAGACAGACTGGCTGACCCACTCTCATCATTCTGGTTGCCTTAGCCTTACAACCACTGCTGAAAAAGCACAATGGTGGAATGCCTAATGTTGCGCTTTGTGATTCCAGCTCTAGATCTAATATTTTAAGCACAGGGACCAGGCACTACTCATCTCACATACATGGTCAGAAAGGATTGCCATCTCAACAGAGTTCAACATTTCAGGTCAGACATTAAAATGCTTTGTATTGAGTATGAAACCATTAAAGTGATAGAGACCAAAACGTTTTTCATTCGACAGATCTTCATCCAGATAAACAGGCCTGATCCCCAATTTGCGTACATTTAGTCTAGGATTGTTTTTACATGCAGTACACATGTGATAATATTTTAAAACTAATTTGTCTAGTGCAGAATGCACTAGACAAATGAATGTAAAAAATTGTTTTTAGACTGAAGAGAAGTGTGATGCAAGAGCTGCTGCTCAATGATTGATGATGAAAGAGATATCCAGTCTTTTATTATCCATGACCAGAATTATCCATGTTCAGTCAAACATGGACGTGCTCAGACAAGGCTCCGACCCACCCACTCACTGAGCATTTTCTCTCTCATACACTCCTTTTTCTGCTAACAGTATTTGGATAGCACATAAACTCTTATACAGCATTTGGGATTCCATTTTTGTGTTCAGTTCCTCAATTTGTTACATTCATTCATTTACTGCTTGTGTTCACCATTTGCCATCACATCCATTCCAGTTTTATGGGTCAATAAGAGTCTTTTGACGTCGATGGCCTCAAGTGTCTCAACTGTGTCCATTGCACACCCCAAAAACCTTTGCAGCACAGAAACCCTGGGATATCTCTGTAAAACCCAGGCTGCTTCACTACACAGGGAATGCTAAACATGTCACAGCATCATTCGTATTCAAACATGTCCTTCAAGCCTACAGTCTGATTGGCTGTGGGGCCCTGACAGGTATGAGGAAGCAAAGTGACGGTTTGCCAATCTGTATCCATGAAAAGATGTGGTCTAATCTTCAGGCATTCAAGAGAGGAGCTGCTCCCATGAGATTATGGAAAAAAGGGAACGAGAAAGGAAGAAAAATGAGAAAAAGAAAGAAGAATACAAACGCAAGGGAGGGGGGGTCTGTAATCTGTATGTATGCATGTGTAAATTGTGTGTATGCATATCCACACACTATTGCATGATGTACTCACCTTTCATTAGTTATTCTTTTCTGTGGTAAATTGGCTTTTCTGGCAGCTGGCTACTCTGTACATTTCCATCTTAACAGAGCCAAAACTTGCAGAAGGAAGTCTCACGTCCCCATTCAGCACCCCTCGTACACACACACACACACACACACAGACACATCTCCTAACAAACTAGGGGACTGTTTCTAAAACAGTGAAGTTTATAAGTTGTTTCTCTCAACAAGCAAGTGGGGCAGTAACAAGAAAGGATAAATTCAATACTTAAAAGGCATTGAATGTTACATGTACTATAAAGTTATTCAAATCTGAACAAAGAAACTGTGAAAGGAGGAGCTTAGTTACTACAAATAAAAGGTGTCATTTAAATTTCCCCATGTGATGTGTTGTGTGATAAAAGAGTGTCAGCAATAATGAAAGGAAAGGTGTGAGACCACTGGGTTAGAGACAGTGGCACTGAGGAAAAGACAGGAGGCAGAGCTGGAGGTAGCAGAGGTTAAAGCAACACTATGGAGTTTTTCAGCCTTCAAACTATATTTGCAAGGTCATTTTTGTGGTACAACAACTCACAATATGTTCAATTACGCTTTCATCATTGCTCCAGAGCATCTGTATCGCCTGCACTGGCACTATGCAACTTCTGGTTTTCGGGTTGCAACCCCTTACATAAAAAAAAACTACAGAATTTGACTGCTTTTACGGCATACCCCACCCCCCCCATCCCCCCCACCCCACACACACACACACACACACACACACACACCCTCCACCTTCAAAAGACGAGGCAGGTAAACTAAGTTACGAGTGAAGGAAAGCTACAAATAGGGTAACTGTCATGGTTGAAGCAGCATATTTTTTTGTTTCTGATATTTTTAAAACAAAACAATAATGTTTGTATAAAATGCTGTAAGGCTACTTTACCTGGCCTGAAGACATGGTTGAACGCACGTCAACTGTCTTGCCTCAGGAAGTTTACCAGCATCAATGGCTTGTCAACAAATGGGCGAGTATTACCAAGATACAGATTTTATGACAGTTGTTACACACTGGAAAAAATCTAAATCTCACCAAGTGTATTGTTCTCATTTCTAATTAGGGGCTTGGGGGCATACATGCCCCAAGTACCTATTGCTCCTAAATGCGTTTATTTTTCATCTTCATCTTCTGGACAAAATTTCACCACGCTTCTCCTTCTAGGGCTTTAAGAAAACCCCTGCAAATTATATATCGAAACATGCGGTTTCATCGCGCGACACGTGCTATGACTCCTGGCAGAGATTCGCAAATTTTTTGCAGTTATTCGCAAAAAACCTATCAAAAAATCCCATCAGAAATGAATGGTGAGAGAAAACAATCAGGCATACATGCCCCAAGCACCTATTGCTCTTCCATATGTTTATTTTTCATCTTTCAAACAAAATTTCGCCGTGCTTCTCCTCCTAGGGCTTTAAGAAAACCCCTGCAAATTATATATCAATAAGTGCGGTTTCATCACGTGACACGTGCTATGACTCCTGGTAGAGATTTGCAAATTTTTCACAGAGTTATTCACAAAAAACCTATGAAAAAATCCCATTACAAATTAATGGGGAGAGAAAAGAATCAGGCAGAAAAGTTGCCTTTATTCCCACTGCTACTGCTTTTCCGTATTTTCACCTAGAGACTTCATTTAAACTTTAAAACTCAGGCATTTTGGTCCTCTCTGCAGGAATGTATTTGGTATGAGGATGGGGTTTACGGTTTTTGATAGGTGAGCCCTCAAAACCCCCTTGGTTCAGTCAAAATCTGCTTTCTTAGAGTGGTGATGAAGGAATTTAGAGTGGAAGACACAAAATTCACCTGAAACTTCTCTAAGCAACTTGCCCTCCTGGCCAAACGATACATAGGAGGCGAATGATCTTTTACCAAATGTAGCCACAGGTCCTGGACTTCATATGAACCCATGTTTAAAGACCTAACCCTTTTTAAAGTGAAATTGCAGGCAGGAGTTTAGGCGCATATCCCTTCTTCTCCCCCATTTTATTTCATGCAAAGGGAAGATTTCTCCACCTGGTGAACTGACTGTTTTTCCACTGCCGTAGCTCGGTCATTTCTCACAGTACGGACAAAAATATTCGTGATCCCCAGGTTCTTCTGCCGCTCACGGCCATTTTAGATTTCACGTAGCATTTGTGGATTTCTCGTAACTGGCAGTTTTTCTGGACTTGTTCCGCAGCCTCTCTGATGCAGAAATCTGGTTTTCTGTGTGTCCTGTTGTCTGTGGGGGAAAGCTCATCACCATGGTAATGGCATTCCTGCTGTGTGTGAGGTGCAGTTGGTGATAAAAGATTCAGAGAGGAAGAGCCATACAATTGACAGGAAATTCAAGCACCTCAGATTCACCATAGACACACAAATGGAGGTCACAGGCAGCACACAGACAGTTAGTCGACAAAAACTGCTCAAAAAAAAAGCTCATAAAATCAAGTTAAAATAAAAGGAAAAATAATACATTAAAAATACTAAGTACATAAAATACAAATAATTAAACCTCATAAATTCACACAAATCCTCTCTATGAAATAAATGACCTCACGTGAGGTCCTGGCCTGGCCTGGCACCTAACTATCTGAAAGAACTTTTAGTTCCATACCATCCATCTAGAGCACTACGTTCTCAACATGCAAGCTTACTGGTAGTTCCTAGAACCTCCAAAAGTAGGACAGGAGCTAGAGCCTTCAGCCATCAAGCCCCCCTGCTGTGGAACCACCTCCCTACCTTGGTCCGGGAGGCAGACACCCTCTCTTTGTTTAAGAGTAGGCTTAAAACTTTCCTTTTTGATGAAGCTTATAGTTAGGGCGGCTCAGGCTGCTCTTAGTTATGC
>JAPQRQ010000019.1:30230837-30243110 GCA_037367365.1 Apogon talboti | reverse complement strand
TATATATCTTTAATGTATACTAACAACAACTTTTAATTTTTACAAGGTAAAGTTCATTATCAGTTTAAACTGTTTTGCAATAAACTGTGACAGAATGTTATCCTTTCAATCAAAATGCAGTATAAAATCAGCTATTTTCCTATTAAATTTACTGACCATGTAGATGTTCATAAAAACTTTGTAAATTCAAAGGATATTATATAAAAAAACCAAAAAACCCAGACATTTTCATCAAAATATAAAATTTACTCCACTAAAACAAGCATCTACAACCACTGTCATTTGTCAGACTGTTTTTGTGGACGAAGACATAGACATGCTGTTTTCCATTTTGCTTATCAAACGTTCCCCTAAATGTATTGTGAACACTCTCTTTTATCATATTTTCAAGGCCTTTTTATTTTATAATCTTTCATTTTAAGGGTTATAATATTGTAATGAAAACACAAAAATTTGCATTTTAATGTGATTATACACTAATGAAAACCATTTATCATTATTACATATCATTTCTACATTAAGGTGCTCCTAATAGATCCCACTAAAGTTACACAATAAGAAGCGAAAAAGACAAAACATAGACAAAATATTGTGTGTGATATACAAAGCACCTGCAAAAAATTGGCAAAATTGTGCAAATCAGCACAAACTGTGCTTGCCTTTCACTTTATAGCACAGTTTGAAGTGAATTCTACACCCTGAAGGTAAAATTACTGCAAAGGACATGCCGTCAGTGTATATCCGTAAAAATGATATTTCCATAGCTGTAAAGTGGAGAATATTCATACATTTGGCCCATAAAAGGACCACTTTCTAGGCAAATCAGCCTTGTGTTGCAGAATTGGTTTAATTCACAAAAGAGTGCACATTGCCTCATGCTATTCAGCTGCAAATACCACCTGCTGAAACCTAGTCTTAATACATTATAACTCCTTCTCTCTCTCTCTCTCTCTCTCTCTCTCTCTCTCTCTCTCTCTCTCTTTCTCTCTCTCTCTCTCTCTCTCTCACTGTTTGTCTCTGTTTCTCCAAATCTTTGAGTTTGTGAGGATTAATGAGTTTGTGAGGCTTGAATGATATTGAATTAATGTTCAATAATGTCAAGTGAGAAATCTTCAGTCAGATATTAGAGAAGAGGGATCAACTTGGTATGTGTCTCATCTCTTGATTTCAGTACTTAAATATAAAAAACACTGATGAGCCGAGTGTAAAATCCTTTTTTATAGCACTTCACATATTGTTACTATCCCATAATCACAGAGTTTAACAGTAGCAGAACACACAATACTGTATTAATGACCATCAGATTGATCTGGTGCTAATGGAGCTGCAGCTGCTTTGCTGTCTGCAGAACCTTTTCATGTACTGTCATGACACCAAACATCATTTGTTTCAGTGAAATCTCAGTTATACTCATAGTTATATACTCAGTTATACTAATGTATAACAAAATTTTATGTGTAATACTTTTGTTTGAAAATTTTTTATTGAGGAAATATTCATAAAAATTATCCATTATTACAATTTGGACTCGTTTTGAAAATTCAGCACAGAGTGAACAAAACAAAGTTACACAAAAACACATATGAATACAGAAAATACACACATCCCACCCCCTCCCTCGTATCAGGCCTGACATTTTGTCACAAGGGAGGCCACGTAGGTTTTACCATTTTTCAGGTTGAGTTATCAATATATTCTAGAAGGGGATGTCAAATCTTATTGAACTGATCAGAATCAGAATCAGCTTTATTGTCATATAGCATGTCACTACCATACGAAATTTTGTTTGCACAGTTCTTCCCAAAAACTGGTGCGGGCCGCTGCCATCTTAGGCGCCGCCACTGCTTGGAATTCAGAAGTTACAGGCAAGTTACACATGTAATGCAAGCACATATATGATATATACATTGACACATTAGCATGTGTTTACGTGCCTGGAATTTTTTAAAGGACACAGTATGTATCACAAACTGATGCTGTTTATTTAACAGTGAGAACAGAATTCTCTCCAGATGAGAGAGTTTAACTATTTCTACAAACCATAATTCAACTGACTGGACTTCTGCTTTTTTTCCCAAATCATCATAACACGTCTTTTTGCCTGAATAGGTGCATAGGAAAGCAGTTGACAGTGATATTTGTTAAGTTGAGAAAACTGATCAGAGACTCAGAATATGATCAAAAGTGGATCAGGCTTCAACTCTATATGTAACATATCATGTTAGTCCAGAATGGAATTAACTTAGGACACAGAACATAACCATGGAGAAGAGTGGCTTCTTCAGTCAAATAATGGGGATATAGTTGGAGAAAATTTGCGTAAATTTGTCTTAGCATAATGAAGTCTGCAGATGAGCTATAATCAAACACTTTTCAGACCTTCCTCAAATCCATTCACTGGAGCCTATGTTAATGGACATATTAGTAGATGGTGAAATAGTACAGAGGCATGCATGTTGGTTTGATTATGGGGAGCACTGGAGAGCTCCCACCTGGTACCCTGGGACTTTTCTGTCTGATGTTGGGTTTGCATGCTGCTGTTGGTATTTCCTCCCAGTCAAAGACTAACATCAGACGAACTGGAAACTCTCAGCACTGCACTTGCCTTGAGGTTGACCCAGTGCATACAGGGATAGGTCTGAGCCCTGCACAACAGCAAATCAAATCAAATCAGCAAGATGCTGAATGTCATTATATTGCTGGACTGCACTGAGGGCACTGGCATAATCTTGTTTACTCAAAGCTGGCTCTGCTTATTGGCAAAGAAAAAAAAGCTGAGGTTTAGAGTACGCACTTGTGGTTACAGCGCTGGTTGAAGTAATATTTACAGAATAAGGGCGTTTTCAACAGTTCTGGGTGTTGTTAACACCTCTGGCTGTAGATGATATGTTTTTTGCATTGTTTTGTGTTTCTGTTTCCTCCTTTTTAGACCAAAACATCCTATTAATTATCATTACGTTTAGACTGAGAAATATCTGTTATACATGTATATTTTTACCACACGATTTGTTGATGCGTGTCTGTTTTTTATGCTTCAGGACTAAAAAAGAGAAGTTCTGTTTGAAAATTAGCTATTTTGGTTTGGTGGGGGAGGCCCATTAGTATCATGCCTCATTACAGATGTACACTAAGTAGGTCAAACATTTCACAAATCTTATAGTAGCTGTGAGTTGGGACTGTTTTTGCATGTGCTCACTCTCAGACATTTTGTGCTGGATCCCATTAAGTCAAAACAGAAACACACAGATGGACATATATAAGAGATAACAGATGATACTCACAATTTGGAAAAAAATGTAATGCTGCAAGAATCAAAAACAATACTTTCAAAGAAAACATTGGGGCATTGACATGATTATGATGATACTTTCTTCAACCTTTCTCAGACCACATTAACATATACTGCTGATGCATTTGATAAATGATAATTATAGCGTGCTTATACTGTTCTTTGCTGAAAGCCTGAAATATACAATCATAGCTCTTTGAAAAGTCCAAGTCTGAAGGCTGAATTTGTTCAGCCACAAATGCTCTGGTTTTGCTCATATTAGAAAAAAGTGGTTTCTTGATTTTGAGGCGTGCTTTCAGTTTTGGTACATACAAGATGCCTTATGTGCTGCTTCACAGCTCATTATGTGTTTATGGCTGACTTAAAACATGTGGTCTGAGCCTCATCGACATGGCCTGTCATATGGAGTGTGGTTAAGGGCTGTTGGTGCATGGTTTGAGGTTCACTCAAATCTAATGTGCCCTACACCGTGACAATGGCAGCATGGAGTTAACAGTGTGACTGTCAACCTAAACCAACCACAGCTGAGTGATGAGAGGTACGAAACTCCCTATCTGCAGGGAGGGGTGCATTTCCATTTGATTGGGTGTTCCTGTTTTTCTCTTGCACTTTCTGAGAAATAAATTCTAATCTGAGGCTTTTGTAGTAACAGCACCTTGGTTGCTGGCATGGTGCCATTAGTGCAAGTGAATTCTTGCAACATTCTTAAAAACATTGAGTCATGGTACTTTACAAAACTCACAACTGTGTGGCATGCACATGTTTTGAAAGTGCTTTTCCCGTATCAGCGTATATGTAATAATGCAGTTTGAGCAATGCTATTTGATGTGTAGTGTTCAGTAGAATTAAGATCTGCTTTATGTCCTGGGAAAACTATACTGATGCAACAGTAAAGGGATGAAAATTTGTCAAGGATTTATCCTCACTAGGCCACCTGACACCAGTGGGGTTAGGGTTTGGGTTATTCTATTCATAAAGCTTGCTCCTGTACCCTGCTCCTTTTATAAGCATCAGCCTAACCACTAAGCTAGGTTTTAGGGATTGAAATTGATATGTTTAAAAAAATTTTATCGCTTCAACAAAAATCTGTTAATTTTAAGCAACTGTGAAAATTTCACAGTCTGTTTACAAGGTGATGGAACAAAAGTGACAGCAATCTGTCTGTTGCATTTCATATGTGTATGTGTGTGTGTGAGCTTTGGGTGTGACGATCAACCTTCTTTGGCTTACTTCCCCAATCAAAACCTTTAGTCAGCGACAGCAACGTTCTTTTCACACACTCAGCATCACCATCAGCAGCTGGGGTAAGTCCTTTGTACTACACAGCAGCCACTGCACTTCACAAAACAATTCACAATAAGGGATTCATCACTGTGATCGCTTTCATTATGTAGGAAAATTTATAACTTAGAAAAAAAAGCACTTTTTAAAAAAATTTTATAAAACACATTTTATAATTTCCTCTCGGCTCTTGTGGTGGGCAGATTGAAACACCTTCAGAGCATGTCATTTCTAAGAAAATTACTTGTTAATTGCTACTTTTTTTGTTGAACTCTTATCTCAGTTTTAAAGAAAGGTTAACTTTTTAAGTTTTACAAGGAATTTTTTGTTTGTTTAATTTTATTTCATTATCCGTACTTGTTATGCAATAATTATTATGAATCATTTTTACATATTGCTGTTAATTACTGCTATTGCACCATTTCAGTCAAATGATTGCTAATTTTTTTTTTTTCAGTGTATTTTTAAAGCTAGGTGTGTATTTCCTTTAGTAGTGATTTAAATGCCCCATGCAGCTGCTCTCTCTCATCCTGTGTTAACCACAGCTATAGGTGTAACGCACGAGGCAGGCTTTTAAATAATGCCCTTTAAACTGGAAACATGCAGTTTACTTATTACTGTCGCTTTCCTTTACTGTTTTTTTTTAAAACTGGTGACAGAACTGTACAATTAATTGCAACCCCAGTGTCAAACTGTGCTGTCAATCAATCAATCAATCAATCAATCAATAAATCAATCAATCAATCAACCAATCAATCAATCAATCAATCAATCAAATATTATTTATATAACGCCAAATCATAACAAAAGTTATCTCATGACACTTTTCACATATAGGGGTGGTCGAAAACCAGACTCTTAAGCCAATTTACAGAAACCCAACAGAATCCTCCAAGAGCAAACACTTGGTTGACAGTGGCAAGGAAAAAATTTTAACAAGCAGAAACCTCAAGCAGACCCCGACTCCTGAAGGATGGTCATCTGCCTTGACCAGTTGGGGTTAAAGAGAGAGGGTTAAAGGAGGAGAAAGAGAAATTGGGGGAGGGAGGGAAAGAAGATAAATAGGGGGAGACACACGGATGCACAGCAAACTGAACTAGAACTGTTAAAAATTGGAATAGCTGGTGCTAGTACAATTACCAATAGCTAGAACAAATGTCAATAACTTATTACTATTTCTCTAAATACAAGTATTAACAGTGGACATACTACTACTGCAACTGTTAGTACAAATAATAGAAATGTTTACCATCTATGTAACTATATAATAAACACCATCACAACTATATGGATAAATGAATAAGAATGATGGAGGCAGGAGAGAAGCAGGACCACAGCAGCAGATCCAGAGATGATTTTTAAGTGAGGAGGAGTATTTTAAAGTCGATCCTAGCCTTTAAACGGAGCCAGTCAGAAAAGCCAACACAGGAGAAATATAGTCTCTGATACTGGTTCTAGCCGGTACATGAGCAGCAGCATTCTGGATTAGAAGAGAGTCTTTAAAGACTTTTGGGATAGCCTGAAAAAAGTGAGTTACAATAATCTAGTCTGAATGTAATAAAAGCCTGTATTAATTTTTCTGCATCATTGTATGTTAAAATATGCCTGATTTTAGCAGTATTATGCAGGTGAAAAAAGGCAGTTCTAGAAATCATTTTAATTTGTGAGTTAAATGATAAATCCTGATCAAAAATAACGCCTTAATTCCTTTTGGGCTCCAGGGTAACACCATCCATTGTAACCACTTCACTAGACACTGCATCCCTAATATCTATCTATCTATAATATCTTCATTGTAAAGTGACAATAAGCAGAGATACTGTAGACTATATATATTTGTGCTGGTTGGAGTTTGCTTGAGATATGAAATTTCAGAATAATCAGTAATTGGTGCATTTACCTCTATAACCAAGCAAAAAGACTTAAATTGCAGTATTATCGACAATAATTACAATATGACTAATTTACCAAACTGTGCATCTTCAGTTCCTGGACTAAAATGGTTCCTATTTTTTCCTTTTTTAGGTGTGAGAGCTTCAGTGGTTAGAGTGTCATGATAACCTGTTTGATCCCAGGAATCTCTTACTGTTTCCACTCACAGCTTTGACATCGACAAACCCTGCTCTTACCATGAACGTCTTCTCCTCCCTCACCTCCCCCTCATCCTGCCCCCACTTGTACCACTTACTCAGTTACCCCAGCGATGCTGATCCCAGCTCAAATGGAACCACTGCCAACACAGTGTCTGGGATCAGCCCTGTGATCCTGCGGCATTACAACTATACCGGCCGCCTGCAAAACAGGACTGTGTCTAACACCCAGAACCACATCATTACCTCCATGGTGGTCTTCTTGTTGTTCAGTGTTTTCATCATCCTGGAAAACCTGCTCGTGCTGGTGGCTGTCATCTCCCGTATCCGTCACAACCGCCGCTGGGTTTATGTTTGCATTGCCAACATTACACTCAGCGACCTCCTGACTGGTACAGCCTACCTGGTGAACATCTGCATGTCTGGGAGCCAGACATTTCGCCTCACCCCTGCACTGTGGCTCTTCAGGGAGGGCATGCTGTTTGTGGCTCTAGCAGCCTCTATATTCAGTCTGCTGCTGATTGCTGTGGAGCGTTACACCACAATGATGAAGCCGCTGCCACAGAAGTCAACAGCAAAGACTTACTATAGGATCTATGGCTTGGTGGCCTTCTGCTGGCTTTTGGCTTTTGTCATAGGCTTCCTTCCATTGCTGGGCTGGAATTGTGTGTGCAGTCTGGACCAATGCTCCACCCTCCTTCCTCTCTACTCCAAAACTTACATCTTTTTCTCTCTCATCATCTTCTTGATCATCCTCTTGACTATCGGTGTGCTCTATGGCGCCATCTACTGCCACGTACACAAGAGTGCACAGCTGGGCCCCCAGCGCAGTCGCAAGCGCTCTCTGGCTCTTCTGAAAACTGTCATCACCATTGTCGGGGTCTTCTTGCTCTGCTGGGGGCCTCTGTTTCTGCTCTTACTGGTGGATTTCTTTTGCACTTCCCGCCAGTGCTCCCCGCTCCACAGTGCTGATATCTTCATTGCCCTGGCTGTCCTAAACTCAGCTGTTAACCCTATTATCTATGCTTATGGCAGCAGTGAGATGAGAAAGGCCATCGCTGAGCTGGTGTGTTGCTGCTGCCTGAAGGTCGGCTTCTGCCACCTGGACACATTCACTTCCAAGGAGACCAGCAGCACCTCAGAGAGCAGAAGGGACAGTCTCAGGAACAGTTTTAGCAGGATAAGGAATGTTAGCATGGCCTCTCCGCCATCCACGCCTAGTAAGACTCACAAGGCACATAAAAAATGCAGGCTGAGCTCCACTACCACCTGCCTGTCAGTTTCAAGTGGTTAGACCACAATGTGGTCCCCTCCCAGGCAAACAGATTCTGTGTGCACTGATACACATCTAACCGTTTTGTTTTGGTTTGAATGTTCAGTAGTATGCCATGAAGCTCTTGCACTAATACCTTAGTTAAAAAGGAATGTAATGAATAGTCTGTAACAGTTACATATTCCTTGTAGATTTCACATTAGTTATGTATGTTTGTTTGTTTCACATGAATATACGTAAATCTGTATTTTCACAGCTGTGGGTTTTTTTTGTTTTTTTTTTAATTACTATTTCTAATAGCTGATTTTGTAGGCTACAGTCATTGTTTTATACGTGGGTTGTATGATGTACTGGTAAAATATGTGGAAACTGTTTCTCGATTGCATTGTATAGTAATGCTGTGTGTTGTAATAACTGTTGAAACAATAAATAAAGGTTATAATGCTTTAGATATACTGTGTGTGCACGCAGTACCTATTTTTTTCCACAAGGGGCGAAATGTCATTTAGGCCTTGACTGTAACCACACAATTTTTATTTTATTTCTTATTTTATTTTTTATTGAGGAATAAACATTATATACATGCAACATCAAATCACAATTGTTCCCTATGTATTTTTCCCCATCATTTTTCAAACCAATATAGATGACATAAGCAAAAGATAAATTCATTAATTGAAAAGAAAAAAGCCCCTATTAAGAATAATAACTATGTTGTGTAATCCTGTGAGGAGTTGTAAATCAGTCAGTTAGTAAAGTTTTCAGTGATTTACAATGCCTTATAAAAGATCCCCATTTCTGATTGAAAGTTGTCAAGTTGCCCTTAGTTGTGAAGTTTATTTTTTCTAATTTAAAGAATGATAACACATCCCTTAACTACAAGAAAACTGATGGTACTTTAGAGGATTTCCAAAGAAGTAAAATACAATTCCTGGTTAAAAGTGATGTAAAAGCTAATATATTGGAGGCAATAGGGTCTACTTGAGGAATTGACTGGAAGCCCAAAATGGCTAAGAACCTGAATGTTAAGGGCTTTGGATAGAATTGACATATACTGACTCCAGAAGCTACTCAGTCTTGGGCAAAAGATTAACATATGATTCAGGTTACATCAGCTGGTATGACACCTCTCACATTGGTTTATTACATGAGGATAAATTTTGGATAATTGAGACTTTGAATAGTGAACCCTGTACAACACTTTAAACTGGGTGGTAGTCTTGTACTCGATGTGCTACAATGTAAACTGGATATAGCCTTTTCCCATTGTTGGTCTAGAAACGTTATGCCTAACTCCTGTTCCCAAGCCTTCCTAACTTTAGTTGTAGAATATACATCTAGCATGAGTTGTTTATGTATTAGAGATATCACTGATTTCTTATTTGGTTTAGGGATAGCAGCTCTTCCCATGATTGGGTATCTGGAAGAGAAGAATACAATGGAAAGAGTGAGGAGGCACAATGCCGAATCCGACAAAAATGGAACATATGAGTGGCTGTAAGGTTTATTTGTGAAGATAAGTGTGAAAAATTTAACCCTCCAGGATTTTAACCCTTTGAATGCCAGTTTAATCATTTGAATTCTCTGTGATTTATTACCAAAAAAAACACAAAAATGTAATATTTTCCATAAAACAAATAGTAGGTAGAGATAGATGAAACATTGGTGGTGATTAGAGTCTTGGATATGTCAAAGATTAGCAACAAAATTGGTTTGATTTCATTAGTATTTTCTCTGTCGTGTCAGATACTCCCTCTGGTCACTCTTGTGGACAAAAATGTACATGCACAAAAACCTACTATAAAATCATCATACGTCAACATTTTTTCTTGCTTTTTTTAAAAAATAAATCTCTTAAACAACTTCCCCCCTGCTCAAAACTACCAAACATTCAACAGTTTTAAGGATTTTACAGAGCCCCACTAGGGTCATGGTGGGAAATATTTTTACATGAGAATTTTTGCAAGAATTATGCATTTATAAAGCAAAGCATTTGGAGCATTTAGGGTCTACGATTGGACAGGGTTAATAGTGAAAGAAAAACTGCATTTACCTTCCAGTAACATCTAGAGGTATTGAAGCAGCACAGACAGTGAACACCTGTCTTAATGTGATACACTCTCCTTTTAAACAAAAGCGATGAGTGTCAAACACCACAGACAGATGGTAGTCTATAGACCTACAGTTAAGATATGAGGACAGGATAAACCGTTTTAAAATGGTCCAGTCATTCAAGTGTTGCACACATCATTTATGTCGGAAGGACTGTCAATCCAACACAGTCTCATCTCTAGTGTGTTGAAAACCGACGCTTAGTCAGGACCTGTACACTTCCTGTACTGACGCAAAAGGTGTCTCTCGGCGTCGTATTCTGATGCAGGGGGCTCTCTATTAAAACTAATACAAACCCACTCACGGTTATATTTGACACTCAGAGCAGCGTTCCTCCCATCCATTCATTTCAGTCTTAATTCAAACTTTTTAAAATGATGACAAAAGCAGTATTGTTCACCACAGAGAGACCACCACATTAATGGGTTAATATTAGGATCATCAGTATTTGCGTTGTCTCCTTTGATTCTGGCAAACACAGAGTTTTTGGTCAGTGTTGGATCTCTGCAGGCACTACATTACCCACAATTCTCAGACTGCAACTTGTGATTACACATGGAAAGCGTTATTAAATATTTACTGCAGAATCATTTAAAATAGAAAAGTGAACTGCTTTAAAGTTATAGACAACCAAACTAAGGCCTAAAAGCATAAACATTCACCCTAGTTCCTATAAGTTAAGCGTTGTTTACTGACACACAAAGTGTCTTTTTTAACACAGGAGGCGGATTTTTTTCAATGAGCATACAGGAAATAGTGTTTCACCGGATGCATTGCATAACATTAATGTGGTAATTTTATAATCTTCAATATGCATGATGCGAAGGGATCTCAATCAATATCAATGTATGATGCGAGGGGATCTCAATCAATATCAATGTAAATCCGCTCGTGGCAATATTTGACGCTCAGAGCAGCGTTCCTCTCGTCCATTCATTTCAGTCTTAATTCAAACTTTTTAAAATGATGACAAAAGCAGCATTGTTCACCACAGAGAGACCACCACATTAATGGGTTGATATTAGGATCATCAATATTCATATTGCCCCGTTTTATTCTGGCAAACACGGAGTTTTGGGTCAGTGTAGAAGCTCTGCAGGCACTACACTACACACAATTCTCAGACTGCGATTTGCGATTTTTTGACACATTAATGGGTTGATTTTAGGATTATGGATATGTGCGTTCTCCTGTTTGATTCTGGCAAACGCAGACTTTGTGGTCAGTGTTGGATCTCTGCAGGTACTACACTACCCACAATTCTTAGCGAAACAACGTACGTCATTAAGCATAACCTGGAAAGCGTTATTATACAATTTTTTGCAGAACTATACAAAATAGGAATGCGAGCTGTTCGAACGTTTTTGACAACCAAACTAAAGCATAAAGGCATCAATATGTACGCTAGTTTATGTATATTGAATTTACCCAGAAGAATAAAGAGCCTGACTATGTTCAATTTATTATTATGGGAGAAATAGACAAAAATAATAAATTTCTCATCAAACTGATACCTAACTGTAGTTTCGATAAAAAGAACATTTTCTAAATCTTTCCAAGAAGTGAAATAAAAAAAGCATTTATAAAATTAATGGATGATCCCTTTTACAAAAGGTAACTGTCATCATGCAACTGTCATGCAACTGTCATAAAAATCTGAAAATCTGGAGATGATTCGTTGGATAGATGTTGTGTAACAGTTTAAGGGGTAATTCTCTGCTTTTGTTAGATAGTAAATATTTAAAAGGGGACAAGCCATACTCTATGCCTATTTATATCTTTAATCTTTAGCATCCTCTAACAGCCGTTTTTGAATGACGCTACATCATCGAATGCCACCAAAGGACTTTTCCAGTGTCGGGGATCCTCAAAAATCTTCCTTCCTTCAAAGAGAGAATTTTCGAGGATATACAAGTAGTGTATCCTCGGCCGACGAGAATTACCCACAATCCAACGCGCTCTGCATTCCCGTGGACTTTAAACATGGCGGGATGCAGCGACATGTAGGCCTACAGAATATATTTAATGTTATTATTTTGTATTCCCTTTGTACAGTATATTTAACACTGGAAAGAGTTCATTCAATTCAATAAATGCAGACTTTATTAACTCAAAGGTCCAGGTTTTCTAAAAAATAAAAAAAGAAGGCACACAACATACAGGACTAAACAATACATTAAGAAAATAATCAACACAAATAATAAAAATGAAAACTACGCTTTAAATAT
>JAPQRQ010000019.1:30136056-30149000 GCA_037367365.1 Apogon talboti | reverse complement strand
AATTTCTTCTATGGTTTTTTAGAAACAAGGGCTGGCACTACTTCCCCACTGGCACAAATCACCCCACTCTCCCCTACCCTGTTTGTGTATATTGACTGACCTACAGAATAACTTGACCATGTGTCACTGTTGTGATTTGTCTGTCACTTACCAGGAGTGCCACCACTGACCAGTCTGTATCATGGATTGATTCCGTTCATCACGTCTTCTTTACAAATGATAGAGGTTTCTTGTGATTAGACAAGTTAAAATGAGGAAAGATGTTTTTACCTGCTGATGGTGAAATGTGCTACCGATCAGCTGTTTTTAGACACGTCACCCCAGAAAGCGTTTGACAGCTCTGATAAAGGCTTTCTGTTTATGTGTGCACAATTTTGTATATGTGTGACATTGTGAATGATTTGATATGGAAAATGAATATAATGAAACAAACAACGTACTTTTTAAAATTAAAGTTTTATTCTGGGACTCCATAAAAAATCAGAAAGACTCGGTCTTTTTTTGTGAGCTGAGTCCCAAGACTCAGTCATAACAATTTGTAGATGAAACACTGAATAAGTATGAGGCCTATTATTCTGTTATGGAAGGTCTGAAATTTGACCAAAGACGACCAGAAAAAAAAGTCAAACTCCACTTCCTCAAAACTGCAGGTCCCCTGATTATAACTCCCCTGCCTTTGTATTACTGTTTGTTGTCGTCATCTTAATTATTATTTGATGAGCTTTCATTCCTCTTATACTTGACATTGAGCCTGTTTACATGCACACCAATGCTCTGATCATTATCTGATTTCTGAAGTTATCCAGTTATTTAAGTGATCATGTGAACAGGATAATCAGATAGGCTTTATCTGATAACAGTATTTATCTGATTATGAGAAATCAGATTAACACACCTAGACTTCTCCCCAATACTCCGATGTCTTCACACATGTATACAGGTTAATATGACTTATTTTGTTATTTTACGGCTGCGCATGTGTAAACACAATTAAAAAATAGTAGAGAATGGAAGTTACGTAGTCAAATGTGAGTGGAAGACAACACAAAGTTTAAGTCTCCCATCACTACGTACATACGTACTCTGAAAGAAATCCGATAATGGCCTGAGCATCTAAACCAAGGTTTTTCGATTATTGCATTTCTTAAGCGCATGGAAATCTATTAGATGTGATTATTACAATTATCCGATTACTCCCAGATATCGGACTTTTATGTTTATGTAAACAGGCTCATTGACTTTCCAGCTGAATTGAAATGTGCTACAGTAGGTTTTCCAAGCTAACAGCTGTTAGTAAACCCTGGCAGTTGTGTGTGTCTGTGCACAGGAAAAACACTCATCTGAACCCTGTTGTTCTCTTTGCAGAACTTTGGAGTCCTGTACAGCGTTGTCCGTAGAATCACTCAGACCAAAACCAAGACCCATTAAGTCTCCAGACCTGGTCCACTTCAAACCAACAAACTGTCCTGTAAGAGAGAGTAGCCAGGCCACACTGCTCCTGAAATGATGATGATGATGGTTTTCGTACCAGCAGACCCCCTCCCCCTCCTTCATCCAACCTGAACTCAAATCTATGATGTCAGATCCTGTCTTGCTGCCAACTGTAACCCATGTGGTCTCACAGACCAGAATAATCAGGAATCACTTTTTCATTGTTCTGTCCTGGTTTCCCACATGTCTTGTCATTTATGTTCCATCCATATATGTCATATTTGATGATGTTAGTGATGTAGCTAAGGCGTGCATCCACACCTCAGAGGGTTTAAGTTGGATTAAGAGGTTGCAACGTCGTAACTGCTGATCGCTCCTCACTCCTGTCTCTTACTTCGATTTCCCAGTTTGGGATCAGTAAAGTATATCTATCTGTATCTAAGTGATCGCTCTGCCAGGTTTAACCCTTAAAGACCCAAAATCCACTGTTGAACTAAACCATCCACTGATCTAAAATGTTTAATACCTGTTGATCCACTAATCTTATTAATGCATGTAAATAATTGGTGTAAAAGGCTGTTTTTTGTCTTTTCATGGTCATAACCCATTTGGACGTTCAGAGGCTCTGTAGTGAACGTTAAAACACAGTCATCTTCTACAGCATGGATTCACCAGTACATCCCATGTAGTTTGATAAATGACAGCGGGTAGAGACACTTGGTTTCTGTTCAGTTAATGATAGATTTTGTTGAAAGACACTTTCTCTTCATTTTTTTTCTGATTTGATATTAGAATCTTTCCACTCTGAGTTTTTATGAACATCTACATGAGCAGCAAATTAAATACAGGAAAATATATGCTTTACACTGAAAAATTTAAAATGTAGAGGATATCATAAATGGTGAAAAATCAGTTGTATCAAAAATAGTTCTTTAAGGGTCTTTAAGGGTTGTGTCATGATGATTTTGAGCCAGCTGGAGGGAGACACTCCACCGATAAAAGTCTGGAATTAGTTTTGTCAAGACTCAACATGGAGGAAATATTCCCTCAGAATTTATGGTTTACACAAAAGAAAAGTTGTCTAAATGAAATGTGAAGTAGTGTTTAGATGATCCTGATTTTATGGCGTTTAGTACATTTACTAATAACAGTAAAATATGGTGGATTTCAACAAAAGAAAAGTTGCCAAATTATTATTGTATTTATGGTTTCTTCCCCTTTCTTCTCATAGGACATAACTGTAGTAGAGCAGATTCCACTGTTGACGTCAAAATGTTTGCCTTTGTATCGCCTTTTTAACAAATTGAAATTTGTTCCTGCGTGACTCGATGTGTCTTTACTTTTGTAGCACAGGCTTTTTAAAGATCCTGAATCGATTTGTAAAAGTCATCTTGGGGACATTTCACTTAATCTGGAAGCTCAGAAAGTCCAGCAGAAGGTCACAACATCCACGTTTTGTTGTCGAATACATGACAAAACCCTTTTAAACCTTTTTTAATCAGCTGAAATGTTGCGTGAACATGGTCTTTTGGCAACTGAAAGTATAAATGTGACTCGATCAGATTTTTTTGTAATGCTGTTAACAAGATTTAGGTCAAGCCGTTACTGCAGTTTTTACTCATTTAAAGTTAAAAGTATCAGGTCATAAACTGAACTGGTTCAATGTGAGTCTGCAGTGATGACTAGACTTGTATCTTGCATCTTGTGGATGAACAGTTAATTGTATTTTTGTTGTATTTTTCATGTGCTACTGCATGATCTGTGACCTCCCACCTCCACCCCCATCACCATGGTAACATTGACGGGATGATTTTTAAAAATTTCTACCTACATAAGGGGAAAAAACTGTGGTACTATATGAATTTTAATTTATTGAAACAGTTTTCATTCTTGCACTGAAATGAACTCTCCTCTGGTCTGAACTGTTTCACATCATCCACACTTGATCTTTGCAATGAAAATTATATCCGATATGATTAAAAAAAACACTCAAACAATGAAACAAGTTTCCTGGCATGATTTTATTCTATGGGAAAAATTAAACCATAACATTGGCTGAATGGTATTAAAACTGTATTACAAAAGAGCAAGTTTGTGTCTTAATCATCAGATTTAGAAAGCAGTCAAATATAGTTTTTTAATAGTTTCAAACAAAACGGGGCAATTTGCATTGGATACCAACCTGTATACTTAAAATACATGCTCACATAAGAGATTTAACTCATGATTCTTCCCAAAAAAAATAATAAAAACTCCCAGATTTCTTTTTTCTAATTTGATCTATGAATGAACAATTAAAATAATACTAATGCAGTGCAATGGGTTTTTTTAATTAAATACTTGTGGGGCTTTGTGCCTCTCGTTCTTTACTCTTCTTTAATTACCAATTCTTGCTAACACTTGTAATTTTAGGTGGACGTTTTGGCACAATCAAAGCATTAATGTGAATACTTATTCGTAATGGGGTGAAGTCAGTTCAGACAAAAAACATCAAGCTGAGTCTGTCAGACTGTAAATTCTACTGCGTCTGTTCCAACGTTGATTGAAAAGCTGATTGTATTTGATAAACAGTCCTGTAAAGACCTTCCAATTCCATACGGCTGCATTATTCATTAAGCCAGAAGATTTACTATGTCAGTCAACTATGAAATGCCACATAGAGCAGTAGATTCGGTCACATATCTGCTGCTTTTTAGGCATGTGCCCACAATTCACTGCTTGTAAGGCCCTTTCCAAACATAAAATCAGGGCCTAAAATGGGTTGGTGAGCTGTTTTTCTTGGGTCACCAACTGTAAGAGTAAAATACTTCACAATATGTGATTTCCCTAATTAAAATAATGGATTAGATAAGTCTTAACCTCATCAAACCCAACTGGAATGTCGATGAGGTGTCGGTTGGGAAAGACATGAGACAAAAATGGGGGTTTGGCAAAACACCCAGTTGAACTGTTTATCCAGTCATTCACTACACAGACCAGTAAAAAGGAAAAAAAAAAAAAACCTGGTTTAATTGATACGGTATCATCTTATTTCTTAAACATCCATCATTTTGATAGAGGGCATAAAAGTTGGGCTGTTTCAGTTGAAAAAGGTCATGTGGTCTGATGAGTCCAGACTGACCCTGTTCCAGAGAGATGGGTTCATCTAAAGTAAACTTGAGTATAGTAAGGTATAGTAAGACCAATATAGGAGATGGTCCAAACAAGCTAGAAGTTGGTAAAACCAATATAAGACATTACAAATAAGCCTAAAGGTGGATAAAATAAAATATGCTAAACCCAATGAAAGGTTGGTTAAATTAGACTAAAATATAGTAAAACCAAATAGATAGTTTAAACAGACAAGAATTTGGTTAAACCAGCATCAAATTTGGTAAAATTCCTAAAAGATAAAATCAAACTATTTCATGGTTAAACCAGACTTAAAGATGATTAAACTAGACTTAAATATAGTAAAACCATAGCTAGAGATGGCTTTAATGGAGTAGAAGGTGGTTAAACCAGTAAAGATGATTAAAGTCAGGGTGAGAAGAAAGGATGAGGGGATTACCCATTTTGAGTAGTGGCTACAGTACAACTCTGTGTGGGCAGTGTTATTTTAATTCAACATGATTGTTTGGATGGTCACTAAAAAAGGAGATATTGATGCAATTTGTGGAATATTTTTTTGCCAATTTGGAAGAGGAATCAAATTGATTTGTTGGATTAAATCTTGGCAATTTAGGAGTTTGTGGAATCTACCTTCTGGCTTAAATATGTCTTCAACAGCTGCCGATCAATTTTTTGCTGTTTCTATCTGTTTAAAGTGTTTCATTCCGGCTGAGTCGTCTGACTGAACTGAACTTTATGTGCAACTTCTTGATTCAAAATAATCTGGAAGCTGATGCCCAATGAAACACTCCAATAAAATCTACACAGAAAAAATTTCCAAATGTTTGCTTGAATTCCCTTAAATTTCTGATGTCAGTCGTGGTTTGTCATTTTCTTTTGTCACAGCACTGTTTAGTGTTGGGACACAGTAGGACAGAGGTGGACAGACTTCAGGTGCAGCCTTCCTTTGTGTGTACAGTACTACTACCATTACTTTAGTACCATTAGTACCATTACTACCAGACTGGAGGGAGGAGTCGCAGCTGACCCAGATCACGCGTCTGTTTGTTCATTTCGATCGCAACTATTCCCTTGATCTTCAATTCTGTCATAAATAAATAAATCTTTTTAAAAAGTTAGCAAACTATAAATTGTCTAGTCTCACAGTTTGAGCAGATCATGTCCACCAGAAAAAAACAAAAAACAATGATATATTACACACAGCAACATGTCTGATAAATCATGTTACAGTACAGATGTAGAATGACCCAGCATTTCGATTCAAGACTAAATCCACGTTTGTGATGTAGATAAACAGAATGACTCTCCCTGGTCCCAGGAAATCTGATCTGAGCAGATGATGACATCCTACTCATACACAACAGAAAAACAAAAAACATGAATGATACAAACAGTGCTCTCAGAGAGAAAAAAAAAAAAAACAACAGCAGCAATTCCAAAACTAATCAACACCCTGAACTACAGCAATTAAAGTCAATGTAAAATTAAAAGTTTCAACTCTGCGCTGAAGAGGAGAGGGCTGTGGAAGACAAAAAATGATCGACCACACTACTTCTCCTCGGGGCAGGTGACGTCTGCGGCCTGTTCCAGCGGTACAAGCTTGCTGTTCATCCAAACAACAGCTCCAATTGGATTGAGAAAGGACATAGAGTGAATAATAGCCTTATTTTCTACAGATGCAGCATTTGTTTCCACTAAAACACTCACAGATTAAACCAGTGGGATCAGTCGAATGAATTCACCATCTTTTCACTGTACTGGATGTAAAAGCTACAGTAAAATATCTCTAATGTGAGTAAGCCGAATGCACTCAGATTCCACAGGAGGCTTTGTTTCTCACTGGTTTCCGTTTCAATGGTGACAGCTGCTTTAAAAGAAGTTCACTTTTAGCTTTAGACATTAATAAAAACAGCGTTATTACATACCTAGTGTGTTTTTTCTTTTATCATTTGTTAGACAATTTTATAGTATATTTCCATGTTATCATTCCACGTCATGCATTCCTGAATACCATAATGTGTGTGTGCATACATGTTTTTATCATACTAATTTTAAAAAAATCTTTACACAAGTTCAGGGCCCATATCTGCCACCACCACGCATGAACTGCTTCTAAATTTTATTTCAGTCAATCAATAAGTTTTAAACAAAATGATAAAGATGATGCAGAAACCTGGTCAATCAATTCCTTATCCCAGCAATCACTTGCACGCCTTCATATCAGTGCAGCAACAGATGCTTCACACAGAGTAAAGACCCACACAAACAAAAAGCTTCTACCACTTTACAGAAATGGAGCCTTTAAGGAGTTAAATGGCTTAATAAGGTTATTAATCAGCCTGCAAACACTTGATAAATAATCTATAATCTTTGCTGCCAAATTGTCTTTTCCACCAGCAGCTTTTATACCTGTAAACTGATATTTAATAATAAATTACTTCCATATAACCACCCTTAGTATATCTTAATACTTAAAAAGCTCAATTTGACTTATAAAATGAGAAAAGTGTCATCAATATGCCTGCCAGCTGTCAGCATATCTTAGCTAAAAGGACATTTTATTATTATTATTCATGCAATGATGATAAATATACCGTAAATTAAAACAGTGTATTATGTAATATGGGTGTAATTTGAATGACGTGCAGTTTGGTAACAGTGGTGTATTTTGCTAACTTGTGCTAACTAAATATGAGAGCTATACTCTCTTTACCTGAACATGAGTATCTCAGTCTTTACAAAAAGGACTCCATTTACCAATTATAAATAATACAAAATGATGCAAAATTTATAATAATTTGAGATGTGTAGTTAACAACAAACCATTTGCCTTTCCTATGGTAGTAAACCATTCGCAAACGTTTACCATGTTAACCCGCTAAAATAGGCTAAACAAACAGCTGGATTTAATATCATTCAACTGTGCTCCAAATACCGAGCCTGAGTCAAGACATGAAAACTGTTATGAATCCTCCTAAATGTTTATTAATGCCTCATTAAATGTTAACAGCACAATTATTAACCCTAATCTAAACCATTTATAAATCCTGGATTGTAAAAGTGAGGTGAAATGTTTCTGTCAGAACCAGCAGATTTAAAAGACCACATCCACACCCTCAGCATCCCCTCCACAGCCCTCACACACCAACACACAGACAGAGTCCAAGACAGGGCGCTAAATGCTGACTGCAATGATATGAAAATCAAAACGTAGAGAAACAGCAGCAGATTACGCCAGGTTCTGCTGCATCACTGTGTCAACAGGCAAAACAACACAATGTCCAAATACTTTTCTGATTTAGGGTTTTTCTCCTTGTGTCAGAGTCGTGAAAGGACAGAAATCAAACCATCAACACAGTGACTTGAGGGAATACTGCTTGACTGACAGTTAACAAAAACACTGCAGCAAACTGCATTTTTTTACGCAGATTACTACTAATGGTTAGTGAAGGCCTGCGTGAAACCACTACAGGTCTAAACCTGGTTCTTCTGGGTACTAGAGTGTGACTCAGTGATGGTGATGATTACAACCCTGGATGGAAAATTATCATTAAAGTTCCACTCTTGACTGTCACATACCACTGTTTCTAATGGATCTGTCAACTGTAAAATTAGCAACAATATAAGACAAAAAGTCACCTGAAATAACATTCACAGTGCTCTAATAAAAAAAACCTGAAAATAAAATGACAGTGATGAAATGAATTCTTCTAAAACAAGTAAAAAGAGTAAAAATTCCTTGCGACCAAACTTGTTTTTTTCCTTTTTTCTTCCTATTCGTTTCATTTGCCAACGAAGGAAGGCATCTTGTCTTGCTTGTACTTGCAGCCTGATGCCAGGTGGTGGCGACGGAGAGCCTGTTATAGATGCTTCTCCTTGGTGATCCCGTTCTGCACATGCTTCCTGGGTGTGAAGAGAGTAAGAATGAGGTTGTCAGGAGGTGATCAGCAGATGTGAAGCATTAGCGGTCAGAGAGGATATGGAGGCGTTCAAAGCCGGACAGATAACAGCCACACAATCACGTCAACATTTACATATGGTCGGATTTTTAAGGTGGTCAAAGGTCAGCATGTTAACAATCAGTAAATAACACATGAAAAACACGAAGCTAAAGGCAGCTCCTCAGATAAAAACACACAAACCCAGATAAAAGGTCAAACTGATGTGCTTTAAGTTTAGTCAACTTGGCATTTTCTTATTTAACTCACTGTTGTAAAGTGCTGATTTCCACAGAAAAGTAACCGTCTGACCCCCACTACATGATACAATAGCTAAGACATGTTTTACAGCCTCCAACTCCTACTCAGTAACACCAAGAATATCAGAAATGCATATTACAGCTGTTGTGGTTCATCCACACACTCAAAATGTTACAATATGACCCCATTACACCATCGATTTCTAAAATTCAGAGAGGGTTGAGCACTTTAGCAGGCGGGGTATTGTTGTCAGACATTATCGATTTTGTATCTGGAGGTTAATATTATTATAAAGTGATGCTGAAATGGCAGCAAAAATGTTGAGAAATGGTCATTTATTCGTAAATTTTCTCGTATCATCTGAGTTCAATGTGGTGTAAATATGGTCTTTTTACTCTTCAAATTGTGTAAAGATCTGTTTTCTGATTTTCCTCTGATGTTGTTGCTTAAATGCTTTTAGTTAAAAGGGTAATGATACACTGTTCTGTTCATGTTGTATAAATGCAACAAATCAGACAAATTGTCCTCCTATCATTGCTTAAACTCACCAGAAACTGAAAAGACAATAGATAATGAAATTCTGGAGACATAGAACATATTACACAGCAAAGCAGTAGATTAATAACTGTTGATTATTCCTGTTGGATTGCAGTATGTGTTATAGGTGGAAAGGCAGAACCTCATTCTTAAATATCACTAAACACCTATTTAAGGCTGTTTAAGTTAAATGTACTCTTTCACACCTGAAGTCAATAGCAAAAACTTGATATTTTGTGTATAAATTTGGATTTATGGATATAAAATTAGATTTAATTATTAAATCTGTTTTGTATCCAAACTAAATAAAACACATTTTCCTAAATAAAGTAAATAGCAAATAAACCAACTAGGGCTGATTAAGTGGATTAATTAAGATTTTGCTTCCCTGAAATTGCAAAAAAAAAACAAAAAAAACTGATATCTCAAAATCAAATCAAGGTTATTGGATTGGAGACTTTTGATGCTCAACATATACTCAAAATATAACATATTTGATTTTATAATATATTAATAGTGAATGTATTTCTCTTGCCTTATTTGGCAGATAGTTACAGTAAAGAGAGTGTTTTTGACTCTCTTTACTTTGATTTTTCAGTTCATGTTGACAGAAAACAATCCATTAATATTGTAAATTGTCCATAACATTGAAAAAAAATAAGATTTATTTGTTTGGCCTTATCAAGTTCTTTTGTAAAGTCTTTTTTATGGTCGTGCTGGTAAAGATTGTTTGGATAAGAAATATGAAGAATTCCAAATGATTTCTCTAGTGTTGTAATAAAATTTTTATTAATGTGTAAATTAATGTGTAAATTTCACCATCTTGTAGAGGTGTTCATTAATCTTATGTAACATTATGCTCACTGCTACTCATATTTCTGTGTAATGTTCATGCAGAATACATTCAAGATAAATGTCTGCTCCACTTCATCAGGTGAAAAAAAACAAAGAAAGAATTAAACGCCTTTCTTCTCACATCAGTTGGAGATGCTAGGTAGAAAGTGGTGGAATGTTAACATGAATTGTTGCCTAAAACAGGTTATCAGATGTAGAATTTTATCTTAAAATATGCTCTGATGTATCTTTAGATGTTCTCTGTCAACTGGTATTTATAATATATGTTTATACAACTTCAACTAGTGTTAATGATATTAGATGTTAGAGGTTGCTGTGTGAATCACTTCTTTAGACTCTGCAGTACAATTCATTGATGCCTTTGACATAAAGCCAAAAGTGTTATTTCTTCACATTCTGGTAATAGTTAAAAAATTGTTGGTTGTTTTAGTCTAAAAATACAGCAAACTGCTCCTTTAAACACATAGATTTAGTACTGTCAGTTTCTCACTGGTATAAAAATTATGTTACAATAAACTATAACAGGTCTGGTCTTCAAAACTTGTTTTAACACTAATAATTTATTGATGTGGAAATTCTACAAATAGCCCCTGCAGCTGCTACTTTGCTTCACTTTGAAAAAGGAAAAAAAAATACTTACAGTGAAAACCTGCCAAACTGTTTAGTGGTTGCTTTTCTACCCTTTTTCTCTCAGTCCAGTGAACAGATCAGAGTATGAAGGTGACGCTCACCCCTGGGTAGAGTTGTGATGTCCAGCATCATCGTTGTTGTCGTTTTCTGCCTTGGGGGGTTTACCCGCCACCGCCACCCTGCTGCCATCCTCATCCTCGTACTCCCTGACATCATTTACCTCCTTCATCTTCAGCACCTTCACCACGAAAACCACGATGAACTGCAAACAATATGGGAGGATGTGGCAGTCAGTAATAATCAGAAATTCAACTAAACGCTTCTAACAAACAAGTGTAAATCACATTAATAGGATATTAAATATTTGCATCTCTCTCACCTGATCTCTTCCTCTTCATCACTTTCTTGAGGTTCTCAGTGTGATTCAGGACTAGAAATCTGGAGTGGTCTCTTCAGCTATGTTTATGATTTAAAAACATGACTTTTGCTATGTTTACGCCTAGCGTTCAGGCTAATTCAACATTTTTGACTTCATTAAAACAGATTCTTTTGGACAGAGTTAATTGTACATATCTTTCCCTGATTCATCCAGATTCTCAACAAGAAAACAAGATCCCTCCCTTGACGACCTGCTTCTTATCATGATATTACTCACTTATCCTGCATTCGCATTCTGTGGGAACTATGGTAAATACTAGTTATGAACTCAAAAATTGCACATGAATGTCCCCTCACATTGTATTTTCCACGGGGAAAAAATTTTGATACACGAGCTGCTGACATAAAAATAACCTTTGAACTTTTCAACATGGTGGAGGGCAACGAGGGATTCAATTGTGAATGGCAAAAAATACTTTAAAAAAAACACAACGCAATTGTGATTTATAATTTTTTTTATATAATAAAAAAAAAATTAATAAAAAAATATTAATTACTTTATAAAACACAACGCACTTGTGATTTCAAATTTGCAAGTGGAAAGGATCATTTTCCCGATAGCACATGAAGGCAGCATCAATTCACAGCATGTGAGCTCTTATTCAAACAATTTCTGTCAGTTTCCATGTCCACAGGGTTGTCTGCTCTCTTGGTTATGTGATAATGTTTGCTGATTACTTCTGAAACTAGTTTAAATGCATTAGTCATATTTTTAGAAGACGGTTGTTGCTGTGTCCTTACCAAGAACCAGTAGATATTCATGGCCAACAGCGCCAGTAGAAGAGCATTGAAGAAGAAGTAGAAAGGGATGTTGGGAACAGACTGGAGACTGGACACACATGTAGCGTACAACACTTTGAGAGGGAACCAGTAGAGTCGGAACCAGAACCTGGGAGTGAAGGAGAAGGTAACAGATCAGACATTAGAAATAGGTGATACAGGTCTGCTCATCATCAATCACTCCCCAAATGAATGAGAGGCATGAAGCTGTCAAGACTATGAGTATTTAACCGTGACAGCAAAACAAATGAGGTGAGAAGAGGCAGAAGGTGATTGGTCGAGCCTCACCAGGTGATACTGAAACTGACAGAGCCCATGTTGGACAGAATATCATTGAACAGGTAATAGCCCCCCCCTCTGGACTTCAGGTAGATGTTGAGTTTGGTGAATTCCAGCTGGATGTCGTTGATGTCATGGAGGAACAACACAAGGATCCCCACATTATGGTACCTGAGAGGGAAGAGTCACAGACAGAACATTTACGCTCAGCATATTGTTTTTATTTACTTATAGGAAGGGAGTATTTTGGGCTTTATCGGATTGCCTGTTCCTGTCCCTTGTTCTGCTGAGCAGTGATAACTCGTATTTTCTGTAAAATCATTTGATTTGCATCCAGGAAGTTAGAAGCCTTATGTGCATGCAGTGTCATATGTCTTTTTTTTCCTACTCAACCAGAACAACCTATAACCGAGTATGTGTCTGTCTTGCATTTAACCTCTTCATGCCTGAATTTATATACAGGTTTATTAAAAAAATTAATTGTGTTTTTGGTTTCAAGCAGATGCTAAATTAAGTGAAGATTTGACTATAGCACATAAAATAAATAGAAATGTGGGTATGATGCAAATTTGCGACAACAGGCATAATTGTCAAAAGTAATGAAAAAGTGGCTCAGTTGGTAGAGCGGGTCGTCCAATGACCGAAGGGTTGGCGGTTCGAATCCTGGCTCCGACTGTCACATGT
>JAPQRQ010000019.1:30101397-30125348 GCA_037367365.1 Apogon talboti | reverse complement strand
TTTGTGCTGATGATCGCTAAAGGTACAACGCAAAGCTAACAGTATTTAGCGAAAAGCTTCCAGACCCGTTTCAAATACCTGACGAACTGTGGGTTGACAGTCCACAGAATAGAGGACTGGAACCGGAACCGAGTCTGACGGGACCCGACGGGTCGGGCCAGGTTCGGACAAAAATTTAGGAGTGCTGTTCGGGTTCGGTCACGTCATCTTTATGTGCGTGTTGCACAAGTTGTTATTTAATAATGTTTACATACCACAAATGTGTAAACGAGTGAATGTAATGACAATCTACAGTATATATGGAACACCTGGATTTAAACTGATCGGGTTTGGGTCGGGTTCGGACACAAACACTGAAGTGCCTGTCGGGTTCGGGCCGTTTTCAGACGCAGTTGTGTTGGGCTCGGACAGAAATATGTGGCTCGTGCAGGGCTCTACATCGTTCTGGTAGGTAATGTATATGTATACCGAATGACTGCAGTATAAACCGGAGGGAGAGGGTATTTTACCGACCAGAACAACCACCGTCATTGGTTATTGGGCGTACACGTACCAGACCACTACTGTCATTCCTCATTCAGTGTCATTCGTTTTAGGGTATCCCTGTGAAATTTAACATTGCTGTCCTTTGGTCTGTTAGTTCATCCTACAGCGCTACAAGTGTTAACCATATTGATAGATTATTCAATTGTTAATATGTCATGGCTGTATTTAATGTCCCATATGTCACTAGAAAGCACAAAGTCTTTTCTTCTGCTGGGTTTGGAACTTTTCTGATTGTACAAACAGAGACAGAGTTACAGTTATCAAAACCCGGACATTTTAGCTAATTTATAAACCCTGCCTGGACGCTCCAGACAAGACATGAAAAGAGGACATGTCCGGGCAAAAGAGGACGTTTGGTCACCCTACATGACACTAAAAAAGATCCTATTTTTAAGTTTTTGTTTATAACTGTAACACACAAATGAACCCAGTGTGACATGGCAGTTACAGAAAGATGAATCAATCTGGATTCTCAAAGTGTTTTTTTGCCCCAACAGTGTCTCCAGCGGATTATGCCCTGCTGCTGCTTCATTAGATTAAAAAGACTTCAGCTTCTTATCTACACTGAAACGTTAGGTACTGTAAGAGACAGGCTGAGTCACACTGCTGACATACCAATTTATCTGCGTATGGGCCAGGACAAAAAAAGTGAAGAACAATCCTCATATTGGATTTCAGTTCAACTCATTAACCCGTAAAGATCCAGTGCTACTTTTGTAGCAGTTCCCAAATGAATTTGTCTCTCTTTTAACCTTTAACCTTTCTTATGTAATTTATCACCATTTATTAGAATATTATCCTCTGTATTTTGCATTTTTCAGCAGAAATCAGGTATTTTCCATTATTATATTTATTGTATATGTGATGTTCATAAAAGCTCAGGTTAAAGTTGAGAGTTATTATATCAAAAAAGAGAAAATTTAAGAAAAAGTGACTTTTGCAGCAAATATATAATTAACTGAACATAAACCAAGTGTCTCCATCCACCGTCATTTATCAATCTACATGGGTTTTACTGGTGAATCAATGTAGTATAAAATGACAGGTTCACTATGGAGCCTGTGAATATCCAAATGGGGTCATATCTGGTGACCATGAAAAGATGACAAACTGCATTTTATCTCAATTATTTCAACGTATTGATAGGTTTAGTGGTTCAACAGTTATTAAACATTTGATATCAGTAGAAGATTTTGGTTGCCAGTGGGTCTCGTTTGGGTCTGTGAGGTTTAAACACTGAGAGGTTAACTGAATTAACTGACATTAAATGTTCTAAAGAGCAGAGCTGAAATGTCATTACAGTATGTGCATGATGGGTGGTTGTGGCATGTCTTACTGTAGAAGACAGAGGGCGGGTCTTGGAAAAAGGAGTAGGAGCTGAAGAAGAGCAGGTAGGTGCTGTAGGACCACGACATGGTGTAGAAGACCAGCTTCCACGCGCTCTCTGGCATCTTGGCAGCATCTTTGGGCAGCAGCTGACACCACTGTGCAAGAGGCTGCAGAGACAGAGTTCAGAAGAAGAAGCACAGTCAGACTCAGGAAGCGTGAGAAAGTAAGCCATGAAGAGTTATTTTTTCTTCAGGTAGGCAGCTGAGTGCACCGCAAGTCATTATACACAATTAATTAGAGCGGTGGAGAAAAACTATTCACCACATGTATCCTTCAGGGTCTGTTAATGCACTACTGCGGCTTCAGAGCTGCAATCTATAGTGGATATAGTGGACTGGATCTATAGTATCTCTTATTTCTTTTTGAGGATTGGGTTGTTTCTGTTTCTTTTTACAGTGAAAATAAGCAGAAGCCTCTGGAGAAAAATGTTGGCTGAGATGTCTTATCTTTCAGAGAGCAACGTTTCAGAGGATGCAATGTTGGAAGGAAACTAATGCAGTAATGCAAGTTTTTCCTAGAACTATGACCTAAACATAAACCACCTAAACCAACCTTCAATAAAATCCAAAGCTCATGTAAGAAGTGGATTAATTAACGTATTTAATAAGTAATATCAATGGTTAGTTTCCAGTGTCAATGTTTTATCAGGGGTGATGACAAACTATTTATTGACTACTAGCATTTTCCTGTCACTTTAAAAATTCACCAAAATTATATAATGGTACAATTTCTAAAAAATACCTACAATTCCTTGAAGGGGCCACAAAACCCATAACTGTGTCATTATTTTTCCACAAACCTGCTTAAAATGGGGAAGTTTTTAGTCAGGCAACATCAAATTTCATAGGAGAAGACCCCTTTAAGCCCCCCGAGAAATCTTTGGATAAAACACTGTAATGGCAACCGTTCAGAGACTGACAGAATCTCCCACACTTTAGAGGTTTTAAAGAACACATGGGTTTATTTATTTAAACAGCACTTCTATTAATATGTCAATACAAAGTGTAAGATCAGCGCCACTGTTGTTTTCCTGCCAATACTATTGATAGAGTCAGGATGTTGTTTAGTATTTGCTACAATGCAGATACAGCAGATGTTATTTTAAAGTAGATACTGTACAATGGAGGCTTTTACAACCTATTCCTCCATTTGTATTGACGCTGTCTGTCTTGTATATTCTCTATGTGAAAACATGTTCTCTACATCTGCAAAGAACCGCATTACAAGCATGTGACTGCTCATAAAACATGTTTTGCACAAGTGGCTTATGGTTTGCAGCGCAAGCAGAAACAGAGGAAGTTGAAGATGAGGTTCCTGATGTAGCATGATAATAATGAGGAGGCCCCACCCACTCACTGGTGGGGCTATGCTGTCTTCCTCCACCCCCTCCCTGAGCCTGTCTGCCTTATGTTGTCCTTTAGACAATATCTCATAATAATCAATTTAAAAATCCAAAATAAAGGCATCTGGAGATGTACAAAGTAGTGAAAATGTCATATTAAGATTATTTTGGACAAAACTGTGTTTTGAAAAATGCACTGATTACATGCATTCTTTCCATCTTCATACTCTAATTTTTAATGTTTTATACAGTCCTTCTCTCTACTCCACATTGAATCCAAAACTACCACCAGACTCACAGTGGAGCTTCAAATTGCAGGCTTTGGAAAAGGTTGACTCTGCATTTAGATAAACTGTGGAGTTCTAAAAGCACTTAAGGACTGAGACATTAACAAGGAACTCCAAAGTAGATAAGCAAAATAACACATACATGGACATATGTAGGCAGATGGACCCATAACATCAGATCCTCAGGTGTTGAGTGTTTCGTATCTGTGCCAAGACTGGAAACCAAACCCAACTTACAGCCTCATATATAGAATGCCACAAACACAGCCACCACCTCAGAGGGCAATGAAAGTGTGTAACTGGAGGCAGGAAAGTGAAAGAGGCCTGTGTCAGTGATACAGTAATCTCAATCAGTTGTTACCAAGCACGCTGGTCCTCAGGACATGATCCGACAAGGCTCTATGTCTCACTGCATGACAAATTTATGGAGGGTGAGGAGCTGCAATGTCCTGGGTTGAAAAGTGAAGCTGATGAGGAAGTGGAAGTTCCTCAAATGGCCACATCAGGTTGGCTCCAAAAAAAACACTCTCCCCCTAGCATGTTAAAACATCCAACTTTACAGCACAAAAAACATGTTTACAGCCTGGTACGAAAATTCAGTCAGAGTTCATTTTGTTGTTAATGTAGGGAAGTGAAGTTTTATATACTGTAACCTACTGCTATGGCTAAAAGGATATGATTTCAAGGGTTGTAAAATATGAATGAGGACAGTGATGGTGGGTTCTTTACTACAGGAGCACTTCTTGTATACATGGGGGTATGCTGTGTGCTGACAGAAAAAAGCTATTCTCTGAGCAGTTATTTTGTTTAGAAGAGCTGGTGGCACATGTAATAATAAGAAAAAACAAAGATTGATCAAGGAAACAGCTGATAGTAACACTGCTACACAGCAACAAGTGAGCTCCGACCCATCAGATCTACACCCAAATGTTTTTAAATGTTAATATTTGAATAGTCACTTTTTATTATAGCAGTGAGCGTAAAGGTAGTCTACATACTCTTGCTAGCTTTTAAGTTAATCAAGAAGTGTTCATCCTGTTATACAAAACCTGTCTTTACCATGGGAGGGGGGTCATGTTTAGTCCAACACCTCCTTTCATTCATGGGCCAAGGCTTCTGCTCTGCATCATAGGCCATTAGTGTTCCTGTAGTTACAGTAGCAGGTCTCTGTAAGTCTGTTTATATTAATTCTTAATAGTCTTTCAGCACTAAAAGTAGGTGATGTTCTTGAAAAGTATTGATGGTGTTTTAAAGTCATGATGTTGGACTTGAAACATATTGGTTTCAAGTTTAGTTGCAGATGTAGGTGAGTGACTGTCAAACTGCACACAGAGACTGGAACCATGTTGGCATGTTAGGCCTTATGTGAAAAAAGTTGCAGACATTAACCAAACTGCTCTGCTCATTTTGCCACATTATGCTGATGCACATTCTGTTTTATCATACTTACCACTCACGTTAGCACTTTATGTGTTAAATGTATGTTTGATTGCTGAAGTGAATTTACTGCAGCACACAGCATTGAATATTCACTGGCCCTAAAAATAGAACTAAGGCTCAACGACCCATAAACACACACTGTATAGTACAGCGACCTAAAACAAGTTTTTGCCATTCTGACAAATTGAACCTGACAAATTGAACACCATGAGCTGTTGTGAGATGGTCCAACTCAAACCACTGCCATATGTTTTGTCTTGTTACAAATCTTCAAAAGTTCACTGCTACTTAATGACAATATGACCTAGCCTGTTCGTGTAACTTGGTTATATTAGCAAAGTCAGCAATTCAGTTAGCACTAATTAGTGTGTTTATGCATAATGTAAAATTGACATTGCTGTTATCTAACACAAATTTATGTACTTAGTGTTCAAGTAGCTGAAATGATTTAGTGGTGTTTAACATAACGGTCTTAAGCCTTATTTGCATAAGAGTAGTGCAGGTACCTCCTCCTTGAACCGTCACCTTACCGTGGTGGAGGAGTTTGAGTTTTAGAGCCCTAATGAGCTATGTTGTCCGGGGCATTTTGCCCCTGGTAGGGTCTCCCATGACAGATTGGTCCTAGGAGAAGGGCCAGATGAAGAATGGCTCAGAAGTCCCTTCATTGGCTAAGAATAACAAGAGTGTGTGTGTACCCGGCCCGGAGGGTTACCGGGGCTCTGCCCTGGAGCCAGGCCTGGGGCTGGGGCCTGGGGCTGGGGCCTGTGGGCGAACGCCTGGTGGCCAGTCCTTTACCCATGGGGCCAGATGAAAGGGTTGCTTCCCTGCGCTTTGGGTCGGGGAATGGGTTCTGACTGTTGTCAGTGCTAATGCGCTGAACAACAGCTCAGAATACCTGCTATTTTTGGAGTCCCTAGAAAGGGTGCTGGAAAGCACCCCGAAATGGGACTCCATTGTCCTACTCAGGGACTTCAACACTCTCATGGGCAATGACAGCATGACCTGGAGGAGCGTGGTGGGGAGGCACGGCCTGCCCAATCTGAACGCGAGTGGTGTTCAGTTATTGGACTTCTGTGTGAGTCGCAGTTTGGCCATAACTAACACCATGTTCGAACATAAGGATGCCCATGGGTGCACTTGGCACCAGGACATCCTACGTCGCTGGTCAATGATCGACTTTGTAGTCATATCATCAGACCTGCAGCCATATGTTCTGGACACTCAGGTGAAGAGAGGTGCAGCGCCTGGCCTGTGGGTCTCCGGATGTAGCCGACTGGTACCGGCGGGCCAAGCAGTGTGCAGCTGTAGTGGTTGCTGAGGCAAAAACTCAGGCATGGGAGGAGTTTGGTGAGGACATGGAGGAAGACTACCAATCAGCTCCAAAGAGATTCTGGCAACCCGTCCGGCGCCTGAGGGGGGGAGTCAGAAATTCACCCACACACACACAGTGGGGACGGGGAGCTGCTGACATCAACTGAGAATATAGTTGGGTGGTGGAAGGAATACTTTGAGGAGCTCCTCAAGCCCACAAACATGCATTCCGTGGAGGAAATGGAGCCAAGAGACCAGGAGACAGATGGACCAACCTCCGTAGCAGAAATCGCTGAGGTAGTGAAACTACTCTGCGGCGGATATCTCAAGGCTCTGGATGTTGTAGGGCTGTCTTGGCTGACACGCCTCTGCAACATTGCATGGACAGTGCCTTTGGAGTGGCAAACCAGGGTTGTGGTCCCCATCTTTAAGAAGGGGGACCAGAGGGTCTGTTCCAACTATAGGGGGATCACACTCCTCAGCCTCCCCAGTAAGGTCTATGCCAGGACACTGGAGAAGAGGGTACGGTCAATAGTTGAACCTCAGATCGAGGAGGAGCAATGCGCTTTTGTCCCGGAAATGGATCCATGGCCCAGCTCTTTTCCCTTGCTAGAGTGCTGGTGGGGGCATGGGAGTTTGTCCATTCAGTCCACATGTGTTTTGTGGATTTGGAGAAGGCTTATGACAGTGTCCCCAGGGGCATCCTATGGGGGGTGCTCCAGGAGTACAGGGACTGAATGGCCCCTTCCTAGCGGCCATTCAGTCCCTGTACCAAAGGAGTTCAAGCCTGGTCCGCATAGCCGGTAATAAGTTGGACCTGTTCCCGGTGAAGGTTGGACTCCGACAGGACTGCCGTTTGTCACCGATTCTATTCATAACTTTTATGGACAGAATTTCTAGGTGCAGCCGGATGGTGCAGGGGGTCGAGTTTGGTGGCAGGAGGATCTCGTCTCTGCTTTTTGTGGATGATGTGGTCTTCCTAGCTTCATTGAGCAGTGACCTCCAGCTCTCGCGGGGTTTTCAGCCAAGTATAAAGCAGCTTGGATGAAAATGGATGAAGCACCTCCAAGTCTAAGGCCATGGTCCTCAGCTGGAAAAGGGTAGAGTGCCCACTCCAGGTCAGGGAGGAAGTCCTACCTCAGGTGGAGGAGTTTAAGTATCTCGGGATCTTGTTCAAGAGTGAGGGTAAGATGGAGCGGGAGATTGACAGGCAGATTGGGGCAGCGTCTGCAGTGATGTGGATGCTAAACCAGTCTGTTGTGGTGAAGAGGGAGCTAAGCTGAAAGGCGAAGCTCCCGATTTACCAGTTGATCTATGTTCCAACCCTCGCCTGTGGTCATGAGCTCTGAGTAATGACTGAAAGAATGAGGTCACAAGTACAAGAGGCTGAAATGAGTTTCCTTCGCAGGGTGGCCGGGCTCAGCCTTAGAGATAGGGTGCGGAGCTTGGACATCTGTGAGGGACTCAGAGTAGAGCTGCTGCTCCTCCACATCAAGAGGAGCCAGTTGAGGTGGTTCGGGCATCTAGTGAGGATGCCTCCCGGACACCTCCCTGGGGAGGTGTTTTGGGCATGTCTGTTTGGGAGAAGACCTCAGGGCCGACCCAGGACACGCTGGAGAGATTATATCTCTCGGCTGGCCTGAGAACGCCTTGGGAAGAGCTGGTGGAAGTGGCTGGGGAGAGAGGGCTGTCTGGGCTTCTTTGCTGAGGCGGCTGCCCCCACAACCTGGACCCTGATAAGCGGATGAAGACAGTACGGTAGTGCAGGTACAGTCAGGTGCCTCATGTACAGCATACAGCATGGTCATTTACTGAAAGAGAAAACTTAAATCCTTGAGAAAAACAACATCTCAAAAGACAATGAGATGGAGGATGTGCATAACATGTACAGTAAAGGACATTTTTCTGTCTTTCTATAGATATCTGTGAGTGGTGTAATTGTGTGCTTTTAAATTGTCTCTTTTCCATTCTTGTAAAGCACTATGAATTGCCCTGTGTATGAATTGTGCTATACAAATAAATTTGCCTTGCCTTGCCTTGCCTTAAACCTGCCCTTGTCATTATAACTGAGGAATAATGTCAGTAACTTAAGGCTTATCCTGTGTGAAAACGCTGCATGAAACACAGGCCTGGGAGTCTCATTTAGCCAATAGGGCTCTAGTTGATGCAGTTGGTGTCTGTGCAGTGGGCTAGCATTAGCTTTTTGAGTTCAACCCCTTGCTCTTCCTCAGCTCCACCCTCTTAACCAAACATGGCACATCAATCAAAATGCCAAACTCAAGGCTTCAAAACATCAGTCCAGAAAACACTTGCTTGAAACATGGCTCTTGTGCCTCTTATTTATTTACTCCCTGTTTCAGTCTTTTTTTGTTCTTCACATGGTTTTGTGGTTTTGAAGGATTCTCTGCATCAGACCTTAGAGTCAAAACATACCATGGGGGAAGGAAGGAAGCTGCCAGAACAAAACAGATGTAAGATAACATGTAACAGCAACAGACGTTGTGGTCCTTGACTGTGACACATGTAGAGAAAGATAGGCAGCAAGCATGAGGGACCACATGACCACACTTGTGGCTGCTGATTGGTTGAGACTGTAGCAACATGTGTTCAGTAAGTCATGACCGGAGTCAGTGGAGCAGAGGACACTTAAACCACATTCTTTTAAGTCTCTCAGTACATCTGTATATCACCCCCCCCCCCATTAGTTTCCTCCCCTCTATCTTTCCCTCTTCCTAATTCCTTCTCTCTCTCTTTTTTCTTTCTCTCCACCCATCACCCCACCCCCTGCCTGTGACATTTATTTTTAGAAGCCAGCTGTCAGCACACAGCATACCCCCCAGTCTTCCACCACATCAACCCGCTCACTCTCACCGACACACAAAAACCTGAAATAGTACATTAGTGGCTCTTATACATTACTGCAAACACCAGTCATGCCTCATATCATTCTTGTTAATCATCATTTGTGCTGTATCACTTCTGTTACATCTCTTACTCCACATCTGACCACATCTCTTTATAATACTGTTGGCTTCAGCAGCACCAGTCATTCTTTCTTGCTTTCCATTTCCTCTTTGTCGCCTAATTATCAACAATGTTCACACCATAATTAATCATTTACTACATGGGTGTCAAACACACAGCCTGTTAAAGGGTCCAATCTGATCCAATCCGCATGAATTTGTGAAATACAAAAATCACACTGATATTTTAACAGTGAAGGGTGTCAAACTCATTTTAGTTCAGGAGCCACAAATAGACCAAATTGACCTCAAATGGGTCAGACCAGTAAAATACTATCATAATAACCTATAAATAATGACAACTCCAATTTTTTCTTCCATTTTAGTCTAAATAAAGAAAATATTTACATTTACAAACTATTCTTTCACAAAAAATGTGAATAACCTGAACAAACATGCACAACCTGAAAGTTCTGAAGAGAAGTGCAATTTTAGCAATATTAAACCTATTACTAAGTGTTTTGTGTATTTGTAAATCTAATTTGTAGATCTGTAAATTGTAATGTACATGTGTAAATGATAAACTGAGGCATAATAAACCTGTTACTAAATGTTCTGTGTATTTGTCAATCCACTTTGTAGATCTGGAAATTGTAATGTACATGTGTAAATGATAAACTGAGGCATAATATTGTTAAAATTGCACTTATTTTTCTTAAGACATTTCAGGCTGTTCATGTTATTCATATTTTCTAAAGGATACTTTATAGATGTAAACTGTTTCATTGTGTAGTTTTACTTTTTTCACTTTAAGACATAGAAAAAAGTTTGGAGTTGACATTATTTCTAGGTTGTTACATTATTATTTTACTGGTCTGGCTCACTTGGCTGAATGTGGAACCAAAACTAGAATGAGTTTTACACCTCTGATTTACTATAATCACAAAATATTCTGAAAAGGGAGTGTTCCTATCAAGAAACTAATGAATATTAATATTTTACTACTTTAGACTGCTATTTTGAAGCCAGGAGTTTGTGTTTTAGTCATTGTCATGTTTGCTCTTTGGAAGCAGTGGTGACCATTTTTGGCCAAAAGGCCGCAGCTGCATGAGTGGAAGGGGTGATGGGTAAACTATCTGTTCTGTGTGACATCATGGTGCTGTACTAAAGCTTATTTTCGGTCACGAGTCAACCATGGTGGAGTCTGTATACTTCCTTTACTATAATTTCTTTCTTCAGAGAGGCACCAGTTAGCGTTCAGAGGGGTAGTGACAGTGAAATTCTCCGTAATCAGTGTTTTACCACCAGCAGGTAGCAATTTTTAAGAGTCCTGCATACTTTTTGATCTGGTTCCTTTACAGCAGTGCATCGTTTATCAACTTCACCCACTTATCTACTTTAAAGAGGTAAAATGACAACTGGATGTGCTTGATGGACTCAGGGATCTGAATACATGCTAATAAACAAAAGTGGACTTGGGAAAAGGAAATCACACCAAGGCAACACAGGTGAATTGCTAATGTCTAACACTGTAAACTTCACTATTTCAACAGCTTCAAAATTTGGGTATTTAAATCATGTGACAGTTTTATTAGTATGACTTACTGACCACAACTACAGTCAAGTTGTCTGTCAAGAAGAACATTTTTTTATTTAATACAAGGGGGCTTCAAAAAGTTTGTGGAAAAAGGACAGTTGGAAACAGTTTAAGTTATGATGTTTATTTTTCAACATATGCTCCATCTAGGGTCAATACAGTTCTGTAAGCGTTGATACCAGCCTTAAAGTCCATCTGTGTAAAACTATAGGCCATGCAATTTAAACCATGCCAAGGCTCTTGTCTTGTTCTTTTTCCACAAACTTTTTGAAGCTCCCTTGTAGACGTAAGTTCCAAAGGTCTAGCAGAGTAGATGACTGAGTTGAAGGCTAACACATCTAAAGAATGCTTTTAAAACAGAAGTAATATCCCATGTCTCAACTGGAAATGCTATTTTGAATTAGAAAACCTAATTCATAATGTTTTTATATGACATGTATCAAACCCACAATTAGGGTTCAACCGATCATCGGCTTGGCCGATTATCGGCTTCCATATTTGTCATTTTGATGATTATCGTTATTGGCTTTTCAAAGTGGCCGATATGATGGATAAAATTTAAAACAGGGTTATTTTGGCTCTTACGCAGCCAGCTGTCTCAGCTCCGCTCTGCCCTCATGGCACAGAGAAGTGCCACAGCACCATTTGATTGGTTACACAGTCAATCAACAATGAAAGCTCTGCTTTCACCGTGTGTGTGTGTGTGTGTGTGTGTGTGTGTGTGTGTGTGTGTGCTTGTGAAAAGTGGGCAGACACAGGAGATGGAGGAGAAGCCGCTCCAAGCCAGGTGTACAGGCTTACATGGCTTACATGAAGGTAAGTTCAGCCAGCAGATTTTGCCAAAGTTGTAATAACATCACAATCCTCTACAACCCATGGCTCCAAATAATGTCACTGAAAGTCCCATCATATGAACACAATAAGTGAAAGCACTGTGAAGTGAATGCTTAGCAACTAGCTTCGAGTACCCCCCTCTTTTGTCTCTATCACTATGAATGCTCGATAATCATAATGATAGGGAAATAGTCTGTGATAGTTGTAAGGTGTGTGTGTGACAGAGTAAAAACCTGCAATAATTTCAGGTAGAGCTGCAACGAGTACTTCGAGTACAAAAAAATCCTTAAATCATTGTTTTTTGCCTCGAGTATTTGTTTAATCATTAATTTCGTTAAGCAGCTCCAGCCTGGACCACTGTTCACCACCAGGTGCTTGGTGCACAGGACGGGCATGTTCCTCCCCCACTTCGACACACACCCTCCGGGTGAATCTGAGGAATGAGCAGCGGCCCCGGCGAGGAACCAGCTGTTCATCCACATAGTTGTCAATCGCTGAGATTGAACAGCGGTGGACCCTGTCCACACCTGTTCAAAGGGTGCCGGCTTGTCTGTGCTGCGACACTACAGACGGGATAGACGGTCATCGAACCGGATCATGGCGTTGATGAGTTAGAATCACTTTAGGGGCATGGTGGAGCGAAACACAGACCAGCCCTTCTGTTTGTCCCACATGCTGCAGGTTGCCCCGTTGAAGGAGTGGCACACCCCCACCGGCAGGAGGAGGCCCAAATAGGTATGCACACATATGCGGGGTTGGTATCGGTCCAGTCCCAGATAGAGCGTTTTCCCTGGAGGTTGCTATAGTGCACGGTCATCTGGACTATCTCGTTAGTGAGACAGAAGTTGAAAACATCCTCTAGGCTCCTGATCTGGGCCACAGTATATAAGGTGGGTCCCGCGGTCACGGTAAAATAGTGGACCGTGGACCGTGCGGGAAGATGCACGGCATCTTCCCGCTCTTGGGGATGCATCCCTGCGTGAACCTCGCTCCATCGTGTCAGGTAGTGATGCAAAGTCAGAAATGCCCATTTCTATTAAACTGCCCCTCTTCAGATCCACCAGCAGCTGCAGGTTTGGAAACACTTTCTTATTTTCATGTGTCTTTCAAGTGCTGGTAAATGACACCCGTTCTTGCGCCTCAGTGCTGTGTAATACTTATGTATATGGGGCTCTCTACAGGTTTGTGCAATGTGTGTTTCACAACAATAAAATAGCAAAGGGATTTTGATCTTTTGTATAAAATCTACACATGAAATGGAGTGACTTAACAGCAGTGCACTTTGAAGGCTTCATGCGCTTTTTACGCATAAGGGTATAAAGTCATGTAATGTACACGCCACACACGTGTGCGTATTGTTTAAAAATGCAAAATAAAATCAGATTACTCAATTAATCGCTGAAATATTCTGTAAAATACTCAACTTCAAAAAGAATCGATGGCTGCAGCCCTAATTTCAGGTTGGTTATTGGAGGGCTGATAAGTTTAGCCTTTCTCCTCCTCTAGGTTTCACTACAGCGAGACAGTGACTGGATTATAGCATTGATGAGCGTGCGCAGTGCTCATTAATGGACTTTTCTAAACATGCCAGTGTTAGCCAAGCTGGCTAACTTACAACTGCAATGGTATTGTGTTATTAATGCTGTGATAGTAAAGTGCAGTGTTTCCCCTAGAAATTTTTGTAGCAGTGGCGCTGGGGGGTGGGGGTGGGGAGTGTGTGTTCCGTAACTACAGACAACCGAAAGTGAAACTTAACACACTTCAAATGTCCGACCCGGCTTCTGTGCCTCTGTTATACTCTGTCACTCCTGTCATGTTTGGCCCCCTTATTGTGGCCCCAGCCTCAGAATAAAGTTTTTTTTTTCTTTTTTACAGCAGCGCTAAATGTATATAGGGGAAAGCCTGGACGTGTGTGTGAAATTGGATGCTGTAAAGGAGCAGAGAGAGAGAAAATGGTTGGGAAATGCTTAACCACAACTCTAATGATCCCAGGATATTTCACTTTACTTCTTTCCGTTTTGAGAGATCCCAAGCATTAGAAAATATCATTGTTAGATGAAGTGTGTCTGAAGCTCTCTTTGATAGTCTTGTAAGACGAGAGGAGCATGATGTTGTTTAAGACTTTAGACATAATGTAACGGCATCTAAGGCCTACATGGACTGCATAGGGTACAGTGTTCAAAGATCAATAAGCTCTCCTATTGCCACTGTACTTTTTTTTTTGGTATAATAAATCAGTAACAGTAATTTGCAGCCAGTTTTGAATAACAGGGCCCGTGCTATCACATGCAGTTAAAATATTTAACATAATCAAACTACAGGTTTTCCAAATGCTGTAATAAATTAAGCAGAGTGTAATGCATATATCTGGATGTGACCCACCTTTAATTCCCTCTCTCTTTTTCAAACCTTTATTGCAGATGGATGAACTTAGGTGTACGAGTGCCGTATGAGAATATTTCAATCAATGATATACTGCTGAGCCTGGGAGTTCCCAGATTTAGTTTTGTTAAATGAAAATTAAACATGCTGAACAGCATTTAAACAAAGTTAAGTGTTGGTGTTTGTATGATTCAAATTTTTAGCACCAAGATTTTCATTTTTACAGCAAACGAATATTGGCTCCAAATATCAGTTATCAGCCTTCACGATTACTAATAATCGATATTGGCCCTGAAAAAAACATATCCGTTAACCTCTACTCAAAATATTATTGGAATCAGAAGCATAAATAAACATTGGCCCTCCATAGTGGCCCTGAACATGCAACAGTCTTAAATAGAAGTGAAAAAACAGCACAGGAAACATCAGTAACATCTAATATCTGAATGGATCAGCAGTGTGTAGTGTAGTGTAGTGTGCAGGCAGTGTGTTAAGTAGGCTATATGTACTTATTTATTTAAACTTCCTAAACCAGGATCCAGGTGAGCTCACTGTCAACAAATACACCCAGGTGGTTACAGGTCTGCACTGGAAAACTGACTGCGGGTGGGGTAGAATGACATTTGCATTAACTGAACATAAAGATATGAGCTCATAGTTTGTATATTTGTTGAGAGCAGGTACATATTAGCCGAGACAGAAGTGAGGTAGCAGGTGTTATATGACTTAAACTGAAGATCAGTTTATCTACTGGCTACCTAGTGACCACCTATTATTTCTACCTGTCCACTCTGATAATAAAATCAGCCCTGTCTCACACATACTGTATTGTAATGGACATTAACTTCATTTCAATGCCAACTTAGTCAGATTGATGATTGGATACAATCATCCTCTGCCACAATGAAAAAATCCACAAAAACAAAACAGAGGTGTCTGTGTTTGATTGATAACAGTAAGTCAAAGCAGCATTTTTTAGGGACTTGGTTGGAGCAAACCAAAGATCACTATACATATAAAAGTAGTATTTGTTGTCACTGTTGAACATTAAGCCAAATATAACAGCAACCCAAGCATTCAGTAATTACAGGCATCAGTCATAAAAATACCCTACCTGTCTGTCTGAAAACGCCTATGATTAGAGCTATTATTAAATTCACTGAGTCGATGCTACAGCTACAGAAGAGCGTAGAATACTCATTTCCTCTCAGACTACTTGGATTATAATATGCTAAAAGAAATAATGAATTCTTTCCATAGTGATGCCAAAAAAAACATGAAGCACCACAGCTTTAAAAACATATTCCCAACATTTGGAGTCAGTTTCCATCTACTGTTTTCAATGTACTTGTTGGAGTGGATTTGACATGTCAAAGTAATCAGTGCTATTACCAGACTGTGAACAGGTCACACTGACTGAATTCATGACAGAAGTCTACTAAAAATGAAGACAAACAAACTATTAAAGCAGCAATTAAAATGAAAAATGAATGAACACGAAGTGCTAAAAAGTGTAAAAAAGCAAATATGAAGTTACTATGTTCAAAAGTGATGTTAGGATCACCCATCAAATATCAAGGTCTCAGTTCTGGATCATCTGCCAAATCAGCAACAAATGGATCCCTTTGAGCGGCATTTCATGCCTTGCGCGTGATGTATGTTCAGACCTATAAAAATGTCAAAATACCCAATCTCCCAAAGCTAAAAAATCTTTTAATGAAATCTAGAGCTAGGATTGGTTCTGGACTCATTCGTAGAGAACATATTAAGTTGAAATGTGCTATGGATTTTGAGTTCCAGGCACAGACAGACCTGATTGCAATACCCTCATGTGGGCAAGGGTAAAAATATGAATGGAAAATAATTCAGAAGATTGGAAAGAACTGCTCTCCTGGACAGTACGACAAGAAGCTATGGATACTCAAATGACTAATATTATTTAAAAAGTTAGGTAGAAGAACAATGCCACTATGTATTAATGTCTACAAGTTATTTCTTCAGTTGTTCCAGTTTGTCCAGATTTAACTGTGTCTTTCCTACATACTGACATTATGGCAGCTGCTCTATCTCTCATTCATTTACATGCAGTTCAGTGTTTTGGCATCTCATGAGCCTTCAGACTCTCTGGTCTATTATTCAAACCGGTGTAACAGGCCAAAGTATACCCCCTGCTGGAATACACCCGGGGTTAAACTGGCCTAGGCCAGTTCCCGGGATCAAAATTCATCCTCTTCTTTGTACATGTAGTAATGTGCCCACAGCAAACTAACTACACTGAATAAACCCCACAACTGACGTTAAATGATCCAGTTTATATGAGACTGCATGTGCGACCAGTGTGAATGTCGCTCTCATTTGAGCTTATTTTCCAACACAGGAACATCAGGATTGTCATCATGTTTGGCTGCAACACTGAACACAACTCATTATCTGAAAGAACTTTAAAAAGTTACTCAGAAATACAAGTTATTTTTCACTTAACAAAGTACCTTGCAGTCAAGTACCAAGTACCAGTACCAGTACCAGGTCTTGGTATTTTCCTAAAATAACATGATCATTTTAAAGCCAGTTCAGACTAAAGACTATATAGAGATGAAACTATTTAGAACATGACAGAACAGGTAAACTTGTAGTGGTGTGAACTGGACCATCTCAGCTTGACCAGCTTGTCACATTGCCAGAAGATTCTAGAACAATGCACTATAAAGTGTGTTTTTCTCAGTATTTATGGGTAGAACCTAACCTGCTATCAAAGTGTCAGCTGCTTCCTTGGAACATCCTGTCTCAATAGTCTGTTTTTTCTTTGCTTTCTAGAGGTGACACCAACTCTTCTAAGCACCAGAACTACTCTGGGAATACTGTAGATGAGAGAAATATTCTTTTTATGTTTTCATCAATAACAGAAATATAGCTGTCGTAAATAACTCACTATGACTGTCCTCCTTCATATTTTATCATATTCAGCTACAAAAATGTCTGAAAAGCCAGCAGTTAAGACTTACTACTGAAACTTCCTGCTGTCTCATCCCTTGCATTGGTCTGAACTGGCAGGGCTTCTTAAATGACTGCATCTTGTTTTTCTTTGGTCTGTGAATATTTTTTATCTGTGAGCACTGGGTATGTTTCAGGTAACTGGAGGGAGAATTATGATTAGAGCTGCAGCTATTGATTATTTTCGTAATCTATTAATAAATCATTTTCTTCAATTTGATTTCATTAAACAATTATTTGAATAGGTGAAACAGGTCTGAAAATGACAACTTGTCCTTTATTCCAGAACCAGCTGAAACAACAACCACAAAAAGTATAAAAGTAAAAGGCTATAGAAAAATATCTATATAGAAATAACAACAGTAACAACAATATAAAAGTATACAGAAAAATATGCACGGATATAAACAACTAACAAGTTAAATGACTTGTGTGTGCATTGCAGTCTTCAACACATTTGTATCCAACTTACCAACTTACTAACAAGTTAAGATGGAACTAACATACAACTTAAAAAAAATAAAGCCAAATATTTTTTCAACGTTTGTGCGAAAGCTTCAAAATCTAAAGGAGTAAGTGATGGTTCCAATAAAGAAAAGTGAGCATATCGACATTTTCTGCCTTTTTGTCCTCGTCTCCATGTTGTTTGTGTTGATCCTGGCGTCATGTGCATCACAATAAGCATCCATGTGAAACACAACAGCGGAACCAATGTTTAGTGGCAACGAGGTAGACCGATACATCGGCCGACCAATATATCAGGCCGATATATTGATTTTTTTCAATAACAGCCATCGGCCTTAATTTTTTTTTTTGAAAGCCGATATTTGAACAGTAGTAAAAATGTTATAAGATATTTGATCAGGCACCTGTGTGGGCAGCATTTGAAGTTCAATAAATGTTAAAAGAGCACTATGTGTATGTGTATTAATAATAGGGATGCACCAATCCACATTTTCTCACTTCCAATCCGATCCCGATACCTGAATTTGGATATTGGCCGATACCAATACTATTCCAATACCAGAGCTCTGTTTGTTTTAATATTATTAAACAAATTCGGCAGTTGATTCGTTGGGTCTTGAGCACATCATGTCTGCACGCTGTGTAGTGTAACAGAGGAAAACACAGAGCAGCATGGCTGAGGCTTCGGATACTGGGCCAAATTTTTAAAGCTGGGCTTGCGGTGTGTTCCTGGTGGCCCTGGTGGCCCAGTTTGCCCGAAACGTAGTGCGCTGTTTATGTAACAAAACTTGAATATGGAGAAAAAAATGGCCAAAATCCCATGGCGCCTTTCGTTTCGGGCAAAAGGAGCTGCTTTGGCCACCAGGACCACAGTGCAAACCCAGCCTAAGATAGCCTGTGTGTCATGATTACTTTAGGCCACTAGCTAGTTAGACACTATCGTTGTAATTAGAATGCTTTCTTCCATCTCTGTTTATCAGGCCACCAGACTAACGTTACCTATCACTGACTGGAAGTAATACATACCATGCTGGTTTGATAACCTATAAATCCGGAGCTGGTTGAAGACTATGGACTATGGACACATTGCCATGCGACGTCACGAGCACATGATTTTTTGATCCGCCTCCGACTGGAGGGCAAAAACACTCTGCTCCTCCGGCATCCTACATTGGTTTTAGCTGTGAAGTTGTCAAAAGACCATGCTAAATTTAAATACAGCCGTGACATATTAACAATTGAAAAATTTATCAGTATGGTTGACACTTGTAGCGCCATAGGATGCACTAACAGGAGAAAGAAGGACAGCAATGTTACATTTCACAGGGATACCCTAAAACGAATGACATGAATGACACCGAATAACAAATGACAGTAGTCACCTGGTACGTGTACGCCAAATAACAAATGACGGTAGTTGTTCCGGTGGGTAAAATAACCTCTCCCTCCAATTTATACTTCTGTCATTTGGTATACATATACATTACCTACCAGAACGACTACTGTCATTGGTCATTTGGTGTCATTTGTTTTGAGGTATCCAAATTTCACAGGTTTCCAGCTGATGAAAAATGGTCAAAGCTATGGTTAACAGCCATGACGAGAATGTGAACAGTGGTCATGCGTTCATTGCAGTGTTACATTATCTGTCCCACATGTCCTGACACAGAAGTTTTGTCCATCTAGTGACTTCTATGCCTTCATGTCCTCTGCTGTATAAACAACTAGCGTGTTGATAAGGTAGTTATAGATGTCCCCATACTGAACTGGAGGACATTTCTGTGGTAGAGCCCTTCATGGGCCGCATATTTCTGTCCAAGCCCGACCCTCGCCCGACACAATTGCGTCCGAACCTGGCCCGAACCAGACAGGCACTTCAATGTTTGTGTCCGAACTCCAGTTGTTCCCATATGTAGATTGTCATTAAATTCACTCATTTACACATTTGTGGTATGTGAACATTACCTTTATTAAATAACTTGTGCAACACACACATAAAGATGACGTGACCGAACCCGAACAGCACTCCTAAATTTTTCTCCGAACCCAGCCCAATCCATCGGGTCCCGTCGGTCTTGGTTCGGGTTGCAGTCCTCAATTCTGCGGACTGTCAACCCACTGTTCGTCAGCTATTTGAAACAGGTCTGGAAGCTTTTCACTAAATACTGTTAGCGCTGCGTTGTACCATCAGCACAAAGGTGATCTAAACGAGTCATACGTATGTCTTTGATTTTCCCTTCTGAGCAGATATTTCTAATACGGCAGCAGCAGTGGTGGCTTAGCTATGTTTTGTTATTAGCTGGAGCGGTGCTTTTGCCCTCCAGCGTATGGCGTATGTGCGGGATTACCGGGCATAAACAATAACATGCAACGTGTCCATAGCTTGCTAGTTTCTAGCCATAACAAGTCTAGGTAGCGGGCTAGTGCTCTAACTATACCCGAAGCCATTGTAATCATTCGTGACTTGTCTGCTTTGGGTTAAATATCGATCTTTGAGAATTGAGTGTTTTGTGTTTATTCGATGAGTCGATTAGTTATTAAAAACATCTACAGATTAATCAAATATTAAAATTATCTTTAGTTGCAGCCGTAGTTGTGATCAAAAGTTGCTTAGCCACAGTGCTGCACAGTGCTCAGCGGCTAGCTGGCTGCAAACTGTGGAATAGATTTCCTAAACGGAGGCGTGTCTCATTACTCCGCGTCTCATTGAGACACACCTCTGTTCAGGAAATTCATTCCACAGACATGGCTCATAGATCGGAAATCTCTGCAGGTTGGATCGGAAATTTCCGATCTGTGAGTTATGTTTGTATTGGAACCCAACACTGATACTGGATCGGTTCGGCCCCATCCCTAATTAATAATTTCATTTATATTGCTGCATAAAAATCTTAATTATCTGAGTGTTTCAATTGTATTTTATGGTCAATGTGCTTTAACAAAATTACAAATCGGCCTTAAATATCGGCCTCAAAAATCGGCTATAGAATTTTTTGCCATCGGCCTTAGAAAAACCCATATCGGTCGACCTCTAACTGTAATTGAAAATTTTTAATTGATTCGAGTCGATTAATTGTTTCTGTTTCAATTATGATATTCTGTCAGCTGACTGGAATGCCACGGCCTCTCTACATTCTGGTCGCGACCAAAAGCCCACAGAAGGGATGTCATCATTGTTCCAAATGCTGTTTGTGAGATTATATAAGACCCTGCCAATGGCTGCATCACCACGCAACCACCTCACTGGGTCTGATTCATCCACTCTATCCATCTCTATAGTTTCTGTGTCAGTCTACAGAGAGGGGTAATAGTGGGTCAAGGACACTGCGATAATCCACTTGTTCTCTGTGGGATAAATGACAGAGTCTTGAATTACAGTCAGCTGGGAACTACGACCATTTAGAAGCCCGCCCACCCCCTGTAGCTCCACCCCCTGTCTCTCTCCTTCTCTTCCTCTGACAAACACACTCTGGCTCAACTCATTTTGTAGCTCATTGCATCACAGGCTTTCATTTCACTGTCCTTTTACCCTGCTAAGGAGAGCGCAGGAAAAGAAACCGAGAATAAATTACAGAGGCAGAGTGTGTCTGACAGTGAAAGAGTTAGTGTGAAAGAGACTTGATGACAAATGAGCCGTTCCCGTAGCAACAGTCAGTGATGCTGGCAGAGGACCTACAATGTGGCTAAAAACTGTCCTCTGCTTCAGTGCTTTTCCATGTTTTGCTGCAGCTGCTGTTCTCTAAACATTCATGTAAATAGAAGCAGAAACTCTGGGACCAACTTAGAGACCACTAGTTTTTACCCCTCGGCCAAGGCATATTGTAATCGTTTGGTTGTCTGTCTGTCTGTCTGTCCATTCAACAACGTAATGACATTATCTGAAGAATGCATTGAGATATCTGCACCAAATTTATACTGTGGATACATCTTGGCATGGAGCACAAACCTATTGAAAATAGGTGACCTTGACCTACTTTTTCAAGGTCAAATAGCGGCATGTCTTTTCAACCACATAATTGCATTATCTGAAGAATGCATTGAGATATCTGCACCAATTTTATACTGTGAATGCATCTTGCCATGAAGCACAAACCTATAGAAAATAGCTCCATTCTGGCCGAGGGGTGTTAGTGCACAGCACGTTATGCTCTAAATATGGCTTTGAGTAAAATTAACACTTTTGCTTAATCTAGAAACCACTGACAAACATTTCTACTAAATTTTAAATGGAAGTATTATTAATTTGACACCTAAAACTGGTGTATTTTACTTTTTTGGCGAGGGCGTCATTGGGCATAAATAATTTAATAACTTTCCACCATATTGTAATTCAAACGGTCTGTGAGAAAACAAGACGTTTATCCCCTTCTGTGGTCTCTATTTTCAGGTTGTGGAAAATCTACACCGTGACAGGAAGTTCTGGACACTTATAGGTGTTTTGAGACAGGGAGGAGGGGTTAAATATGTGATTGGCAGTTGTAATTACCAGTCACTGAGGTCCATGGTCTGATATGACAGTAATAATCTTTAACACCAAAAGAACGATAAATTAATCAGATAATATTATTATCTACTAAGTCAAGTCATAAATACCTAAATGAATAAATAAATTAATAATTCATTATATAATCCTATGTATTATGCATTTTTTTGTGAAAATCAGGCATTTTCCTATATTTAATTTACTGACCATGTAGATATTCATAAAAGCTCAGAGTGAATTCAGAGGTTATTAGATCAAATCAGAAAAAATATGGAAAAAGTGGCTTTTTCAACAGAATATATCATTAACACAATATAAAACAAGTGTCTCCATCTGTTGTCATTTATCAAACTCTACAGATTTTACTGGTGAATCAATGTTGAAGATGACGGTGTTTCCACGCTCACTACGTAGCCCCTGAATGTCCAAATGGATTATATCTGATGACCATGACAAGATTACAAACTGCATTTTACACCAATTTACATGTATTGATAGATTTAGTGGATCAACAGTTATTTCACATTTGAGATGAGTAGATGCTTTTGGTCAGCAGTCGATGTTCGGGTCTTTATGGGTTAAATTTTTTAAGTATATTAAGTATTTTATATTACACACAGAAAAGAAAGATGGTTTCTGAATTTTTTTCTCCTGATTTTTACCTCCCACAGCTTTAATCCAATTCATTCAACATGTTGCCCAGCCCTGGTTACATATAGATGTAACTAGAGGTGACAACACACCTCTGGTAAGGTCTGGCTGTAGTACTGCAGGTCAGTATTTATCCTCTGCTGCTGCATCTGTGTGATGTTCACATCTAGAACTGCTATTGCCAGAGTTCATCCCAATCACATATGTCCACACTCGTCTGTGTACAACACTTTCCAGAGCAGCTTCTCATCCATGTCCTGCCAACTCACTGGGAGTAGTTAATGGTGATGACAGACAGTAGTGATGAATGCTGGGAGATGAGTCAGCTATTAATTTGTGTGTGACCCAATAAAAGAAATGGAATGAAAATAAATGAAATTCTACGCTGAGTTAAAAAGAGACCAATAAAGGACGTTATAACCATGTGAACAGAGAGAAACACATGAAAACACTCCCAGAAACAGCGGCGATCAATGCTATTCAGATCGCAAATCTGTTGAATATTTGTGTCTTATAAAATGTTTGATATGTTTAAACAGCAGCAGGTGAATTAGCTTAATGAATTTGGCAAATAAATTATCTTAGATCAATACAAAATTTTGGAGGTTCAGCAAAAATACAGCCCTGTGTGCATGCAGTTTCTGGACATAGATCCTCCTCATGTGATCATACAGCATTTCTTTGTCTTTCTATATAAATCATGGTCGACAGCACAGCGCTGGACCAGATATGACATGAATCCAGTTTGGTTTAACATCATTTGAAATCGATTTGATTAAGAAAACACCATTAAATGAGGCACAGTTGCCTCTTAGTGCTCTCATTTGCAAGCAAGTGCATGGGGTGTACAAACAATGATAAGCTGACTATCTGCATAGATGTGGATAAAAAGCTCCCTGAGCATATTTGACAATGGTGGTTTTGTTGGACAACTGTATTTGTCTCATCACCACCAGACTCACACTTCAGATTTTGAGTAGTATCAACTCTATACATGGAAAAATTTGAGCATTTGTGGAGATCCCACGAATATTTGAAATGGCATGAATCTGTTAATATGTCTTTAAATATTTTTAAACAACACTTGTTTTTGTGAATGATCAAACAGATGTATAGATACAGTATTAGACAATTCAATTGGCTGTCATAAATACAAACAAACAAATTTTAATTTTACCTTTATATTTTGTAGAGCTGCCACTAACGACTAATTTTCTAACGATTAATCTTTCGACTAATTTTTCGATTAGTCGACTAATCTAAACGACTA
>JAPQRQ010000019.1:30074776-30091137 GCA_037367365.1 Apogon talboti | reverse complement strand
CTGGTGTTGGGATCGAACCCAGGACCTTCTTGCTGTGAGGCACGAGTGCTAACCACTGCACCACCGTGCCGCCCGAAAAGTATTGTGTATAGTGTAAATAATATGTGCATGGTTGAAATATCTGGCTATAGTGTAGAATTTTATAGTTGTTTGTGCTTTTATTGTTTTTTTTATGGAACATCTTCTGTGGGACAACAGATGGAAACTAGCATTTGGCTAAAATCTGGAGTGTTTACATTCATGTGAAAACATGTATGTTCATTCACGCTCACTGTCCCATTCAAATAAATAAACTGAAACTGAAAGCAACTAATGACATCTATCAACTTTTTCTGGTGTTATTGGAGACTCTGACGTGAAAGTACATTATGTTCTTTGTCTAAAACATATCACTGCACTGAATATAAATCACTCCCAATGACATTGACAGTTTTCTCTATTGTCTGTTTTTGGTCCATTTAGATTGTTAATGTAGATTGAAAATTTAAAATGTCATGGTTAACAATGTTCATGATTTACCGTGACTTGTTGTAGGCTCCTAAGTAGATTGTAAGGTTAAAAGCCAAACTAAACTCAAGTAAATAAAGATAAAACTAAACAAACAAACGAATAAATAACTATAATTAACTCCTCCTCCTCATTAAAACAAGAATTGAGAGAGTATAGTTAATTTGTAGTTTTAAAAATATTTCGGCTGTTTTTACACTCACTTTTTGTCTCTCCTACAATATTATTCCTCTCTCCTACATTGTTCATTACAATTCTATGCACATTTAAAATTATGCAAATTACGTGATGACATCATTTAATAATTTCTAGTTACTTTTAGGACAGACAATAGACACTTTCCTTACTGAGGAGTTGAAACACACATCAACCCCCTGCAGACTTGGATAAAACACAGTCTGGCTCACATACATGACAGATGATGTGAAACTCTTGACGATAACCTCTGCTTTCATTTGAACACAGATGGTGTGAAAGTGTGAAGCTACAGTGACAAACTATTCTTCCTCGATGAACTGTTGTGTCTGTTAAGGACAAAAACAAAACAGAAAGAAAACGCAGAGAGAACAGAAGCCTGTAGTAGTTCAAGACCCGCCAGTACCAGAACAGAATTGTACTGTCAGTCAGCAAATAGGCCTGATTGATGATCCTATATTCACTGGAGCTATTGGTGTACGTGTAAGAGTTATGGATTCAGAGCTATCGAAGTAAATCTGTGCCATCAGATATTGAATAGTTGTATTTCGCAATAATTCTTTTTTAATAGTTGTATTTTGTAATTAGAATTTTTTTATAGTTGAATTTTTTTTGAATAGTTGTATTTCGGAATTTTAACTTTTTATAGTTAAATTTTTTTTTGAATAGTTGAATTTCAATTTTTTTTTTTACACATAGAGTTTCATAATCTGAATTCAGTTATTCCAAAAGAAGTTTTTAAATTCAATATTCTCAAATAAAATGCATTTCAAATTCAATAAAATAAAATTCAATATAGCATGGACATTTTGACCAGGCAAAACCAAAGGAGTAACGAGCCACGTGATCTAACTTTCACCCAATCATGCGTCGCACTGAACATCGTGTGACACTCAAGTAGCCAGTAGGAACGTGCCTAAAGCGCCGGCATCTTGGTACAGGGCTTACAGAGGCGGAAGTGTATGTACACCTATGGAGGTAAGAGGTACACCAAAATCTCAATTTAGAGTTATTCACTGAATTTTTGGCCGATTTCCGAATGGTTTGATTTGTTGAAAACATCACACATGTAAGTATGATACAGGATGCTTGGATGTTTTCAAAATGCCGGTTTTACTACCCAAATACAAATTCTACATAATGTTTGCGACAATCTCCTGACAAAACTGTAAAAGATGCCGGACTTCTGTGCCACTTACAGCTGTTCTAATGAGCGGAACATAAACACAAGATCTCGTGGAATCACTTTTAACAGGTAAGGTGTAAGTAAGGAATAAATTGGAGTGAGCAGGTTGTTAGATAGTGATATAAATCAAGACTGGATGGATAGAAACCCTCTGCTCTTCATCCGGGCTCTACCAGCTCAATTTACGTTATCCCGCAGCTGCTTACAAGTGAGATAAAATTTAGGTTAAAATGCAATGTTATTTATCTATAAACTGCCTCTGTTCTTAAGAAAACAGACCATAGACTGTAGTGATTGATCTGTTAGAATACAGCTTTTAATAGATGACAATTAATGATAGATATTGGATGTATTAAATATATAGGCCTATGTATTATGTACATGTACACTGTGAATGGTGAAAATAATTTTTTGTTGTAGACAATTTTTTACATCTCTGGCTACTTTTCTCACATTTTTAAGGTTTCCCAGACAGGTAGAAAGGTATATGTGCCATTTGGCTAAATAATCAATGTCTACAAGTCCTCTATCTTTGTAAGTATTTGATAACTACTTAATGCCACAAGTTTCTAAAGTTTTTTTTTTTTTTTTGTCTGCATGTTTAGGAATAAAGCACAGTACACTTCCTGATGCTTAAAACTTTTCTTAGATTTCTTACGTATCTGTGAAGAGACAATACGGATGATTCACAACGTTGGCTACCAGGAACACACAAACTCATTATTCTTAGAGTCAAAATTACTAAAATTTACAGACAGTGTGGAGTATCAAACAGCTCAAAAAATGTACAAAGCTGAAAATAATCTATTACCAACAAATACACAGAAATTATTTAGTATTCATGAGGGGGGTTATAATTTAAGGGGGTAAATTAACTTTAATATTCACTTATTACGAATGGCAAGGAAATGTTTTTGAGTTTCAGTCAGCAGGGTGAGACTGTGGAACAGATTCAGTGTAGAGTTGAAGCAATGTCTGAGCATGAAACAATCTAAAATTAAGTACAAAAACATAATCTTCAAGAAGTACAATGATGAGGGAGGTGTTGGGTACCACTGGGTGTTATAAGGATGTACAATACAGTATGTGTGTATGTATTGTATGTGTATATATGTATATGCATATGTATGTATCTGTATTAGGGCTGCACGATTTTGGCCAAAATAAAATCCAGATTTTTCCTCTAAAAACTCGATTTTCGATTCGCTCTCACAGTTAGGACGAGGAGCCTACAGTAGCCTGGTAGCCTGTGTGGCCCAGAGACACAAGAGAGATGAAATCGATTTGACGATTACCCTGTTTAAAAAATCTTCATAATTAAAAAATCCAATTTTGATTTAAAATTGATTAATCGTGTAGCCCTAATCTGTATGTATGTCTATATACGTATGTATGTACATATATATGTGTTATTGTATTATGTGTTTAGATAAATTATATTTAGATTTCTTCATGATAATATAAAATCAGTAACAAAATTATTTAACACTAAGTATCATGCATTAGAGTATAGATATATTTATTTATTTACTATTTAAGGAGAGTTTATAAGTTATACTTCTTACTCCTTTTCAAATATGTAATTTATGTCTTATGTTTAAATCCATCCATCTTCCATCTTCCTGCTTTATCCTAGTAAGGATACAGTGGGGTCGCTGGAGCCTATCCCAGCTATTTAAGGGTGAAGGCGAGGTACACCCTGGATGAGTTGCCAGTTCATCGCAGGGCTGACACAGAGACAAACAACACATTCACACCTATGGGCCATTTTAGATTAACCAAGTAACCTATCAGTGCATGTCTTTGGATGATGGGAGGAAGCCGGAGTACCCGGAGAGAACCCACACAGACATGGGGAGAACATGCAAACTCCACACAGAAAGGCCACACCCACTGGTGTTGGGATTGAACCCAGAGGCACGAGTGCTATCCACTGCACCACTGTGTCGCCCCTTATGGTTAAATGTTTTGTTTTAATTATTTTTCATTTTTTTACATTCATATTCAAAATAAACACTTCAATCAAGAGATTGGCACAAAGGATGTGTTTTTGCTCGGGGAACATACTGAAGAAACATAATTTGGCATTGGCAACCACCATTCAGACCTACCACATTGCAAAAATGACTTCAGGAATCATTTGAATTTGATCTCAATGATGAATTGAAGGCAATTACATCAAATAAAAGGACAATCAAAACCAAAATGTAAAGATAATATGATGAAAGTATTAGTTAAAATGTGCTATAGTATGATCAATTTGATGTATAACAGTGTCATGAAATGGACAAAGTTTACTTTTGATATGTGTAATACTGTTTATTTTTGAAATGTTTAGCATTTTTGTGTTTTGTGCAGGCTTAGTCAGAATTTATTTTGATATGTCTAAGATTTGTTCAGCTTACTTATGGGAGCTGACATGGGAATGGTCAGTAAAAAGATAGGGTAGGGGGGCGGGAGTATATACAGTAAGTTGAACTTCATCCCGCTCCTTTTCTAATATGTTTTCTTTTTAGACTGACTTTTCTTGTTGTACTGGGTTTTAAATGTTGATGTAAAAAATAATTCATTTATTAGACAGGAGCAGTTGTTTGTTTACCTGCTTAAATGTTGATATTCGAACTAAACAATCAATCAAAGCTATGCAAAACGGTTCTCTTTCAGGGGTTTTAGGTTCCATAGGCCTGATTAACAAAAGGAAACTCTTGTAAATATTCTTGTAAATTTGTAAATATTTTCTAGGGGGATTCTTTATGTTCTTAAACTTATCTTAAATATGTAAAAGTTATAATAACAATAATAATCATCATCATCATCATCATCAGTGACTTGCATTCAGGGGAGGCAGAGCCTCACCTGTCAATCTTGAAAAGGAAAAAAAATGTTAATTACAGTATAAAATAGAATAAATGTTGATATTTGTCATCTGGTATGTATTATAAACCCCTTTTCTGTTTGAATCCAATATTAAAATTATTTTTTTTCAATTAAGAATAGCAGAATTTCCGCATGTCTTGTTCAAATACAGGGAGGAGATGCGCCGTGAGGCAGTTCAGTGGATTGTGTAATCCCTCATAAACTATGCTGGTATGCAATGCAAATACTGTGTCGCCGTCCCTCTGAATACCGCAATTAAAATTTTCAAACACTCTGATTATATGCTGCCTTCCATAATCTGGATGATGTATGAAATGTATTTCTTTAATGTGTTTAGGCTTGCAGATTAATCATAAAACCACAGTAAAAAAGTCATTCGGTGAGTAAAACAGTACGCCTGACTCAAGGCAGAGGGCGCTTGTGAGCCCATAGATTCTTGCGCTAGCTACAATTTTCTTCCTTCTTGTTTATATATCCTTTACGATGCGTAAAAGGCTCAATCGGAATTAATTTTGACCTAAGATGAAACATGCGTCACATGTTTGTGTAAAGAATGCTGATATGAGACACGAGTATAAAACATAACCCATTGTCTGTTGTCAATCAAATGATGACTCTTTTGGGTTCATTTGTATTTGTAGATCTGACTCTGAAAGAGTCGGTGCCTCACCAGCCATGAACCTCACCGCACAGCACTGATAATAATATGGCAGTGATAACAGCAATATGAATTATGATTGTGGTTATAATAATAATAGTCAAACTGTAATAATAGCAATATTATTTATGATAATAATAGTATTTTAATGATATTAATAATACTACCACTAATAATCAAATGCAATGCATGCAGGTAAAAACACCTTTGCAACCAAAAAATTTGTCTGATAAAAAGAAAGGCTATCAACTTGCAATAAAGCAATTCTTTAAAATAAAGACCTGAACACGCCATGACGTTTTCTGGATTCCTTTTGTTCTATTTATGTCTGTATCAGTCTGTCCTCCATGTCTGACGTTTGTAACAAACAACCCCCGTAAATATATGTTGACAATTGAGCGATTTATGACCACTTTAATAGGGCAAACACCTCTTTCCTCTATAGACTTAATGTGCAGTAGCAGCGACTAGCACTGTTGTCATTACTCCATTGGTTTTACCTGGTGAAGATGTCTGTGCTATATGGATTTTTTTTATATTGAATTTGAAAAGCATTTGAGAATATTGAATTACAAACTTTTTTTTGAATAATTGAATTCAGATTATGGGCGACACGGTGGTGCAGTGGATAGCAGTCATGACTCACAGAAAGAAGGTCCTGGGTTCTGACCTTTCTGTGTGGAGTTTGCATCTTCTCCCCATGTCTGCATGGGTTCTTTCGGGGTACTCCGGCTTCCTCCCACCATCCACAGACATGCACTGGTAGGTTAATTGGTAAATCTAAATGGCCCATAGGTGTGAATGTGAGAGCGATTGGTTGTTTGTCTCTGTGTCAGCCCTGCGATGAACTAGTGACTTGTCCAGGGTCAACCCCACCTTCACCCTTAAGTAGCTGGGATAGACTCCAGTGACCCCCCACAACCCTAGTGAGGATAAAGTGGGTTCAGAAGATGACTGACTGACTGAATTTTATGTGTAAAATTTTTTGATGTATTTATTTATTTATTTGCCACATACAGGCACAGAACCAAATATGGTAACTTCACTGATCTTGATTTTCTACATGACAATAAAAAATTTTGAAAAATTTCACAAAAGTAATAAAGTCTTGTTATGCCCTCCAATAACACACTATGGTCGAAATTCTGAATTTCAAAGTATTTCTACAAGTGCGCTGGAAAGGGTTAAGAGTCACTCAGAGACTGTTTTACAAAGTTATGAATACAGGGTTTCCTCAAATATAAATCAGTGCTCAAAAGCTGTGCTTCAATAGTGACTGGGCCATGGTGAATACAAGGAAATAAAGGTTCAAGTGTGGACCGGAGTTAATATTCCCCTCACTAAAAAGCCCAGAACAGTTAAAACTAACACAAATGTTAATAATGAGGAACCAGACAGGTCCAAGAATTTTCCGTAATCATGGTTTGTCATAGAGCTGAAATGATTAATTGATTAATCAACTCGAATCGACTGAAAAAAATTTGATTGCAATTTTCCTGAATGTGTGTCTCACACAAACGCTTATAGTGAAGTGAGGCACATGGCGCCAGGATCAACACAAAGTTGTGTTAGTTCCATCTTTAGTTGTTAGGAAGTTGGGATACAAATGTGTTGAGGACTGCAGTGCATGTACATATTGTTTTTAGATGTCATTTGACTTCGAGACAGATATTCTTATATATACTTTTATACTATTGATGATATTTCTATATAGATTTTTGTATTTTTACATTTTACATTAAAACGTTTGTTCCTTGTGTGGTCCCCCCCTCTTTGTTGCTGCTCCTGAGCCAGAGTAGTAACATATATCTTTTGACTTTTATACATTTTGTGGTTGTTGTTTCAGCTGGTTCTGGAATAAAGTTGCTTGTCTTTTTTAGACATGTCTTTTTCACATGCTTACAATTTTTTTCACCTATTCAAATAATTGTTTAATCGAATCTAAGGAAATTATTGATAGATTAATTGATAGCTGCAGCTCGAGATGACAGTGCAACATGGTGGACCAGCATCCGCTATATGATGTAAACACACAATGATTCTTATATTAATGTGATTAAACACTAATAAAAACATAATTATGAATATTGTGTTCATAATTAGATCTTCTATCAATAAGGCACTAACTTTAACATGGAGGCTTTGGTTTACGCGAACAAAGTGAATTCTAAAGTACTAAATAAAGTACTGGCTCTAATTTAAGTCCACTGAAATAAATAAAGGCTCTAGAAATGTGGTTTATGAAACATGAATAGACAAATGAGAGTGTAGAGGGAGTGTGAAGCAGACACTGTGCTGAGGTGCTGAGCATCAGCATGATTCAACATCTGTAAGAAATGACATCAAATTTGACAATGCAAATACAGTTTTTCTAAAGAGCCCATATGCAAAAGGCAAGTTTATGAAAATTAGCAAAGGCCTTTCATTTGAAAACCTTGGTCGAGCAGCTCCATGCCAAGTGCATTATGGGCTGGAACAAACCTGCAGGCAGCCAATCAGATGAGAGCACAGAGACCAGCATCAGAGCAAAAAAACAAAAGCAAAGGGACAGACTGTGTAACTGCACTGTCAAATATGACCTACAGATACAACAAAAAATGAGATTCACTGGTAGTAGTTTAGAATATTCATTAAAATGTACATTTAAGAAGTTAGTCATACTGAATGTAACCTATATGTTTAATATGACCAAATTAATATGAGAAAAATAGATTTAAATGTGTTAAATATTTGCCCAAAATTTAGTTTGATTTAGTCAATATTTCACCAGCATTAATTTAGAATACATTCTTTAGAGTTAATGTTTATTCAAGTTCTGAATTTATTCAGAGGCCAGCTGCTGTATGTCCTTCTCATAACCTCTTTGACTACATTACCTATTTCTTTGTAATTTCATTAAAGCCACGAAAATCCCAAAAACAAGTGAAAAAGTAAGCACATCACTTTGCTCCTCCTGCTCATTGATACCCTGCCTACCCAGGGATTAACACTGAGTCTTAACTTTCAATCTTTTGAAAAACTTTTCAAAAAATTCTAAGAAAATAAAATGCAAAAATTGAGAGAAAGGTACATGTACAGAACGTGTGAAATTCAAAAAAAAAAAATCAGGTGAATAGTGACTGAGAAATTGGTTGGACAAGTTTTCTAAGCTGAATTTTTCAAATATTTGTTAAAAAAATTTTTTTTTTTAATTTAAAAATTTAAATCCAGCCATCAAACTGCACTGTACCTCTCCTAGTGATAAAAATATGTGTGTGTAAATTTGAAAAAGAATCAGAATAGTGTCCAAGAAATGGGTTGGACAAAAAGCTTGGATAGACAGACAGAATTCCTGGTATGTTTCTCGTGTACATTTTACAAGAAATTTAAATCTATTTAAATGATTGTCATTCTATTCTCATAGGTTACTTCAATTCAATTTTATTTATACAGCCAAATATCACAACAAAATTGGGCTGTATAAATAAAATTGAAGGCTTTACAGAAATGGTTGAATTGAAGTGGTTATTTGCACTCAGCTCAATACCATGTCATTTTTCCACTAGAGTTACATACATGGTACAAATAGCTCATAATAAAAAAATTATGTAGACCGTGTTAGACAATTTATGTACAGGAACAACAAATTTTTAATCCAAGTAACATTAAATATTGTATACCAAATCCAACTATTATTAACAAAAAAAGTGATATCAGGGGGATGTTCACACTGACTAAAACCCACTGACTTTTAAATAAGTTAATAAATCCATTGTCTTATTCATTCATGCTCTCTCTCCTGTGCCAAATTTCTTATTCATTCATTCATTATTCTAAGTCTATTCCATATTATACACATTTTTTCCACTAAAATTGAAAAATAAAGAAAAGTATTAAATCTGTTTAACTTAATCCATAAATAAATGTAAGATAAAGGCTTTTTAGAAATATTAATACTTAATTCAGTCACTTTTCATTGTGTGCCATTTATAATATTGATGTAGATCAATACATTGGACATAAATTCAGAAACTGCATCAATGTCAGAAGGAAGTTGTGATTATATGTGCATCATTGGACTGAGAGTTTTCATGCAGCTGGCAGTGCATTTCATGTATAATTCATGAAACACTGAAGCAGCAGATGAGTGTTCAGGTGATGGCTGTGAAAGGCTGAGTCATGGGGGGGTTGATCTTACCAACAATATACAAACTTTGCTTCAGTTGTTTGCAACCACTGTCAAAATTACAAGTGAGTTTCACCTGAGTGGGCACTTTTGACTGAATGGATGGCACGCCCTCTGACCACAGATCCAGTATTGGGTTTCTCTCTGCGGCTCTAATGCACAACAATGAGCAGGAGCTTAGTGGAACCTGATCTGGGATCTGTGGTTGGGACCTTGTCAAACCTCAGGCTGTTCTCACATTTAGAACAGAAGCAGGGTATGAGGTGCTACTCAGCTCTATGAGGAGATAAGCTGCAACATGGCCGGGCTGCAGATCTGCTCTGCCAATCACAGTCTGAGGCAGAGTGTGTGTGTCAGAGTGTGAGACTATGGGTGGAATTTATAGGAGTGGTTACAAACTGCTGCTGCTCACAGGGTTTGGTCAGCACCAACCGACACACTGCAGAACAATTAATCTGAAGACGACCAAAACAAAACTCTAATACTGTGCAATAACAACAATGTCTACATCTCAGGTGTTGAAATTTTTTGACAATGGTAAAAATTGACAAAATGAAGATTAATGGCAATACAGAGATGTCTTAACCCAACATCCATCTGCAACCTCTCAGTTTAACAATTATCTATAGATTCTGAATTCTGGATCCAATACATTGTAAAATCAAAATGAGGCTTACGCTGTCGGAGGCCAACAGCAAGGGTATATCCCCGAAATCCCCCCAATCCTCAGCTATATAAATCTATCCACGCTAATTGTTAGACAATCGATATGAACTCAATTTGAGCTACATTGAACTGATAGTTGGTTCTTTGACGAATGGTCAGAGAAACAATTTTTCCTCACAAAACTCCACCTAGTGAATGAAAATGACACCATATGAACTCTGGATGGTAGCGAAAAAATGGACATTTATAAGATGAACAATATGAACCAACCGGCCTATTATTGCTTGATTTATTGCTTGATTAAAACTGATTTTTAACTAAAGTGCCCCCATTTGGATGACATAATACTCATAAAGAAGCTGAAATTGATAGGGTTCTTCCACTAGGGGTCCCCAATGTTAGTTGGTGTGACAGTTGATGATAAATTTTGTTGAAATATTGTACAGTCATCTTAAAGCCAGTTCAATGAAGTTTTGTGTTGGAGTTACTCTAAAACTGAACATTAAAATTTTAACTTTTACTGCCTATGTGTATCAGCTCCAAATATCGGTTCATTTCATTAATTACTAACAACATCATACCAGCCCTGAAAATACATATTACCGTATTTTCTGGACTATAAGTCAAACTTTTTTCATAGTTTGGCTGGTCCTGTGATTTATACTCAGGTGCGACTTATACTGTATATATTAGGCGGCGCCTCATCTTCCTCCAGAGTCGGCGGAGTTGTTCAGAAGTGACACCAAGAATGAAGAATTCAATGGATTCAGTGATGTGGAATGAGATCAAGAGTTTGGTAAACTTGCTTACCGGTAACTTGCTTGTTGGACTCGCGAGCTTGTTATGTTCATTCTGCCTATTCAGCCTCTCAGGTCTGTTCTTTATTCTATTGTGTAGCTGAATAACTGTTAATGTGTTCCGTTCACATACCGGACACATATTCAGCCTGTTGTTCTTTATTCTATTGTTATTATAACTTGCCTTTCCAGATGAAATGTCTGTTCTCGGTCTTGGATTTTGTAAGATACATTTCCCAAAAAAATGCGACTTATAGTCCAGTGCAACTTATTTTTCTTCATGACGCATTTTTTGACTGATGCAAATTATACTCCGGAGTGACTTATAGTCCAAAAAATACGGTACTTGATCCCTATTCAAAAGGGCTACATAATTTCAATTTTCTTTAAATACTATTTCTATGGTATGCAGCTGTATTTATCTTTTATTTAACCCCACAACCTCCCAGAAAACATCTGTCAGTGGACAAAACCTCAAGAGAAGTAAAGAAAACTCTTGTTTCCTCTCAGACCACTTGAATTACAATATGCTGTAGTAAGTAATTCTGAAATTTTTGCACAGTGACAACAAAAAATAATCAAGCACTGCACCTTTAACTTGCAAAAGTACCTTCAAAATTGACAAACAAATCATCCACTGCTCAGCCAAAAATAAAAGTTGCACATGCAAAATTTCACCTTTGGTTTTGATTACAGGAGACATTCACTGTGACATCTGTGTTTGCCACATAATGCTTATGTAGTGTCACAATAAGGTTCATAATATTTTTTCCATTAATAGTCGCATTTATTTTTGATTACTGATAATGGAGAATCGGACCACTACATCAAGTCTTTATCACATACCAAATTAGTCTGGACTATATGGTGGCTAATCAATGTGTGAAAATGATGTCTCATTCTCCCTGAACCATTCTGTCACAAGCCTGATGATCCTGATCAATCCTGGCATTGTCCAATCTTTTTGACGTTAAAGAAATGAGAGGCTACTTGCTGCAGTTAGAGTTAAATAAACAGCCCAGAATTAACTTAGCAAATAGTACTGCAGTGCTTCATAATGTTTCAGCTGTAGCAAGTTATTTAACTAACTGATGTAGTAAGTAGTTTCTCATGTCTTTAATGTCAAAAAGATTGGACAATGCCAGGACTCATCAGACTCTAATTTGAGATGTGATGAAGACTTGATGCAGCAGTCCATTTCTCCATTATTAATAATCAAAAATTAATACAACTATGGATGGAAAAAGTATTATGAGCCTTATTGTGACAGTACATAAGCATTATGTGGCAAAAAAGATGTCACAGTGAATATCTCCTGTAATGAAAACCAAAGGTGGTGCAGTGAAATACTGCATGTGCAACTTTATTTTTGGCCGGGCAGTGTATATGTGAATGATGACGCAAAACAAATGGGTCTAAATAAATGTTTTTCTCTCACCATTAACCACGAGACATTAGGACTGCAATGACTTGTCGACTAATAGTCAACAGCAAAATTAGTAGACTGATTTAGTAGTTGATGAGTCGTTGATGGCGTCATCGTATATATCCCACAGCATGCAATCCCATACTAAACAATGTTTCACTGTAGCCAGTTGAAGTAGCTCAAAGTAGGACATCTCACTTTTACCAAATCTTTGCTCCACTGGAAAATCCACATGCAAACTAGTGACTGGGAACAGAGGGGGCAGCGGTAGAAGCCAGCTGAAGCGAGGCTACAAAATACAAACAGTCCAAAGTTTGGGAACATTTCATATGTGACACAACCAAGAAAACTGCCACATGCAAAATCTATAAGCTGAGCCTGGCGTAGCATGGGACTACATCAGCTACGCATGAACATTTGCAGAGGAAACACGTTTTGGATGATTCAGACGCACCTCGTAAGACAATTAGCTCCCATGTTAGTAGCGAGCCTATTACTGTATGTGCATTCGTGAAGGATCATGACAGCTTAGAGTATTATTGCCGTTTTGTCTGACAATTTCATGTCAATATTTATGCAGCGTTAAAAAGAGCACAGGAGCCATGGATGACTTTTTGCAGAAAAAACAGATGTGTACTCTGCAACAAGCTATTTGTCTGAGTTAATTCTAAACATGAAACATGAACTGTATTTCAGCGACTCTGCAGTAATTGTTCTGTTAATGGCATTGTTTGAAAGTTTGGCAGTTAGTGAAAGTCTGTAATGCATTGAGTGTGCATGGGGCTATGATGGATAGGTGAGAGAAAACAGTATGGGGGCGGAGCCAGTGAGCCGGTGTGTGTGTGTGTGTGTGGAGGTGAAAGCAGGAAAATAAAGAGTGGATGAGTGAGAGAGAGCCAGCAGTTAAGTTTCCCATTAATTTTTCTTTCTGTTATTTTGGCGTGGTTATGGCCAACAGTAACTAATACTGTTCTTCCAATAAAACGACTACTGTGGAATAAAACCTTGTCTATCCTTCTGACATCGGACTCTACAATATTTTATTGCTGCAATGAATATAAATAAGAGCAATTGCAGCCCTGCCAGACATATTATTTCTGGAATAAGGCCCCATAGGGGACACTGGAAGGGGCATTACTTGGGTTCTCTATATATGTATTGCATAAGTTGTTTTTTTTTTTTTTAAACCTGCTGAATTGTTAGTTTTTATCAGTATGGTGCAAAATAATGACACTTTTTAGGTTTAGTATTCATCCTTTATAGCGCATGAGACAGTGCTAAGTGTAAAAATTTTCATACATGTCCTTTTACTATCTAATGTATGTATGTTTGGGTGCAATTTTGTGCTAATTGGTGGTTCTCTTTCAACATTTGTTTGGTATCTCACTATGGGATGCTGCACTGTTCCCAGAAGCCTTATCACAACTATGCCAGCCTTGACTGGCAGACAGACGTGACGTCTGCTCTCTGAAGGAGGGGCTTCCTCCTACCACAAGAACCTGACATAATGTAACCACCTCAGTCTAAAACCTCTTCTCGCTCCTAGAAGCATCCTTTCAAATAGCAGGAGTAAGTAACGAGCTGGGATCAAAGTTCTCAGAGCGAGCTAACAACTTGGTCATCAAACGCTACCTATTGCTGCACAGCTATCTGAGCTAAGTAGCTGGTCTTTATCCAAAATAGTAGCTGCTACAGCTAACCACCATACTAGTTGCTTCTCAATTTTTATCAGAGCTGAGACGGAGCCTGTACCTTGCCTAACCATAGACAAGCTACCGCCCAGAGTGTGCACCTGCAGGAACAAGATTGCTGGGGCAGACACCCATTCTGTATGTGCTTCGTGTCTCGGGCTGCAACATGTCCAGGATGCCCTTCCATCCCTGGTTAATTGTGACCACTGTGCACGCCTCTCCGTCAAGACTTGCCAACACAGGCTAGCACGTTAAGCTAGCCTGTCAATGGCAAATCCAATGGTAGGGGCTACCATTCCCCTGCCTGAGGAATTACCAGAAAGCACCCAGGGAAACATCCCAGCGGGAGCCAGCTGGGGCAATCAGCTCAACGTCACCCCGATAGAGGACCCTAATGTATACAACGCTAGCCTGTTAATGGAGTATGATGACATCACAGGGAATAACTAACTCGAATCCATTAGTCTTTTCTCCAACAGAGACTATGATGATATCGGATCCTTTATTCTATAGCCGGCTGCAAAGCAGGTGACCATGAGTGATGGCGGGTCTCTAAACCCGAGCTGGGCATACCATGGCCTGAAGCCCCCGCTGAGACCACCACATCCTGTTACGAGAGCAAAAGGCTCCTGAAAGCCAAATCCTCTACCAAACAGCTGTTGCCAGCCTTTCCTGAGTGACTGAAGGAAGTGACCTGTTCATGGAACAATCCTTTTTCTGACAAAAACCTCGCCCTGGGAGGCACGGCACTGGATTTGGTCGATATGGAACAGAATTAGGGCTGGGTGATATGGCCTAAAAAAAAATCTCAGATTTTTTAATTAAAAACTCAATTTTAAATCTTAGTCCAAAAACAAACAAAGGAGTTTTTCTGGAAAAATGACGGTCTGGTTGTAAAGTTTTTGAACTCGAATCACCTGTATCCCATAGCAACATATACAGAACCAATCACTGTGAATGGGAGAATGCCGGCTCCACGGGAAACATGCGCAGTTTCATATGATTATGGACACAGAATCTGACAATTCAATGTATGATGAAACTTCAGATGAACTTTTAGAGACAGTGATGGAGGAATAGGACGCGAGGGAGACAGACACAGGAAACAGAGCAATACGGGTCCGACATGGAGATGAGGGAGACAGTGGGGGCTGCATGGAAATGGGAGGAACCCGAACCCTAACCCTAACTGTCAGTAGCAACAGTCTGGAGGCATATTTTACAGCGAGGGTTTGTCTGTTCCGTATCTAATACCGTGAATCCACACCAATTCCAAATGACTGAAGTCGTAGAACTGTTCTTGGGAAGGAGCTGCTCTCTACCGCTGGCTGTCTCTGCTATGTTGTTTGTTGTGTCTCTGTGATTCACGTGGGGGCAGGGGAGTGAGGGTTTGAGCTCATTGAACTACGGGAACCCAGAAGGACATGTTGGCAAATGCAAAATACCTATATTTTTTGCACGATAAGAAAATCAACTTTCTAAAACTAAAACTTGATGTGATCAACAAATTCAGTTTTTTGATTAAATAGATTTTTTCCCCAGCCCTAAACAGAATGGTTTCTCCCATCTTCCTCCAGTCGAACCGCCGCTGCTGTCTCATCTCCATGACCTAAGCTGGCCCCACCCTACCATCCAAGGCCAACTGTTTTCAGTCATCTCTGACTGAAAAAGGCTTACCAGGCAGAATTACAGTATGAGATGTCTGCATCACCCACTGCAAACCTGTGGGACCAAGTGTGTGCGGTTACTGACCTCTGCCCTCTCTTTGAGCTCTTCTCTGCTTCTCCTCCTCTCTGACCTTCTCTCTCCTAATCTCGGTCTCTATTACACTATTACACCAAGTTCTTCTTTGCTCCTCATCCTGTCCGATCTCCTCTCCGATCCTCCCCATCTCTGACCTGATTCTCCCCCTCTCTGACCTGTCTCATCTCCTCTCTGCTCCTCTCCCTCTCCGACCTTCTCTCTCCTAAACTTTGTGTCTTTTGCACCAAGTTCTTCTCTGCTCCTTCCCCTGTCTGACCTCCTCTCTGCTACTCCTCCTCCTCTCTGACCTCTCTCTCCTAATCTTCTCTATTCATGCTCCAGCTAATACATGTTACTGACTTGACTTCTTCCTCGGAGTCTCTGTGCTCTACATCCTCACAGGTTTTCCCAGGTTTTCCTGCTGTGGCCCAGCTCCCCTCCTGCCTCTGG
>JAPQRQ010000019.1:30033123-30051001 GCA_037367365.1 Apogon talboti | reverse complement strand
GTCGATTTAACTTGTATGTATGTAACTGTATTGCTGTTATGTGAAAAATCCAAAATAAAATATAAAAAAAAAAAAAAGAACGGCACGGTGGCCAAGAACCCACATCCATCTTGCGACGCGCCTCTGACTGGGAGCTGAGTGTGGACTTGAAGAGGAGGCTTGTTTTCACACAGGACGTGGCAGTGACCTCCCTTCGACCAGACGTGGTTCTCTTATCCAGGAGCATAAAAACCATCATAATCACTGAACTCACAGCGCCCTGGGAAGAGAGGCTGGCCATGTCCCACCAACTGAAAAAAGCCAAGTACCAAAACTTGATTCACGAAGCTGTCTTAAAAGGGTGGCACGCAACCATCTTCCCTATCGAGGTCGGAGCTGCGGTTTCCCAGCAAAATCAGTGCGCTACTTCCTCCAGAAGGTTGGGCTAGAGCCAAAAGAGTTGAAGAAACCCACCAGGGACATTGCCGCAGCAGCAGAGGCTAGCTCTAGATAGACTGTGGCTGAGAGCCCACAGTTGGAACCCTTCTGCAGGTGAAGCCTAACCAGTCTTCGCTGCCCCACTCAGGCGAGGTGTACAGGTTGAGGGGTGAAACACCTGTGACCCTGATATTCCTACTGACAATGCAGAAGGGTCTCCAACAATGTGGATGCTCGAAAGAGCTCCATCTTTAAGAAGATCTGCAAAGTTTGCGTAGTTCCTGCAATTGCTGCTTGTAGCAAAGCATCTTTGATGTTTGCCTCACCAGTGTTATTTCCACATCCAAAAAGGAAGAAGTAAACACTAAATCATGTACTACAACATTTCAACCTCCTGACATTACTCTTAAGTTGCAAGCACATAGTTAATCACAGCTTCTATAAAACAAAGATGTCCCCCAGTGACATAAAAAAAAAAAAACCTACCAACAACTGCAGCTTTAATTCAAATCTGCAGCATGGACATGCAGAGCGTCTGTGGTTCGAAATAAGCATAAGGAAATTAGAGAGACTCTCTGTTCAGAACATTAGGCACAGAAGCTACATATCCTTCATACATCAGCTAGATGCTGTCACTCAGCTACAGGAAAAAAAGTCTGCTCATTCAAGGGCTGTGTTCAGGGCTTTCCTACATAGACAAAAGCCAGTGCTTAACTTGATGACTTGTAGGTGGTTATGGTCTATCATCGTATCAAACCACATCAGACCAGTGCTGTATCAAATGAACAGTTGTGATTGGTTCAACCCAATCAAGTCCAAGTAGAAATCAGTTTGAGTAAGAGCAGTGCCAGACTGATACACCTGAGATAAAATGAAACTGGCATGCCTGGTTCAAACAACTTTTTTTTTTTGCACAATATCATTAATTACTCCATACCTTGCCAGGTCAACACGATCCAGACTGAGCAGCACCTGAATGCTCATGGTCATACTGAAAAATTAAGAGGAAGAAGTTGGTCAGCTCCAAAAAAGCAAAAGCAGTGGGTGAAACTTCACTTAACAAAATCTGTCAGCCTTAATGATTCTGTTGCATTTCACAAACATTTTTTAAAAATCTGAGTGAAAAATCTGAGTGTTATGACTACAGTGGTTGTTTTTTTCAAACCACAAATTAACTTACTCTCTCGTACATGTACATTATTAGTGTGTAGAACATCTGTGGTGATTTGGTTAAATGTATCAGTTTTCTCCTGCCTTTCTGCTATGTAACAGATAATGATATTCCACACTTCTTTACAAGTGCAAACATGCCTTTGCACAATTCTGGACATAACGAGCCATGTTTCCACAGATGTGTTACAAACATCCTTAATACCTATGAATGCTATGCTTTTGTAAAAAATGTCTGCCTTTCTTAAGGACACAGCTATTTTATTAATGATACACATTACACATACATATCCTTTCTTTGTTTTAATATTTACTTGATTTACTTAAATATTTTAACTTTTGCTCATGTCAATTTACAAGTTGAATAAGTCTATTAGTATAGGCCCTTATCATCCATACATGCAAATAGAAGGATTATGTAGCAGGTTCCAAATGTAACTACACAGATTGTAAAATCTCAGCTGTTAGTCACTGTGCATCTACCACTTGGGCAAAATAGAAAGACATTCTGAAATGTACTTTCATTCTTAAGGTATTTTAAATATTTAGTGGAGGATTTAGAAAATATTTAATAACTACTGTGTATCTACTTCTTTTATTTGGCCTTATTGAAAATGAGACCTCCACCCTAGTTACAGAAACAGTTAAATGACAGTGGCAATCTTCTTACCAGTCTAGACTGTCTCCTTGATGCAAAGTCCTTAGAGCAGCATCCATGTTCATTTCATGGTAGTAGATAGAGGCAGCCATGAGAAGGAAGGTGGTGTTGGTAGCATCAACACTTTTTGCCATCTTCTTATCCAGATCAGCAACAATTGCATCCCTAAGCAAAAAAAGAAGCAGAAAAATGACTATTTAAAACATGTGCTTTGTAATCCCATGTAATACTGCATTTACCTTGTCATTATAATGGCTGCAAAAGCAAATGTTTAATTACAATTTGGACTTAGATTATTTAGGTTCTCAGTAGCCACATTAGGCTACATTATACATGAATGTAATGTTTTTTCAGCTGATCAATCATGTGACTTACATGATCATTACTTCAAAATTGATTAGGAAAAGGTGTTTCTGTTACCTATTATGCCATCCCATAAAAGCATGTCAAGTGAACGTAAAGCATTTTTGCAAAATTGAGGTAATTTCATTTAATTCTGGACATTTTTGCTGCAAAAATTCACACCACCAAACCTCGCAGCTAATAAAAGCCATACAAACTCCAACATATTGCATAAGTGATATTATTCTATTATGCTTTCAAGATAAACAAATGACATAGATTAATCTAATAAACACATATACTGCACTCTCAATCCAGACCAGAGTCCTCATATTAGTTTACAAGTGAAATGTAGTCTCTCTGTCTGATGTTTGAACTCTGGCCATAAACCCAGTGTCCCTGTGCACTTACATTTAGCACCTTTATCATACAGGATACTACAGTTAATTTTACACCTTACAGTTGAATTATCCTTGTCTGTTTTATACTTCTAATTTATTATGAATAATGTTTCTGCTCTTGTATTCTATTTTTTGCACCGTTATTTCCCAGTTTTAGATCAATAAAGTACATCTACCTATCCATCCATCTTACCTCTTGCTGTCACTGGACAGGTACTCAGCAAACATCCTGACAGCTTGAAGCTCAGGTGGAGAGTTGGCTTTTATGTCATCCAGTACAACAGCATACTTCCTCTGAAATTACAGATTTACCATAAGTAGTGAGTGGAAGTAGGAGATCAACTTTAAAAGTAATGAAAGTACGAAGTAACAATACATGTAACTAAACAATATACGTACAGTCAGCCATCGACATAATATTTACATAACAGTCTTTCTTACCTGGGCAATGTAGGCTCGGTACAAAAACATGTCCCTTTCAGTCTCCTTCTCTGGGGTCGAAGGCTTAAAAACAAAGCAGAAACAACGGTTGAGTATCTAGCGTTAATTTGATTCAGTGAAGAAAAACATTAGCTAACTGGAAAGCTAGTTAGCATCGTGGCTAGCCGCTGTTAGCCTGTGAATAAGACAACATGACAATGGGAGAATATAAAAAATTCGGCTCCTAAGAGTAACCTACCTTCACCTTCTGAGCCTCATTAATGCACTGTTGATAACTGCCAATATAGTAGGCATTTTTCACATCGAAGAGCTCATCAACATCACCCTGCTGCGCCGCCATGTTGACAACTGAAGTTCCTGACACGTCGCCCGTCAACGTCGCCTTCCTGCTTTGTACTGAGGATTGTGGGAGATTGAGTTTAATATCGACAACATGAACACGGTGAAATCACATTTGGGACACTTTTTGACAAATCACCGAGAAGGAACCCATCTAATATTCTAAAGACTCTCTTAAGTGTTTATTTTTCTTCCTTCCAATATTTAACATTTGAACATTTTCAAATTCAAATACTAGGTCATCAAACATGCACTGTGTTGTTGCAACAAATATCTTTAAATGAAACAATTATTGGAATTGATTTGAGATAAATAGGATATGCAGCATTATTAGGCTGTGGACTATTGTTGACATGGACTCATTGCCTTATGCAATATAAAAAATATGTTACATAAAAAAATAATACAAATCTCTCAAATGTAATACGATGTTATGGGACTTTGTAGTTTAGAAATGTATTACATATATTGTATGCATGTTTATTAGAAATGACATGTTAAACCTGTCATTGACACATCAATGCTACTGAAATTGTGACTAACAATTAAATTGTCTTGTATGTCAGTCTGCCCTAGTTACAGTGGTTCTTTCAATAGAACTCTTTTTGTTCTTTTGAAATATACCACATCATTTGTATTCTGTTTGTATTTCTTTTATCTATCTGTTAGATGTGTCACTGCCTACTCCTGTGGTGGAGGAGGCTGTAATTAAGGAACACTGTATTTGACATGAACTCACATGGTGTGTGATATATTTGGAGAGGATTGAATTTCTGCCCTGTGAAGTACACACAGGCAGTCACTTTGTATAGAAGTTTTGTATCTATAACTCTAAAATTATGTATTACAACCACTCAAGGACTCCTATTTATTTTCTTCATAATTAATGCAGTATAATGCTCAAAGAGGCAGTGCAGTTTATCACACAAATCAGATTATACCACAAGATGGCGCTCCAGAACAATGTCAGCCCCACAGGTGGCTATACTTCAAAGTAGGTTATATTAAAAAACCAGCAGAAACAACACATAGAATTACAAGACAGCTGACTTAAAGGTTGATAAGTCTGGAATATGACACTGATGAATCAGTCATCTGTGGTTTCTGTATGTAAAGGACTACACAATGCTAAAAACTGTAAGTATAATAATATCAAAACTATAAAATGACCTCAAGTGTTAAAATAACAGAGTTATTGTGACCTTGGGAATTTTTGTGTCTTCATTAGATAGATGAAGGGGGAAAACTTCCTCTGTCCTGAAAACATCCGCTGACAAAATCTCTCTCGCTCTCTCTCTCTCTCTCTCACACACACACACACACACACACACACACACACACACACACACAAATTACAGTGGTTGTAGACGCTTATTTTTAAGTTCAGTTAACGATATATTTTGTTGACAAAATCACTTTTTCTTCAGTTTTCCCTTGAAACCCTTAAATTTACTCTGATATTTTATGAACATCTACGTGGTCAGTGAATTTAATATATAGGAAAACACCTAATTTTCACTGGAAAAAATGCTAAATACAGAGGAAATGGTGATAAATCATTTGGGAAAGACAAAACATTAATTTGGAAGTTGTGACAAGAACAGTTGTCGGTCTTTAAGGGTTAATAAGTCCAGTTACATATTATTTAGTCCATGACAGAATTACGGTTCCTGCTTATTGTTCATTTAACACCGTTTCCTCTGGGAAATGTTTAGCCTTGGGTATGGGATAATTACTGGAAACCCTAATGGGGGCAGGGAACGGCCCAGCTGTAAATGAGCCCTTCTTTGGGCCTGGTTGGGTTGGTCCGGTCTCTGTTGTGGCTCCTTCATTGGTCCGATCCAACATCAATCTGTTGACTCCAGGTCTCCCTCAAGTTTGAAACTTTTTTTTACGAGCAGGAGGAGGACTCGGGTTACAACAAACTCTTGTAACCGATCTCACAGCGGTCGAGAGAAGAAAACACTCTTTCAATAATTTACACATCTGTGCCTGATCCACGGTTACAGAACAGAAACAGGCAGATACGAGCCGACTCGAGGGCGGTTTGATTTTGTCAAACGGATACTTGAAAACAAACCAAAGTGCTGTAAGAGCGACTTCCCCTGCTGTCGCCAGGATGAAGACTTGATTTGGATGAGATTAACTTGTCATCTTGTCGGTTGACCAGTCCTGAATAACCCTGAGTTGAGAGAAAGGTGAGTAACAAACCACCGTCACTGCTCTGGTGAACTTTACGGCTGAGTAGCTTTTAATGAAACATTTCGTCCTCAGGACAATAACGCATTGAACGGTCACTGTTATCACAGGCAGATACGGGGGCGTCCAAACGTTTAATCATGTCAAAACACAACGCCTTTTTTAGGGCCAGAAAATTCATAGAAACCTAATAAGACTGTATTTTGTTTTTTTTCTGCTGTGGTGGTGTAGTTTTTTGATAGGCTGCAGTTATTATGAAAACTTTGTGAAAGTAATGGTCAATTATGTTTTCCAGTGTATCAGTTTGGACGCGATTCAAAAAGCAGTTTACACAGTTTAGCTAGCAACGGCTAAGCTAGCCACAATTAGTTATTATAAGGGAAAACTTCATTTCGGGCTGTAATATGGAGGAGTATTTAGAAGTAAAGTATGTGTTCTTTAGTTTAGGACTTGTGAGGCATTGGCAATGTGAATGAGACTGAAATTGATTTAGCTCATTGTAACCGATTGATATAAACTAGATGTCGCGTTGGTAACTACGGTCTACAGGAACGACTGCGTCAATAGAGCCACCATCTTGGTACGGGGTAGTGCTCCTTTTAAATGAATGAACGTCAGTCGGGGCTAAGTTGTATGCAGAATTAAATCACCATATATCGGAAAATTTAAGAAGCGATGTTTTATGTCTTCGTTCTTTATAAATATCAGAACTGTATTTACGACCCAGCCGCGAGTAAAATGATAGAGAAAAGCGGTTTTTGTCAATGTAGCCTACTTTGTTGAAAATGTAATGCGCATATAGGCAATTCTTCCATTCAAAATAAACTACACGCCCACTACATGCAGAAAATAGGCCAGCGATGTTAGCGATGTTAGCGATTGCCAGCAAAAGACCCTGGCAATCTGTCAGTCGTCATAAGCCCCCTAACGTTACCACCGTCATACAAGCCCCTAAAATCACAGGTGAGCCTGGTTAGGCCTAAAAAAATGTATAAGTTTGGATAACAAACTATAGAAAGTAGAGTATAGATTTGTAGAGAACTATAGATAAATGAACTACATACAATACATTTTCCAGGCATGGAAAATATTTTATTTTTTATATTTATTTCAAAGATGAAGATCCATTTCCCTGCTTTTTTGGGGAAAAGAACTATAGCCAGGGCAGGTCCATATACAGAGGCGTCTTGTATGGATTTGTAGAGAACTATAGACTTTGAACTGTACACATTACATTTTCCTGGCAAGGAAATACCTTTTAAATACATTTATAGACATTTAATATCAAAGATGAACATCCACTTGCCTGTAATCCACCCACAGCCTGTTTGTATAAGTTTGGAAAAAGAACTATAGACAGGTCTCTACAGACATCTTGTATAGGTTTGTAGAGAACTATAGACAATGAACGAACTATACAATATATACAGCTGGCAGAACAGAGGCTGTGTCTTTCCCAACCTATTGTATAGTTCATTCAGTGCATATATGCACATTACATTTTCAACATAAAGTAGGTTATATTGACCAAAAAATGCTTTTTTCTATCATTTTACTGTATTTCCAACCCATGGCTCTGTCGTAAATTTCACATCGCTTCTCAAATTTGCAGATCTATGGTGATTTAATGCTGTGTACACCTTGGCCCCGACTGACGCTCATTCATTTAAAAGGAACTCTACTCCGTACCAATATGGCAGCAAATATGTTCTCACGATAAAACTTTGATATCAGTCAGTATCCTTAGTTATCTCAGTAAATGTCACATTGTTGTTTCTTTGTCATTTTAAAGACTGTTTTTCAAGACATCAGACAATTATTTGTAGTTTTAAACTAGGGCTGCAATAATTACTTGACAAATAGCTAATGACTAATTTAGTAGTCAGCAGGTCGTACACTTTTGTTCACTTTTGTTCAAGGAAAAATGTTTATTTTATTGCCCAACCCTTGAGCATTTTGTTGTGTAACAAATTTTGTTAGGCAATGAAATTGTTATGCACAAAATGGTTTTTGTTTAAAGAAAAAAAAAGTATTTTATTTCTGCTACAATATTGGTTGAATATTGAGTAGATGTTTAACAAATGTTGTGGTTTCTAATTGTGTACCAAATGTTCTTGTTAAAGGAAGGAAAATTAATTTTATTGATGAAATAAATCTAAATAACCATTGTTTTTTTGTTTTTTTTATGGTTCATAATCTTAGTAGTCGATGACTAGTTGACTATTGAAATAGACATTAGTTGCAGCCCTATTTTAAACTCCTCTTCTTCGTGTCAGAACATGACAAACACTTAAAACAGCACAGCATTTCAGAAATTGAGAAGAAGAACATTAAAAGCAATTATAAAGCTGTATCCATAAGGATTTGCAAAAATTTCATCAAAGCTAAATCAGTACAAAGAGCACCTTCATATGGGGCTGAAAGACGGTTATATTGAAAGCGTGCACCATTCATTGTGTCATGTCAGCTGAAGAAATGTATAGAAAGCCAGGGAAAAATTACATTTATGTCTGCTTTTAAAATCAAATACACATCTGTGCAGCTTCTTGGTAAAACAGAGAAAAGGTGAAGACATGTGTTTTGCAAACACTGATATGTTTTGTAACACATTGGCATGTTTACATTTTAAAGCTTGTCTCCAGAACAAGGTTGGAGTGTGGATGAATGGCTTCACTGTGCAGCCCAGAACTCTGGCAGGTACAGCAGCAGTGAACATTATCATGCACAGGCTCAGGAGACATGTCAAATGAATTATGGCCTTGGATTAGGACTTGGACTTGCCTCTCTCCTTGCATTAGTCGCATTGGTGGTCAAATGATTTGGTGTTTTTTGTATGAGGTCCATTGTATTTTAGTTGCTTGGGCTTCCTTTGTGATCCTCTGTTGTTGCAAAGGCTGACAGCAAGTAAACAGAGGCGATATCACTGAGGCACCATAAGGATTTCTTTTGTCATCTTAAATATTAGCCAGGATCTGTTGGCTTGGGTGCTGCTGATTTCCTGAACTGATTGAATTGTGATTCACCACAACAGTTTGATTCAAACCTCTCTTCTGTTTGATTCTTCTGTTTGATTCTATATGGATTCTGTAGGGGTTTCTCAGTTTCAACAATAATTTTGCCCAGATATGATGCTGTGAAATACACAACATTTCAAGCAAGTGCATTATTTTAAAATATGTTTACAACAAGATTTTGCCCTTAAGCAGTTAAATGGATACACTTTTTATTAAAGTGTGACCATTGCATGTTTAAAAAACTAAAAAAAATCCTGGCAGATATTCTGGCAGGCGTAAGTTTTAAATTTGATTCAATATATTTTCTTTTCTGTCATTTTTGCTAATTCATTCTATCAAGTCAACCTAATTTCTTGCTTTGTGAATGTTCATTTTTATTTTCAGGTCATGGCTTTGTGTGTTTGCCTTTTGGTGATGGTTTCCATGAACGACTACCTGTACCTGCCTGACTTACCTCACTCACATGTTCTCTGCACTTGCTTGTCTAAACCCCCTGTAGCTGGCATATTGCTGTTACTATCTGCACCCTTATACTGTCACCTGTTTTAGTTTCTACTATCCTCGTACCGGCATGTAACCACCAAATGGATATTACCTTTTTTCTTTATGAAATGTTGCATGTGCCAACTATAGCTAGGTCTCAAGGCCTTAGTATATCTGTGTCACTGTCATACATAAAGTGGTGAGGGGACAAGCTTAAATGTCATTAAAATTAAAATTCCATGTCAATACACAAACAAACATTTTAACAGCTCAGAACATTTATTCAACCATGTACAAATGTGCAAAAATAGTTTAGAGATAAATAATTGTCTCTGCCAGGCCAGACCATGTTAGAACCAGTTCCCGCACCAGTTACACTGGGAACCGAAGTGCTTGTCCGTGAACGGCCCGCGTTCATACCATTATGCAAGCCCATGACGCGTCATCGACAGAGGGCTTTGCTTCGCCACCAAAAAAAAAAAAGGCCATAAGAAAGCGATTGTGTTCATGGCAGAGAAAATAACAGTGCTATGGATCGCATCATCGAGTACCTGTGAGCATTCGTAATCTTAATACAGATCATTATTTATCTGCACAAAGCCATAGTATAACATCTGCTGGGGAGAGGAAGGTAGCAGCACCCAATGCAGAGATGTAACCTCAGCAGGCGACGGAGGATGAACCTGGTGACATCCACTTATTTCGTCACGGTTCACTTAGAAAAACCAAGTTTTACTTGGTGCCTGTTGGGAACCAAATTTTCAATTCCTAAACACTCTGATTTTCATTGTGAACATGTCGGCCGCTTTGAGATGAGGTGCGGGAACCGGCACCGGCATGGTTCTCTGTAGGTCTAAAAACGCCTTTAAGAAGCCCGTTTTTACCATCTCTACCTGCACCGAATGCGCACCAAATGTAATGACACTATTGCCGGAAAAATAATGTGTTTATTGTGTCTCATAATTTTGGTTTTACATGTGCTTTCAATACGATTGAATTCACAGTATTTGTTTGACATCTGCACTTTCCACCAAATTGAAATGGAGTGTCAGTGAGGTCCGTCTTGCTGTCACGTCATCTTAAGTCGCACCTGTCATCAGGATGCGCCAACACGTCCAGGGATCCTCTAGAGTTAATTGATGATTCGCTTCATTTTTGCAAAAAATACATGGATTTAGGCAAAATTAGGCCATGATAAGGTGAGAGAAAAATATATTGATAATTAGCACGGCTTTGAGCAAGCCATGCTCCATTTTTTTGGGCTGTGCTTTTTGAAAATTAACCATGTAAAACACAGGTGCAAGGCTCGCTGCTTTAATCTATGACTCAGATGTTATAACTGTACAAGGCTGTTTCAAGTAAACATATCACCCCAACAAAGGTTTCATGTCTCCATTTGAGGTCATTTGACCTTGGAAAAGTAGGTCAAGGTGACGTATTTTCAATAGGCTTCTGTTCAATGCCAAGATATATATGGTACAAATTTGATGGGCATGTCTTCATTTGATGCCATTTGACCTTGAAAAAGTAGGTCAAGGTGAGCTATTCAGGGCTCCAAACTAACTTTATCACAAGGAGCACTGGTGCTCCTAACTGAAATTTTTAGGAGCACCAGCACAAAGTTTAGGTACACCATTTAAATCGACAAGTAACACAACACATTCATATTTTTTTCCCCTCTTAAGTGTATTACTGATGAATACTGTGGTAATAATAAGAACAGTATATAGTAAAACAATGTGCTGTATTATTTTGTTGTCAATGAAAAATTCACAGCATTAAATATTGTCAGAGGAGGAAAAGCAATCATTAACTTAAGTTGTTAAATACAGCTTTTTCAAATATAGACACCAAAAACTTCTGTGTGCCCTCTTATAACACAGCGTGCAAATTAATAATCATACATCCATTCACTTTTATTTGACAAAAACTATGTTAACCAGATAAAGTTAACACATGGTTGACTGTTATAGTGATCTGAATAATATGGAAATCAATTCGCCTAATTTTTAGTGTTTTCTCCAGAAAATCTGCACAGGTTTCAGTATGACAGGTTTTCACTACTGGTTTAACGGTTATTACCCAGCAGCAGCAATGTTTAAAAAACGTTTTGGTTTTGAGGTGGAGATATGTGGATTCTGCTCTCAGAAAGAGGAAACTATTGAGCTCTTATTTTTCTCCTGTTCAATTACATTTTTTGGAAAGACACAGTAGATTGAATGAAAATTAAAATGGATAAAGTAACTTACTGGAATGTAGAACAAGTAATATATGGTAATAATAATTTGCCAGAGAAACTCTTCAGAATTTGTAACATAATAATTATGTTATAATTAAATACCACATTCATAAAAGTAAATGGCAAAATAAAAATCCATCTCTTAGTGTCAAAAATTGAGTTAAGAGCCTTGTCTTTTTTTGTCTTTTGTCACTCCTAAAGGACTCAAATGAAAATATAACCCTGTTATGTGAAGGTCTTCCTAAATATCTATTACTTTAATAACATGCACTGTTGTTGCACTGTTGTGCAAGTCGTGCTGGTGCGTCTAGTTTAAAATTTAAGTTGAACTGTCTTGACCAATTTGTTCGCATTGCAGTCAGGAGCCCTGCTATTTTCAATAGGCTTCTGCTCCATCCCAAGATGCATCCACTGTATAAATTTGGTGCAGATATGTCAATGCATTTGTCAGATAATGCGATTACATCATTGAAAGGACATGTTGCTGTTTGATCTTGAAAAAGTATGTCAAGGTGACCTATTTTCAATAGGCTTCTGCGCCATGCCAAGATGCATCCACAGTATAAACTTGGTGCGGATATCTCAGTGCATTCTTTAGATAATGCGATTACGTCGTTGAATGGACAGACAGACGGACATAAGATAAAACAATGATACAATACCCCTTCGGCCATTTATGGCCGAGGGGTATTAACTAATGAGTTATCTGGTCTCATTCACTTTCTTTTACACATTCGTTTCACATTTTGTTCTTTTATGCATTTGTAAATGATACTTATAATAATAAGATTTTGAGGTTAGTAGACAATATTTATATGTGCTGTAGGGTTTGACCTGAAAGTTCAACTCTTTGAAAGTTGTTCAGCTGATGGATGTCTGGTGTCAGTTTTACTAAAGTTTAAAAAAAAAAAAGGACCTCCATATCACCTTCCTGGATCTCGCTAATGCCTTTGGCTCTGTGCCCCATGAGCTTCTCTGGACTGCTCTCAGGATTTTCCACATCCCAAACACCATCACAGGTCTGATTAAAGCCTACTTTCAGGACTTGCAGTTTTGTTTGTCGACCCCTGAGTTCACCACTGCATGGCAATGCTTGGAAGTAGGTATCATGGCCGGATGCACCGTTTCTTCCCTGGCATTCACCATGGCAATGGAGATCACTCGAGCCTCAAAATGGACTGTAGGTGGACAGCGCGTCAGCTCTGGGCTGCACCTTCCTCAGCTCACAGCCTGCATGGATGATGGCACCACCCTGAAAACCACCATCCCATGTGCCAGGAGGTTGGTCAGGAAGCTGGAGGAGAACATTAGTTGGGCCCGTATGAAGATCAAGCCATCTAAATCATGCAGCATCTCAGTGGTGAAGGGAGTGCTTGCTAACGTGAAGTTCTTCATCGGAGATGATCCAATCCCCACACTATCTCAGCAGCCAGTCAAGAGCCTCGGAAGGTACTATGACGCAAGTCTGAAAGACAGGTGCCAGGTGAAACAGCTGCGCAAGGATATCAGTGCTGGCCTACGGTCCATCGACAACACCCGGCTACCTGGGAAGTTAAAGATCTGGTGTCTCCAATTCAGCCTCCTACCCCGGGTGTTGTGGCCCCTTGCGGTGTATGAGGTCCCCGTCTTGACAGTAGAGAAGCGGGAAAGAGGAGTCACAGTCTACATTAAAAAGTGTCTTGGACTCCCGCGATGCCTCACCAACCTAGGCCCCTATGGAGATGGCGTCCTGAAGTTGCTCCTCACCAGTCTCATGGAGGAGTTCAAGTGTGCAAAAACATGACTCCAGATGACACTGAACAAATCCCAGGACAAGGTGGTGAGGAACAACGCACCAACCTTGGCTACTGGGCGCAAATGGACCTCCAGCAGTAGCAGTGGAGAAGGCAACATCAGCTCTCACACACTGACATTGTGGGGAAAGTTCAGCACAGAAGAGGAGGCCTTGGCCTTAAAACTAGCCGCCCAGCAAGGAGTAAGGCCACTGCACCAAGACGGATAAAGATGGTGGTGGAGGAAATACGCCGTCAGGAGGAGGCTACCAGGTGGGCCAAGGCAGTCTCCCTGGACAAACAAGGACAGTGGACATGGTGGGGCAATGTGGAGATGAGGAGGCTCAGCTGGAGAGATGTGTGGGCCAGGGAAGCGCAGAGTCTGAGCTTTACCATCAGGGCTACTTAATGATGTCCTTCCAACACCAGCCAATCTCCATCAGTGGTTTGGGGAGGACCCAGCTTGTACCCTGTGTTCCAGACCAGCCTCCCTCTGGCACATTCTAACAGGGTGTAAGGCCAGTCTCACCCTAGGACGGTACACTTGGTGCCAAAACCAAGTACTAAAGAGCCTTGCGGCCACCCTGGAGGTGAAACAAACTACCACCAACTCCCTCCCACTGCCAGTGTCCAACCCCAATGGACAATTGCCTTTGTCGGTGAAGGGGCTAAAGCAACCAGAAGCAGCTCTGCACTGTCAGAGGCCAGCTGCGCTTAGCACGTGACTGGAAAATGCTGGTGGATATTTGACATCTGGTGTTTCCTCCAGAGATTTCCACCACCACCTTAAGACCTGATCTGGTGCTCTGGTCCCCCTCTCTAAAGAAGGTCTTCATCATTGAGCTCACCGTACCCTGGGAGGATTCCGTAGACGAGGCATATGAACGAAAACGCCGAAGCACAACATCGTGGCCGGAATACGGAAGTCCGCCTGGTGGAGGTTGGATGCAGAGGGTTTGTGGCAACATCTACCACCAAACTGCTTAGAGACCTGGGAGTAAGGGGCCAAAGCCTGTGTGGAGCCATCAAGACCGCATCGGAGACAGCAGAGAGAAGCAACCAGTAGATCTGGATGAAGAGGAACGACCCCTCTTGGACCCCCAAGTAGGGGGCCTGGAGTGTGTGTGGTCGGCAGCTGTAGACAAGTGCTACGCTGAACCTCAGAGTGGGCTAACTGGGACAAACCTGAGGTGTCAGTCAAAGACTTGCTCTACCACCAAACTGCTCAGAGACCTGGGAGTAAGGGGCCAGAGCCTGTGTGGAGCTATGGGATCTGGATGAAGAGGAACGACTCCTTTTGGGCCCCAAAGTAGTGTGTCGGAGTGTGTGCGGTCGGCTCGGGCTTGGCTCTGGGGGTGGGGCGCCCCTCCTGGGCGTGGGTGTGGGACGCAAGCTGGGGGCTGATCACCCTGTAGCTGGCCACCTCTGGGGAGGGTGTATAGTGCGAATGACCGAAACACCCCACACCCCGAAACACCCCATGATCCAGAGGAGAGTGCTCCTCTGGATCATGGGGTGTTTTGGTCATTCACACCCAGGACGCATCATCAGTAGTGACTGATGATGCGTCCTGGGCCCCCGCTTGCCCCCTCATCTCGGGGTGGGGTGGGGGCGTCGTGTTCCCTGGGTTGGGCCTGGGCTGGACACATGCCTCGTGATTGCTTCTCTACAGTACTCACCAACAAACTTTTGCATGCGCTTGCACAAAGGGTATCAACGCCTTATCCTGTGGTTTTGGAATGTGTAATCACACTACCCTAGACCTTGAAATCATCACATGACCATTTCTTCTTCAAAGTATGTGAGATTTAGCTTCCATTTCTTTTGACCCAGTCAATGGAAGGAATCAGTGTAAGTCAATCGTCACCTTATAATACGAGGTGTGTGATGGTGAAACACAATACTTAGACATCAGTTCATGTCATTGTGTAGGACTATCATATATGTACTGTAAGGAGTGTGTGAGCGCTGAGGGCCCGGCCATACCGTGTATGTTTGCACAATGACATATTCTGAAAAAATGCCATGAACTGATGTCTATTGTTTTTTACCATCACACACCTGGTATTATAAGATGATGATTGACTTACACTGATTCCTTCCATTTCTTCTGGCCCTGTTGTGGACATGGTTTTATTACATGTTGCTGCTGCGGATGAGTGGAATTCCCATTCCCACAATGCACTTCATGACAAAATTTCCAAAAAGGCCAGAGTGAACTTTCGGTTTGTTATGTAAACAAATAGACTGTTTATGATGGAGTCATCTTCGAGGTTGTTCATGGTGAGGGAAGTGATTCAGGTGTGTAACCAGGGACAGACTAATGGGTTAGTGATCATTAGGATATGACAGGGGTTGGACACTTTTGAACAAACATGTGTGATGAAAGTCATACGCCGCTTTAAAGTGTGTAATATTTACCACATTTAGTCTCTGATGCAGATCATTTAGAGCCCATTATAGTCCAGGGTCACTGTTTTATTCCATCTTTTCTCCATCTTTGATGTTGCAGCGTCTCAGTGACACGTGTCCAGGTCCAGATGATACGTTTCTGTCTGTGTGAGTCTCAGTGTTCTGTGCTGAGGTCTCAGTCCAAAGCCAGTCTTCACTGGGCTCTGCAGGCCTTGTTTAGTCCCTCAGTGCAGAACTAATGTGCTTCAGATCAATAGCAGCTCAGATGAAGTCTGCAGAAACATGGCCACCTCCTCAGAGTTTCATGCGTTGTTTTTTATGCATCAGATCCACCATGAGGCAGAAGGTGCACCACGTCTTCAGCGTGACATATTTTATCTCATACGTCCACATTGATTGTCTTTTCTTTTTTTTCAATTTGTGCGGGGCGCTGGGTGTAATGTATTCTCCAGGCTCGCTCTGGACTAAATAGCCTTATCTGCGGCTGTGTACAGCATGTCAGAGACCATTGTTTTGGGAGGACATCACAGGCAGATAGACAGATACGCAGCACGCCGACTCCTTGTCAATCCTCTGAGCGGCGGCGGCGGCGGCGGTGGCATGTGCGTTCACTCTGCGTTATCAGGCGGGAGATTGATTTCTGTGTCCATCTTGTTTGCCCTTCCCTTTGTGTTTCAAAGCTCAATTTAGAGAAGCCTATGATGTATTGACGCGCGCGCCGTGAATTACCCGCTAAAAGATGCAAGCGCACAAAACACCGTCGCCAAACGGATGGGTTCTGTCCTTCCATTTGTGACGGCGGCGGCGTTGCCGTTCAGGGCACGTCCTCTTTGTGCGATGTCTTGCAGAGATGAGGCTAATGTTTGGCAGTGAAACGTCTGACTGCAGCTGCACTAACTAGATCACTAAAATAGGTTGTCAATGGTGACTAATATGAAGAAAGCATTTGCCTCGTGGCGAAGGATTTTTCCCAGCTCTGTTCGCCTTGATGCATTCATCACCGAGAAGCACAATAGGCGAACAAACACCATTACTCTCTGCAGCACACACACACACACACACACACACACACACACACACACACAGTCTTTATCCACTCTCCCTCCATAAACCTGAGCCTTTACTTCATTACCTCGACAGGCTCTTTGCAGGCCTGAATGCTGCACATCTAATTAAAAACTTGCTTAATTAAAAAAGAAGCAATAAGCCTTTAATGGTGACAAAAAGGATGTCAGCGAGGGGCCCAATAATGACTGAATGATAAGCAGCGAAGGAAAGAGTAAGAGCCGGAACATTTTATTGTCTCCAGTTGCTTTACTTTAGTAGTAGTACTGTATTAGTATTACTACTTTAGTAGTAGTACTGTGGCACTGTGAGAATACATGGGTACTAGTACGAGGTTTACATTCAGTACTTTAACCCATAAAGACTTAGAATTGGACTTAGACAAACTTTATTGATCCACAAAGGGAATTACTTGGTCACAATAGCTCAGTTGCATACAAAAACACTCTTGAAAAAACATGAGGAAAAAAGAAAAAAAAAAAAGAAAGAAAGTAAGTGTGAAGACATAAAATGAGTAAATAATATAAACAGAATCCACCAATAAAGCAGAAAAAAATTCATCAAATGTGATAAAAAATATATCAGAAACAAAATGATATGGCAAAATGTTTTGGTTGGATACTGTTAAAAGGTCTAATAAACATTTCAATTCTGTGACTAGTTTTTTATGGATCAGGTTTTACAGAGTTAAGTGATTTATCATCATTTATTATTACATTATCCTCTGCATTTTTCATTTTTCACAGTAAATCATGTATTTTCCCGATATTTATTTCACTGATCATGTAGATGGTCAGATTAAGGTTGATTGATATAATATGAAAAACAAAGAAAACTAAAGAAAAAGTGACTTTTTCAATAAAATCTCTCATTAACTGAACATAAACCCAGTGTGTCCATCCACTGTCATTGATCCAACTCCATGG
>JAPQRQ010000019.1:30000407-30011339 GCA_037367365.1 Apogon talboti | reverse complement strand
TTTTTTCTGATGACTGCAGCCATGCGTCTTGGCATGCTCTTCAACAGGGTGGTCTAATAATTTTTTCCATGACTGTAGATGCAACATGATGAAAATGACAAAAGATGCTAAAATACAATAGAAAAGTACACCTTTGTGATTTGGTGTGTGTGGTCTGAGATGAGAACACTGAAAACATTAGTGTTTTGACTGAAAATATGAACAAATGAAACCATAAAGAACAGAAAATCAGTGTCATGATAATGCTATTTATTACTGTGTTGACCATCCCTAACTCGAAGTTTATGAATTGATGACGACTGATGTCAGACACTCCTCCTGGCTCATTCTTTTCTCCTCCTCTTTTCCTGTTGTTGTTCATCGGTAGGCTACACAGCATTGACAGTTTTGGTAACTGTAGTCCCTGACAAGAGTGGAATTTAATGAGCACTATGAAATCAGCCTCCAATCTGAGAAAGAGGTTGCTTTTCTTAACCATTATCCATTAAGTATTAGTCATCCATCAGCAGAGAGAAGAGCGGGAGGTAAATGCAGACTTAAATGTGACTGTCACCGCTCTCCTCTTGAGGCTGACCACAGTGTTTAGGAAGGTGACAGTTAATGATGATTTTCAGCAGACGCTTGCATTGAAGTCTCAACTTTTTTTGTTTTCAATCTGATCATTAGTGTCTTTCTCCTTGTTATCCATTTCATACACATTGCATCAGGGCAGGGTTCTTTTTTTTTCTCTCTTACAAGAGCAGCGAGGCAAGTTTGAGTTCCACTGGCAGCATAAGAGTCGATGTGGATCCTTGATCAGCACAGTAAGAGGCCAGATTAAACGTCCAGCAAAGAGAGCATGGAAACAAAATTCAGCATGAGGCAGTATGACCTCTCATTCAACACCTACACCCCCCCACCCCACACACACACACACGTTTCAAGATTGATATATAACACACCCTTACCCCTTCAGTGTTTTTTTTTCTGCCTCTCTCCTCATGTGTCTCCTCCCTAGGAAGCATCCTGCTGACACTCTGTCCAAGGAGTCTTATTGATATTCTTGGAGAACCACTGCAGAGATAGGCAGAGAGAGAGAGAGAGAGAAAAATGAAAGTCACACAGTGTAGCAGCAGACACACTGCCTTCTAGTACCAACAACAGTAAAAATCACAAGTCACCCAGCACGAGAATGTCATTGTTCATTCTGTGAGCTACACTAATAGCACCTCTCATCCCCTGTCTTTTTTATTATGCTGCAGCACACGGGTAGGTAATTTTCCAATCAGGCAGAATTTCACTAGTTAACTTTCAGCGCAATTTTCATGTGAACGCATATTGTGTCAAGAATAATCTCATACTGAAATGTGAATAGAGTGCTTAAATATAGTGATTTTTCAGTCCATTGTGACTGCCATCTATTATACTATGTTTGAAAGCAATGGACATTTGACTGACATCCAGAATTTGCCAATATCGCAGTGGTATGAAGGCAAATCTGACAATAGACAGACAACAAAAGACGCAACCAGAAGAAAATCATAGTAAGACAAAAATTACATAAGATACAAGATGGAGATGAGGAAATTAGACACAATAAAAAAGACCCAATAATACAAAAATCTAGAGCTGCTGCTATTGATTATTTTTGTAATCAATTTATCTACTATTTTCTTGGATTTGAGTAGAGGATTATTTGAATAGGAACAAAAAATAGTAAAAATGTGAAACGGATATATATGAAAATGACAACTTGTTCTTTATTCCTGAAGTAGGAAACGAAGCTTTGATTCTGTAAAATTGTAATCGGATAATTTTTTTTTATTCGATTCAAGTTGATTAAACAATTGATCATTTTAGCTCTACAAAAATCATATGTCTTGATGCCGAAGATGTAATAAGATGAAAATGATAAGACACAAACAATGTAAATTATGCAACAATGTAATTGGCCAAGAATGTTGTAAAAGGAACCACAAGGTGGATATGACATAATAAGCTGTAAAACAATGCAAACACACAACAACAACAAAAATCACAATTTACTTATGTAATGAGATGCAATTGACACAAAAGATGGGTGGCACGGTGGTGGCAAGAAGGTCCTGGGTTTGATTCCCCTGTGGAGTTATGTTGAGTTTGCATGTTTTCCTCATGTTTGCCCATGACACGTGTACCCATGTCTCCCCATATTTTGGGTGGCTGTGGCTCAGGAGGTAGAGCGGGTCGTCCAATAACCAAAAGGTTGGCTGTTCGAATCCCGCTCTGTCTGAGTCATGAGCTGTTGTGTCCTTGGGCAAGACACTTCACCCACCCTGCCTCCAGTGCTGCTACTCACTCACATATGAATGCATGTGAATGTTTGGTGGTGGTTGGAGGGGCCATTTGGCACGAATTGGCAGCCACGCTTCCATCAGTCTGCCCCAGGGCAGCTGTGGCTGTGGCTACAAACGTAGATTACCACCACCAGTGTGACTGCGAGAGTGAATGAATAATGGATCCATTGTACGCGCTTTGAGTATGTGTTAATAGAAAAAGTGCTATATAAATCTAATCCATTATGTTTGAGTGGGTTCTCTCCAGGTACTCCAGCTTCCTGCGAACACTGCAACTGCACTCAGACCCCTTTAAAATGAAGGTGGTCTCAGTATAGTTCGCTTAGAAAGCCGCAGTACAGTTCGCCTAATCTGTGTACTGTGAATACAAAGCGCACCTGTTTCATTTCGCCTTTTTGTACTGTCGCTTGCTGACGCTTCACTGCTGATAAATCTGTATGGGTGATTTGATGAGAATGAACAAAAGTAAATAAATGACTGAATCAATGCATGATTTATCCACATCACTAAAACCAAGGAAGTATATCTGTAGTAGTGACCCTGCAGTCTTTGTTCTGTTAATGTTTGAATGTGTGACAGTTACTGTCTAATCTGTTGAGTGTGTACTGTGAACTAGTGATGCGCAAATCAGCTGATTGGCTAGAAAGGCTCTTCTCTGATTAGCTACTTGATCTGGCAGTTAACTCACGTGCAGGGCACTGAAGTTGTCAGGCGCCAGTAGATGCATCACTCATCACTGAGCAGAGGTCAGTCAGTTATCTTCTGAACCCACTTTATCCTCACTAGGGTTGTGGGGGTCACTTGAGCCTATCCCAGCTACTTATGGGCCATTTTTAGATTTATCAATTAACCTATCAGTGCATGTCTTTGGATGGTGGGAGGAAGCCAGAGTACCCAGAGAAAAAAAACACACAGAAAGGTCCCACCGATCAACCGGTGTTGGAATCGAACCCAGGACCTTCTTGCTGTGAGACACGAGTGCTATCCACTGCCCCACCCTGAGCAAAGGTTAATAATAATAATGATAATATTCATAATAATATTCTATAACTGGTTTAATTCTACTGTAATACACATTCATACACTATAAGGCAGTCAACTAATATTCACAGTCAATTATCAACACTACAACTACTACAACACTTACACAACACAAGGTCATAATTCAAAGTTCCCACATTATAGAATACAAAACACTCCATGATGAAAAATAGGTTAAAAAAAAAATGTCACTTTATGTGCGGGGCAGGTCATTGATTGAACAGAGACACAAATGGACTAAATGGACTGCACTTATATAGCGCTTTTCCACACTGTAATGGTGCCAAAAGCGCTTTGCACTGCCTCGCATTCACCTATTCACACACACCAGTGGGTGGCTGCTGCCATGCAAGGCACTGCCAGGCTCCACTGGGAGCAATTTAGGGTTCAGTGTCTTGCTCAAGGACACTTCGACATGTGGACAGTTGGAGCCAGGATTCGAACCACCGACCCTTCAGTCATTGGGCGACCTGCTCTACCAACGTATAAATTCCCTATAGCAGGTTAAAATATTAGCGGCATATGCCCTATTATATTTTGTATTGTAGCATGGCTTGGTTGAAGTTTGCTCTCCGAGAGAGGTATAGTACAGGTAGTGCTTTTATTTTGACAAGTGCCACAAAGGAAGTTTGTCACAGTTTACTTGCAATCGAGGCTCAAATAAATTTTCATTTGCATTAAAATGCGTATCACTAATTAGCTGATTGGTTGCAGGTGCCGGCCAGGTTGTAAAAAAATTGGAAATTTTATTGTTAACTAAAAGGGGGCCCAGAAGAAAATGTTTGGGAACCACTGCCCTAACTGATCAAGCTAAAATTCCCCAAAGGTGTGAATGTGAAAGTGATTGTTTGTTCATCTCAATGTCAGCCCTGCGATGAACTGGTGACATGTCCAGGGTGTACCTCACCTTCGCACATAGGTAGCTGGAAATGGCTCCAGCACCCCTGCGACCCTCTCAATGATGAAGTGGTTAAGAGGATGACTGACTGACTCAAAAGGTGGAAATGACCTAAGATGTACCACAAGTAAAATGACAAACTATGCAAAAGACTAGAATGCTGTCTGAATTTAGGGTTATTTCTACTAATTTTCTTTATTTTTATGTAATGTAGAGGCCGAATAAAGCCAAAGTTATTTTGGAATTGTTTTTCTGTGACAGTGTAAACGAATTAAACAGTAACGAACACCAAAAGATAGATCTATATTACAGTAAAGTAGGATTTTGAGAATGAGAATGGAGTAATGGAGGATAAAGGATTTTTTATTCTTTAACAGTTATATTTTAATCACCTAACATAAGCCACACTTTGGAATGTTCTCCTAGCTCATAAATGTGTAATTGTTTGACTATATTTTTACAGCTGGAAAAAGTCTATTTTAAGATGTAAAAATGAAACTAATTTGTTGAAGTGCTATCATTTTGTAGTTTTCTGTATTTTTAACAAGGCAGATGCCTCACTTCTCAAATTGATATATATTTTTTTAAAACATGTATTTATTGGGATTTTCTTCTTCAAATTGATATTTTTAATTCCTTCCTCTACATTCATTACCCTACACAGTGGGAGGCTACAGTGGAAAACAGCTTTTTGTTGCCTGTTTGCTCTGCTGTTCTCCAGAGGTTATCCTTGGAAATGTGTGAAGGTTAGAGCAGGAGTGCTCAGAAAAGAGATTTATTTTATTTTATTTTTTCCAAAACTGAATATACAAACCTGAAGAAGTGACCTGTAAAACGCACTGAGACGCAGCTACTGAAATGATGCGGCTTGGCTCATTTGATATTGGAGATGGAGGAGGAGGATGCGAAAGCACCGACCCTGCCGACCCTTGTTATTTTCTGAGCCTCCATCATGGGCACTGGCTTTCACTGAGTCACCCTGCTTTTTCAGACAGACACGTGCACACAAAGGCACACACTAACCTCATCCACCATAAATCAAACGCACGTGCTGTGAATGAGTCTGCCTGGTACATTGGCTGCTCACGTTCACACAAAATTTGTTCTTGAAACGCGTCCTCCTGAGGTGAAGTCCAGAATTATATTGTCTGCTTTTCCATGGTCAAACTGACTTTACTCCAACACCCATAATGCCACATTTTTCTCCAACTACCTTGTGAGCTCCAGGCCAGAGGGATTCTGGGACTAGTTTGACAGCTGCCACGGCTCATTATCTGATAAAGGGGACATTTCTGGGCACTGCAGTTTAAACAGTATTAGTGTAGATGTTATTTGCAGTAACCTCCACACATTTCAAGTTGTCGGGCTAAGGTGTTGCCATGGCAATATTTGTGCCTTGTAGAGATCAACAAGTTTAAGCTAATAAATATGGTTGCAAACAGTGATTAGTGGGCCAAGGTGGTTCAATGGGGTATAACATGTGAAACATGGCTATACGCACTAATAGCTGTAAGCTGACAAATAAAGGTTCAGTATGTGATGTTTAGGGACATCTATGAACTTGCACACTAACCAACTCAAGACCGTCAAACATGTGGCCCGTGGGCCAAAACTGGCCCACCGAAGGGTCCAGTCCAGCCTGTGGGATGAATTTGACTATTGACTATTGATCTTTCAAGTATAACATTAGTACTTTAAAGTGCTTTAAAGGGGTGTGGCTTGATTTTCTCCAACAACAGATTTAAAAAAAAAAAAAAAACAGCCCCTGCACAACCCCAGTCCAAATTAAAGTGTTTGCTCTAGTAGAAGCCATGTACTGAACCACGTATTCAAGTAGAACTGCAGTAGACTACATGTAGTAAGTTATTGATTATCTGAATAAAACATTAGCGGGGGGGGGCGACACACAAACATCCTGCCCCCTCAAATGAAAGTTCCGAAGTTTCAGGAGGTAGGGAAAAGGTAAATGAACTTCACAGCAGCAGGAGACGTAAAGGTATTAGTCACGCATGGTAAGTTTCACTTTGCGCATACCCATTGCGAGGTATGCGCGGCACGGACCGTGCAGCCCCGTTTGAGTATGAGGGGGAGGGGCCAGGCACTCAAGGAGAGTGCAGGGCAAAGCACAGCAACACAATCTCTGCGCAGCAAAAAAGTTAATATATCGGCTACATATTGACAGATGTTGATTAATCTGTAACACGCTATAATCGGCCGATTATATCAGTGGGCTGATTAAGCAGCCGGGCTCTAGTAATCATGGCCTTAACCTGCAGTATTCTCTGTCACAGTTCAATTGGCACAATCTCACAGTCCGCCCCACCCCTGATGACGGCGTTCAGTCTCCCTGCTCTGTCAACACAGGCAACTTATAAATGTCAGATTATAAAACACGCATTTCAAAACTGGAGCCTGACTGTTAATAACAATGTGGTACAGTGTCTCAATTTGTGGGACGTGAAAAATAATAAAAATGCAGGACTGTCCCTCATGAAGCGGGACATCTAGTCACCCTACCAGGGCTTAGAGCCCAGTTACATTAAACGTAACTGGGAGATGATGGAGAGCCTTACATGGAATTGGATCTGAGTTCCGTTTAAGCTAAACGGGCTTGGTGCAGCGCACAGCCTGGGCTCTGGCTGGCCGTGAGCCGGCCTCTGTGTCCAGCTCCAGCCAGTGACAGTAGAATTCTGTAAGTCAGTCATCTTACAAAGCTCTAATATAAATGCGAGTTGTCCGGAAATGTCACTTGAAAATAACAAATGAGCTGTACCGCAATTATTTCTCGTATTGAACCACTAGGGGCCGACCAATCGGTACGATGGTTCGAAAGTACGACGTGTACCATTGCATCCCTAATTAGAAGTGTGTTTCAGTTGTAGAAATATGGTGGACTGTATAGAAGTGACGTGCTCCCTCTGTGGATATAAATGACTCATTGTATGGTAACAAAAACACTGCAATTCTAAAATGTTCATTTTGTTAATTTATTCTGTTACATCCACCTACACCTTACACACTGAGCCTTTTTAAATGTCTTAAACATTATTTTGATGATAATTTCATTGCCTTTCATGCTCATTTTATGCCACAACTATAGTGGAGTATAACAGTAGTTTATTTATATGTATACAGTACATATAATGAACACTACTGAATAAGAATTATATTTCTGTTTGCCTTTTAGGCTTTCTTAACAAAGTAGAGGGTTCTGGCAGAAGTTGACCTACCTCCAAGATGTATGGACAAGAGAAAAACCAATAGCAGGCCAAAATCTCCAACAGCACTTGGAGTACGTAATTAGGCTTTATAAAGGTGATAAACAGGAGCTAGGAGATAATTTTAGCACCATCTCATTAACCCATAAAGACCCAATACTACTTTTGTGGCACCTCCCAAATAAATGTTTCTCTCTATTTAACCTTTCCTAAGTGATTTATCACTATTTATTATAATCCTTTCCTCTGTATTTTGGATTTTTTTGTGTAAATCAGGTATTTTCCTATATTTAATTTGCTAATCATATAGATGTTAATAAAAGCTCAGAATAAAGTTGAGGGTTATTATATTAGAAACAAAACTCAAGAAAAATGGACTTTTTCAGCAAAGATATCAATAACTGAACGTATAAACAAGTGTCTCCATCAACTGTTATTTAACTACATGGGTTTTACTGGTGAATCAATGTTGCAAAATGCTTGCAGTTATGTAATCTCGACAAGCCAATTATGTAATTATAGCAAGTTTTATGTAAAATAACCAGTGTGCTGTCCTCACAACAGGTGACTGTGCAGCTAGACAAGCAGCTAACAAAATTAGAGTCCAAACAAGGCTTTGTATCTTGATTTGGAGGTTCTCCTTTATGTAGAAATGTTTTCTTATTTCTTTTTTCTTTTGAAACTGCAACATACAGCTTGTATACAAGTATATAGCATCAACGTTGGCTTCATTACACATTCACATGACATATTGAATGTATTAAACAACCAACATCCAGAACTTATATTTAAGTATTTCCGAACATATACACTCACAGACGAAAATTATCCAAGGAACAAAGGCACTAGAGCACACTTGGTGCGTATGTGAGTTGTTTTGAACTTAAAATGCAAAAAGACCAGACGGCCTTCACTGAACGGGAGAAAATACGTCCAAGCTCATCTCTAGAAAAGAGCACTCACTCTGTTTACAACCGTAGTTCACATCTGACACAAAGATCCTTATAGGAAGCGACATCTCACTTGTATCAGTTTTCAAACCCACTACATTTTAACTGTTTTTAACATAAATTCAACATATTTGTTTATTATTTACTTATTGTAACTTATGAAATAAATGTTTACAACTTATTAAATAAGTTAGGTCTTTGACGTAAAGACATCACTCCCCGCTTGATATTATCACGTCACCACAAATAATAACATTCAAACATTTCAAATGTCACTTGGCATAAATGATAATTTACAGAGTCTCTGAAAGAAGAACTATAATTTCTGATACTGGTCTTAAGAACACTTTATCAGTTCCATCTTTTGCAATCCATACTTCCACTTTGCAGACCTTATTATCACTGCTGAGAAAGGCTTTTGTTATAAGTCCCATAGGCCACTTGTTCCTGCTTGCTTGACTGTCCTTTAGCAAGACTACATCTCCTTGGTTGACATTTGGCCTGTTTTCAGTCCATTTTGAGTGGCTTTACAAGGTAGACAAGTATTGCCCTTTCCACCTTTTCCAAAAGGTGTTGGCAAGGTGTTGAACCTTTTTCCATATAACTAACTGCCCAGAGGAAAAGTTCCCAGAAGGGGTAGAAACTGCACTTGTCTTCTGCGTGAATAACATGGCTGGAGTGAGTATTGTTGGACAATCTGGGTCGGTAGAAGAGGTCTTGCATTTATAATCGCCATTACTTCAGCCATAAATGTGCTCAAGATTTAATGAGTGAGACATGTCTGTCCATTTTTCAACAACATTGCATCTAGGATACACCTAGATACCCCAATAAGATGTTCCCATGATCCTCCCATATGGGATGCATGTGGAGGGTTGAATGTCCAGCAGCATCCTCTCTCAAAGAGATACTGTACTTTCCCATTGCTGTGTTGTCTGAGTCTAGGCCTAGTTCCTTACAAGCTCCTACAAAATTTGTCCCTCGGTCTGAATACAAGCGCTTGGCTGGGCCTCGAACAGAAAAGAACCTTCTTAATGCGTTTATAAAACTGTCTGTGGACATAGTTTCAATCAGTTCAACGACCTGGTTGACATGCATGTAAAGGGAACGGCCCATCTTGTGCTCTGGGCACAACTTCCTCATGTGTTACAATTGTCCATGGCCCAAACACGTCTAAACCTACAGTTGTGAAGGGAGGTTCAGGAGTGACCTGGTCTGTGGGCAAGTCCGCCATTTTCTGGGCCTCCATTTTTTCTTGCAGCTTGCAACAGGTGACTCAGTTATGTTTTATAGAAGACACAAGGCGCTTACCTCCAACTATCCAGTACCCAGCACCATGGACAGCTCCTTCAGTAATGTGATGTCCTTGATGGGCTGACTGTTCATGAAAGTGCCTGATGAGAAGCGTGGCGATGTGGTTGGCAGAGGGTGCTTTTCATTTTCTGTGAGGTCAGCAGAGGAAAGGTACTCACCAACATGTAAAAGTCCATCTTTGTCTACAACTGGAATGAGTTTTTTGAGAATGTCATGTTTTGTGTTTACTGTTTTCTTTCATTAATCCTTTTGAATGTCTCTTTGTAAGTATTGTGCTGGACTGGCTGAATGATGACAGGTTTGGCTTGTGCGAGCTTTTCCATTTTTGGTGTTTGTTTGAGACTTTCCCATCCTTGTCCATTTGTCGCATGTTTGAAAGATGAAACAGTGTCAATGAGTTTAGCTACTGCTCAGCGTAGTGCGATCCAGCTAGAGTATCTGTGGAAGCGTTCAGAGCCTCTGATACTGCAGTTATCAACATTTTAACTTCTGAATGTATTTCTTTGTCACTTTCTGGTTCAATAGGTGTGAATGGATTGTCTTTGTGTGAATCAGTGATTTTGTCTGAATACAGGAAAGCTGGCCCTGACCAGTTACTGTTTTTCAGTTTGGCTTGTAGCTTGGTCAGCTGGGTTTAGCTCAGTTCTTACATAATGCCATTGATTGGGATGTGTGGATGGTCTAATGCATGTGACACGTTTGACTACGTACATGTAGAACCTTTTGGAAGAGTTGGGTATATACCCTAACACAGGGATGGCGAACTCCTGTCCTCAAGAGCCGGGGTCCTGCCTGTTTTAGATATTTCCCTCTTCCAGCACACCTGGACGCCATTGCATCATTATCAGGCTTCTGCCAAGCTTGGTGATGAGCTGAGATCATTAATTGAACCAGGTGTGCATTATCCTTGAGGTAGGTGTTACCTATTAAAATCTGGTCAACTAAGGAGCACTTGGTTGAGGGATATACCTTCGCACTCTGCACTAGAATCAAATACCATTAGTATTTGATCTGGTTTCTGAGGGTGGTACAGGTGAAACTCGAAAAATTAGAATATCATGCAAAAGTTCATTTATTTCAGTAATTCGACTTAAAAGGTGAAACTAATTTATGATACAAACTCATTACATGCAAAGCGAGATATTTCAAGCCTTTATTTGTTATAATTTTGATGATTATGGCCTACAGCTTATGAA
>JAPQRQ010000019.1:29964496-29987534 GCA_037367365.1 Apogon talboti | reverse complement strand
GCATCCCCCACGGCTGGGGATGCAGTTTTCGGCCGGGAGCAGAATTCGACACCAGATAAAAACTGCATCTCCCATCAGAATAACCTTGCGAAGCCAAAGGAGTGAAATGACTTTAGCAGCTCACAGTTGGAGCTATGCTGGTGTGACAGAGTGAGTTTGGTGCACATTGTCCTCTCCATGTCTGACTTAGGAAGGGGGAGCTGTTTTCAGCAACTGCTGCGCGCTCCCGTGGCTGGAGATGCAGTTTTCGTCAGGGAATAGAATTCAGCACCACAGCCCCTGTATCACAGTGTCCCTTAGATTCATTGACTTTAACCCTGTTTAATCCATAAAGGCCCAAACATGTACCATCAACCAAAACCATCTACTGATCTAAAGTGTAGAATAGCTGTTTATCCACTAATCCTATCGATACATGTAAATAATTAGTGTAAAATACAGTTTGTCATCTTTCCATAGTCATCAGATATGACCCATTTGGACGTTCAGAGGCTACATAGTGAACGTGGAAACACTGTCATCTTTTACAACATTGATTCACCAGTGAAACCCATGGAGTTTGACAAATGACAGTGGATGGAGACACTTGTTTTATGTTCAGTTAATGAAATATTTTGTTGAAAACATCCCCCTTTCCTTATTTTTTTCCTGATCTAATAATCTTTGGATTTAGGCTGAGTTTTTATAACATTCTACATGATAATTGAATTAAATATAGGAAAATACCTCATTTACACTGAAAAATGTAAAATGCACAGGATGATATTATAATTAATGGTAATAAATCCCTTAGGAAAGACAAAGAAAATCATTTGGAAGATGTGACGAAAATAGTTGCTGGTCTTTAAACGTTAACAGTTGTCTAAACAGTTCTTGTTTTTCATACGAACAGATTCATCTCTCCTGCTGACGTTACAGAACATCACCAATGTTTTTTTTACCATGGGACAGAGGAGACAAGTCTAAATGTGCAATACAAATGTTGCGTAGGAAAGATACCAATGTGGAAAATTAATTTTTCTGGATTTGAACTGAAATGTCTTACTTATTATTGCTTTAATGGTCAGTTGGATGGAACTCCTGTAACCTTGAGGCTATAATTCACATTCTCTCAGTCCTTGGGCTTTGGGAGTTATGTTTTCTGAAAGAGGACAAATGCAGCTATATTTGCGACAAATATGGTGAACTGGTTGTAAATGGCTTCAGAGTTGCAGAAGTTTTAAAAGAAAATGTTCAAGTATTTCCAAGAGCCTCTCTCCACTCTATGGTTGATTGAATAATTCATGCACTCAGGAAAAAAAACAAACATTAAATCTAAAATCTAGTTTTCGAAATGCCAGCGCCCAATAAAGTCTCTGACCTGTTCAAAGTTTCAACCATGTATCTATGTTAAAGTATGATGTGGTGAAGTGGTTGATGTTATTTTGACCATTTTCTTCCCATTTAAAATGAATGGGAATTTTTATGCAAGTTTCATCATCACAGTTACTCAAATCACTAAGAAAAGGGGACTATACACTATTTCGAATTTTTCACATGTTTTGATATAATATTTTGCTTGTGTTTTCTCAAAGCTGTGGGGCACAATAACGCACTCAAATTGTGAAGAAGAATAAAAATTATACCAAATCTTAATGTGTCTGCTTGTGCTTGCACATAGCAGGTACACTATGATTAATTTCTGTTGCAGTAACAAACTCAGTGGAGAAATGTATTATTTGTTGATTTATGTTACAGCATGAAATGGAAACAGCTTTGTTTCCTCAGCGGCAGATACCTTCACAATTATTGTGTGGACATAACTCAGCTGACATACATTATGTAAAGCATTTTGTCACCTTTTGATTTATTTACCACAGCTTCATGTTTTTGTTCTTCATTTCTATGGAAATCTATGAGTTGAGGCCAACATCTCAATCTAACAGTTACATCTCTACTTTCTAAATCTTATTACAGTGTCGAATGAAAAGGAGAAACCCCCTTTTACTGAAGGCCTTTACTGACCTTTCTAGCATTCCCAAATTTTCTTTAACGCCAATCTCATGTAGGTTAACAGCCTGAGCAGAGCTGAGTGCTGCTTATTATTATGTATTACTTTGCTTTTGTAGTCCTTCCACATCATTACTCATCCAGTATGCTTAAAGGTGCTCTCCCCTCTGGCAAGCACAGCTATGACAGTCAGCTTGGAAGTTCCAAGTCTTTCAAAACTTTTTTTTTTCCTCGGTCTTCCTCCCTTTTCTCTGTCTCTCTATTACTCATTCTTGGTGTCCCAACATCTCTGTTTTTCCCTTCCCTTTGTCTTCCTTTCCTCCTCACCCGCTCTAGTCCTCAGAGAGCACCTGACTGACGTGTTGTTCAAGGATGAAAAGCACGGCGGAGGGGAATCCAAAAGCAAACAACACAAAAATATACATGAGAAGATGAAAAGACACTGCTGTACACACACACATACACAACACAGCATGCTGAAACCCTGAGGATTATCACCAGCGCGACACTGGACACTTCAGGGAAGACAGCATCTGCTCACTTCCATATTTAATGCCGTAAAAAGAACATTGTGTTCTCAGAAAACTTTTCATTTTCACTTAGTGTAAATGCAGTGGCAAAATACAGCAGCGCATACAAATTGTATCCCTTCCACACTACATTTTTCTGCCGTCCAGGTGGCTATAGAAAGTTCTCCAAACGCCCAAAGGCATTTACACTGTGACTAAAAGCCATTTTGCACAGGAAATTTTGACAGGCACGGGCCCTCGCCTTTCAAAGCATTGCTTTTACATCTATCTTTTCCACCAAGTTATGTAAGGTGTTCAGTGGTGAGCTCTCTGGTTGATCTCTATGTCCCTCTCTCTCTCTCTCTCTCTCTCTCTTTCTTTCACTGCGTTTCTGTCTCTGCCAGAAGAAATCCAACCAGGAAACTGTATCTGCAGTGGTGGTAAAGTTCAGCAAACACAGATGCATTTAGTGTCGCTGTGCACACACACACACTCTGCTGGTTCTTGATAAGCGGCCGGTCAGATACAGGACATTACAGGAGATACTGGACAAGATTACAAGGAGGCCATATGCTCCCACTTTCTTCCTTTGTCCTCCTCCTGGCTGTGTCGTTCATATAAAAAACTACACAAATGGTGACAAGAAGGTGTGATGATCAGGTGGACCCAAAGAGGAAAATAGAAGAGTGTCAGAAACACTGTTGCAAACCAGAAACACTTGGTTGCACTGTCTGTTTTTGTCTTTCAGTCATTCACACACATATTCACCACATTAATATAATGGATGGAGTAAAAGCAAGCACAGTTGGCCTTAAATGAACAGCAACTGTGGCAGCTACTTATTAGTCTGCACTGACTTTAAAATGAGCAGTGATTGTGTGTTTCACCGCCATGTTATTTGTGGACCTCACAATGCAAGTGGCTGATTGGAGGGAAAACTGGTAAAACACTTGACATACCAAATCAAGATTTTACGCACACGGAAGCGTATACATCCAGGTGGCTCTGTCTTCAGTATGTGTGCTTTTAGGTGATTTTCTTGCTTAGTTTTCAAATTTGAGAGAAAATCTCTGTGATCACATCATTTTTAGTGAAACAAACTTAGTCAACAGCATTTGTTTAATGTCTGTTAAGGTTTTTGTGAGGGTATGTTTGTGTGCTGTTTGCCTCTGTCTATGTTTTAATCTTCCAACAGCCTCTTTTCATGCAACCCTAACCTCAGTTTAGGGCACAGGCCGTTTTGGCTTGTAAAGGTAGACAAAACACAGGTGTTACTGCTAACATGGCTAAAGATGGCCAAGTTCGATGGAGTTGAACCCGTTGGTTCAGTGAACCAACATGCACAAGTCTTGAAACTGATAATAATAATGGATTAGATTTATATAGTGCTTTTCAATTAACGCATACTCAAAGCGCGTTCAATGGATCCATTATTCATTCACTCTCACAGTCACCCTCTGGTGGTGGTAAACTACGTTTGTACCCACATCTGCCCTGGGGCAGACTGACGGAAGCGTGGCTGCCAATTCGCGCCAAACAGCCCCTCCGACCACCACCAAACATTCACACACATTCATACACCAGTCTGAGTAGCAGCATTGGAGGCAAGGTGGGTGAAGTGTCTTGCCCAAGGACACAACAGCGCATGACTCGGACAGAACGGGATTCGAACCACCAACCCTTCGGTTATTGGACGACCTGCTCTACCGCCTGAGCCATGGCCGCCCCTGATTTTTTGGCTTTCCCAAGTGATTTATCACATTTATTACAACATTATCTTCTGAAATGAAAATTTTTCAGTGAAAATCATGTGTTTCCCTATATTTAATTCACTGATCATGCAGAAGTTCATTATAGCTCAGAGTAAATTCAAAAGCTATTAGATCAAAACAGAGAAAACTGAAGAAAAAGTGAATTTTTATGGCTTAACATCAACTCTTTTCATGGAACCCTTAACAAGAGTTTGACTTAAGGAAGAAGTGGAAGGCCAATATTCATGTGTAGTATAGTTCATTTGAAATGGAATATCTTCTAGTTTCTGAGTTTAATGTGACTGAAACACAACCCCCAACTACTATACACTTTAACGTGGCTTTTCACGTCAAATGTAATCCTAACACTTACATGCACAGTCATAGACAGGCATGCACTGAAGGCTGCAGCTCTAGATATGAAAACAGCCCCACAACAGCAGTGTGTGTGTCTGTGTGTCCGTGCTTACATATTCATCCTCTATATCGTGTGGAATGAAAAGCCCTAAGGATTAATAGTGGAGACTCTATTACTGCCTCTCTTTATTGTTTTTTATCCAGACTTGTGGTCATTACTGGCTGACAGCGTCTGTCAACATGTAGGCTTGAATCTTCTTAGCCTGGAGATTACAAGCAGCCTGGGTCTATTTCCTGTCACCCCACGCACCTGTATAGTAGAACATGTCACTGAATGAAGCCATATTTTACCAGGGCAGTACCAGAGGAATAGATTGCAGTGCTGACTAACAGAATGACAGATGCTTTGAATGTCTCTGTGCTGAGTGACAGCAAACTGTCGGGGCTTTTTGTGGGGCTGTGCTGCTGTCTTTTCATTTCACATACTGCCAAAGAGAGTGAGGGACCCATCCCACCACAGCTGAGTGAAAAAGGCACCTAGGAGGCATCTTTGGGCTTGTCAGACAAGAAATCTAATCCAGACAGCCAAGAATTGGAATTTGAATGAGAAACCCGAAAATAGTAGCTGTCTCCACATAATTGGAACAAATGGAAGCTGGATATGCTGCAGAAAATAAAACAAGAAAACAACTGGGATGTAACGTGACACTATTTGCTGACAGTTACAATAAGCTGGGGAGGGCTGTGCCACAAGCAGGTGGTTGTTTGGAGCTGGGCAGCTTATAGTTTCTGTCAAACTGCTGCTGATCTCTGATCTTGTAGGTCGCAATTATGTGTGCCCCCCCACTATTCCTCCTCCATCCCATCCTGCTGCCATCCTCCCCTACTCCTTTAAACCCCCTCTGGTATCCTAAGCAGCATTTAATTGTGAGAGGCTGAGCTGGGAAAGGAGTAATCAGATGACAACAGAGGCAGGGGGAATCACGTGGATATACATTGGCTAACGGGGATTAATAACACTGGCGTCTTGATTGAAGCTCAGCTGCTTTCCCTGGCAAAGAGGAGGTGGGATAGGGGAAGAACGAGAGGGAAACGGAGACGAGTAGAGGAGGGAGTTGCAAACACATACTGTAGGACGGTAAGAGCAGGGTGGAAAGACAGATATGGGGAAAGAAAAGGGAAATAGAGAAATGGAGTTAGAGCAGTGAGAGGGAGTGGGAGGAAGAAAGAGTGAGGATAGGAGGCAGCGCAGTGCAGTGGGGAGGGGGGAGTGAGAGAGACGTAGAGACAGGAAGCATCCAGTGCTTCTGAGCCAGTCAGACACAGGCAGGCAAACAGAGAAGACTGAGGAGGGAGGCCTCGACATCCCCAAGGCCACAATAGTGAGGGGCTGACAGGCTCAAGAGCATTACAACCAACTGAACAGTGGGAGGAGAAGCCAACATGGAGGAGAAGAGCAGGGAATAAGGTAGGGTGATAAAATCAGAACCAGGCTTCAGCAAGAAAAGGGAGGTGGGCGGCAGGATTGGAACTGAGCAGGGGGGAAGCAGATAAAAGTTTTGGAGAGTAGGAACCAGGAGAAGGCAGAGAGGAGACCCAGAGTGAAGACAGTCCATGTTGATGGCAAAGGTAGGAGGAGATACATGGAAAAGGAGGAGGAAGCTGTGTCGGTCTCAGGAGTCTTCCTGTTCCTCTCCGGTGTCTTCTCTCTGTGAGGCGACTGGATCTCATCCATCACCATGTTCTCTGACAGCAGGCATCGGGAACAGAAGGGCTTTAAGCCTCACGCCCCCCATTTCATACCATGGCTGCGCAATAGTTTGAAGCCCCACCACAGCAGTGACCTGGGACTCAATGGATCATACAAATCCAGCTCTGATGCCAGCAAAAATCTGAACCCACTGGAGAGAGCAAAAGGGATCAGCTTCTTTTCCAAGGAGAAGAAGGGGGATCTGCGGTGCAATGGTGTTGGGATGGCGCGGATGTTGCCTGTGGTTCTGAGAGGACACCACATACTGTCAGGAACTCTGGGGAAGCAGAGGGAGGAAAGTCCTGCCAGGTGGAACCAGTCCCCAGAGCTCCAACTAGAACCAAACACTGGTTCAGGGGATGGTCCTCAGGTGCTGGACAAGAGCTCCACCTCTGTTCAGGACAACCACACCTTTGACAAGAACCATGGCAGCAACCTGAGCCTGATTCAGTGTCAGAATGAAGAAACCACCACCTCACCCAGGAAATATGGGCCATTAATGGGACCCCCTCCCACCCCTGTTCCTGCTCTGGAGTCAAACTGTGAGGTGCCTGTTGTGGTGTGCATGGAGGACAAGGGGGGGAAGGTGTGGGACTACTCCAGCCATATGTACTGCCACAGAGACCTGCATTCATCAAGCTGGTTGGGCTCAGACACACAGGGAGTCATAAAGAGGCAACATGGCTTCTGCTCCAACTTCAGCTTCATCAAACACCAGAGCAGGAACTCCCAAAGCCACCGAGACCTGAGCACACTGAGGGAACCCCTTGTGGATGGCTTCAATGGGCCCCTAAATGGACTCATCTTTTCCACAGAGGTCCCTCACAGAGGCCTGGGCTGCACCACCACCCTCCAAAGGCCCAGAAAACCCAGACCGAGCTCAGAGCGCGTTTCCAGCCAGAGTCAGACGTGGTTACAACAGAGGACTAACAGGGAATTGGAAAGAATACACCAGAAGGAAGCCAGCTGCAGCAGGAAAGTGGTTCGAAACCAGATTAAACGTGTGGTGGACAACCTGGAGCAGGTCTTGACAGCACTGAGGGACGTTCAACAGGAAATGAAAGAGGTAATGAGACAGATCCATATCAATATTACACAAAGAAACAGATAATGAATAAGCAGCAACCCTCAGTTTTCGATATCTGCTCACCCTATTATTACTTGTCTGAAAAATAAAGCACAAAGAGGAAACCAGAGAAGTTTTGCACCCTGTCACAGCAATTTAATCAGTTTTTTCATGGAGGAAGTGTTCGAGCTTATGCTAAAAAAAACCCAAACCTTTAGGGCTTGTAGGCTTACAGATAACAATGCAGCCAAGAAATGTGTGTCCTCAGCAGAATTTACCCTGTATTACAAAAAGTCAGCTTAAGGATGGCATGAATCCACCACAGTCTGCAAAGTGTTTCTCTGACTCTCCTTACTGTCACTGTTTTCCAACATTTACAGCACTTGTTTTTACTTAATGCATACATTTCTACAGTGAGGATAGTTGTGCCTCATTTGTCTGATGCATTCAGGGACCTCTGAGATACTGAGATGATGCTGAGTCTTCCAACATGTGTCCTGTGCTTCCTCATCTCTTCCTTCAGTCTCCCTCCTTATGGACAGATGCTGTTTGAGGCACAGCTGGATTACATCTGAAGCTTTTCATAATTTATTTATATTTAAGTGTCTGTTCCTCATTATACTTATCTAGTAAAAGTGACACAAACATCTTGCTCCTGGAATGTGTTATAGGACATAAACCTTAGGTAGTATCCTCATCATTCTGCCAGGCGAGCGGCTGTGTAAGGTTTTTGTGTGACAGTATTAATATAACAATGATGAAAGAGCATATGAGCTACACAAAAAAGATGGAGAGGAGGGAAGCAGATTCAGTGATATAAAATCCCAAATTTTCACAACAGGGACGACTGATCAAAGGAAAATTCAATTCAATTCAATTCAATTCAATTCAGTTTTATTTATAGAGCCCAATATCACAACAAAGTTGCCTCACAGGGCTTCACAGAATTTGTTAAATTGATTAAAAAAAAAAAAAAACACAATGAAAATATGCAAACAGTGAAGTAATCAGTTAGTAAACGGTCGATGAAGCAAATGGATCAATGTCCCGGCCATCCCCCGTTCTTAGACCCTCTTTCTAAGGCTCTTTAGACCCTCCTTTTAAGATAAGGCACCAGAGAAGACTTTGGTCACATATTTATTTCAAAGCCCTGTTTTATCATTCTGTTGCATGAGCAGCAACCCTCAGTTTTATTTAATAATCAACCACTGTAATAAAGGGAGCCTTTAAAACATTTTAGACAAACTGCACAAATCTTCAAGTGACACTAAAGACTCACATGGCAAGAGGAAAAACATCACAAAAAGCAAACTTACATATCAATCTGAGAGTGATTTTCTTCTGCTAAGGGATTTTGATACATTAAAAACTGCACTGTGACTCAGAACTTTGTACCAAATGATACAGTTAAATGAAACATGCTTAAAGAAGACACGAAAACCTCAGGTCATTGTTTTTAATAAACACTCTTAGGACCAACAGATGAAATACAGCAGGGTCATCTATACTTTTATCCTCTCAGATTTACGACATTAACAAGCAGCACGAACCCAGAGTCACTTGACGTGCATATATGAGTTGTACTTCAAAGTAATATGAAAAGCCTCACTCAAAAAGCTTCAGCAACAACAACCAAAAAAAAAAAGAAAAAACCAGGTCATCTTTTGACATCGGCAAGGATGTTGTTGAACAGAGAGAACAAAACAATAATTCGTCTGCTCCAGCAGGGCTGAGGATTTATCTGTGCACACAGAGCAGGTGGAGAGATAGGTCAAACATTTTCCCCAGCGTCGTTTTCTTCAGCCCCCATCACATAAATGTGTGTGTACATATTTGTGTGTACTCTATATCCTCAAACATGACTGTGTGTTTGTGTAATTATTTGGGTTGTGCGTACACCCAGGCCCACATTCATTTGAATATATGCATTTATGTAGATGTAATTTACCCACGTGTGACAGATTGTGTACAGTGCAACTCAGTCTGTCTCCAGAGGGATTTATTCAAAGGGACATCCGCCTAAACGCAACATTTCCCGCAATAGTAATCCTGTTTTTAGGTAAAGCTTTTTATGGAGAATGTAGTATTACGGCTCATGTGACACACTTGTGGATTACAGCTATAAATCATACAAGAATTTACTCCAAATCTTTCTATATTATAAATGGACACACAACCAGTGTACCCAGATTTTATATATTTACAGTATAATCCTCATTCTTGTACAATCTATAGCTACAATGTTTTCATGCTCTCAGTTATGTTGAGTTTTATATACAATTACATGGAAATAGGACGAATACAGCAAAGGTCAGCATTAATACTGTGAAACAGTACTGAGGTGGTTATTTGAATGGACTGTTAACTAGAAATGACAGCCATTGTCATAATAGAGTAATAATAATGATCTATCAACCAAAAATACCAAACATTTGTGTCTGGATTTTTAAATCTGACAAACATGTTGCCAGTCATTGCTCAATATCACTTCAATTTGAGTATAGTTTTCTCTGGGTTGTTCAAAAAAGCAGTAGAACTTTATAATAAGGGTTTGTTAGAAAAGATTTATGGATAGTTTAGAAGAAGGTTATTAATTGTGTTTATAAGTGACTAATAAACAAAAAAGTGAGTTAAGTAACGAGCACAATTTAAGATTTAACAGTGTCAACATTATGAAATAGTGAACCTGTATCAATGTATGAACTTCTTTATTTGTTTATCTCTCAGCATGTTAAATTGTTTACTGAATTACCATCACGTATAATTGGATGAAACAAAGGACCTTAATACAAAGTATAAAATAAATCCCAATTTATCAGTGAATTACTTCCATTTTTTATACCAACCAAATTCAGGTGGCATCTACAGGATCATCCGTTAAGCTCTCATCCCTTTAAGTTTTCTTTATGAATCCAGTGTGTATCTCATATTTACTATTATATATTGATAGTGTTTTCAGCTACTGCTAGAATGATACTTCATACATTAAAGTCAATGTTTAGCCAAGAACTAACTTCAACTAAAGCTAGCTACCTCACTAAACACAGTGATGTGTTCTGCTAGCACATGTTAGCAAGATACAGCATCCAAAATGGTCATGTAACTTAAATTGCATCCACATTACATAGAATCCTTTATTATGTCTGTATAAGGTGTATTTGTTGTGATAACACAAGCAATAATAAGAATTTAACAGCATGGCTAAGAAGTTTTAATTTAGTTAGCATTCGAATAGCTAGCATGAGCATGACTAACAGTATACTGACGGACCTTAAATTATCTAGCTACATTTTTATCAACTCTTGTTTTGTCAGGTTCGTATATAATCCAGCACAACATAAATTATAGAACATTCAGGGAGAACAATAAAAAACATTTAATCCACATTCAGTCTCAGAAGAAACTGACAGGTGTAAATGTTGCTGAAGGAGGATACTTCTGATTTTTTACTGTAACTCTTATTCTGAGCTCACTCTTGAGCAAACAACAGATAACTGTGTTATAACAGCGTATTAATGATTTAGAAAGTGTTTACAATCTAATGAAATATTTATAAATTCTTTATGATCTTATCCACACTGTAAAGTGGTACCAAAAAAGCAGTAGTGGTGGAAATGTGACTTTGGGCTCTGGGAAACTGACTGAATGAGTCACCAATGCATAATCATTACATTAATTAATCATGACAATAAACCATAATGATAGCCCTGTTAAGTAATAACAGGAGATAATTGTTTACTCAGGAATCTTTGTGTATATTTTGTAGGTGGTGCAGCAAATTGACTACCTAACTTCGTCCATTGATCTGAATGAGGATGAGCAGCAAGAGCATGGGACCAGAGGAGGAGATGATACCAAAGCTCACAGTAGCAGCAGCTCTAGCTCAGGTTCCAGCTCCAGCACCCGTCAGAGATCAGCAGAACCTGAGCATCAGCCAGGATCAGGCGTGTGGAGGGATCATGCAACCAAGCGCCGGCCTCCACCAAATGTGCAGCTGCTTCCTGCAGTGAAGAATCAAACCCTGCGCTTCACCTGTACTGTTGGGTCTTTTCCGAGACAAGCTGCTAATCACCTACTGTCAGCTTCAGACAAGACAAGCAGCCCACCTCATTCCCAAACCTCCCCTGAAGTTACTGTATCTCCACAAAGGACCCTCCCTGTTCGCCCCCCCACTCCTGGCCTTTCCCCTCTAACAGTAAACCTGCATCACCCTAACAGCCCTGTTTCCCGCCCCCACTCCCCAGGGCCTTTCTCCTCCATCAGAGCCAGTCCCAACTCGCCTCAATCTCCCCTGTCTCCAAAGCCTCACCTGCCCCCCGCCCTTAGCCCTTCTGTCACCAAAGAGTCCAAACTGGGATCTCATCAGACCCCCCAAGGCGACCCCCCATCTGCTGGCCCAGTCCCTGCAACATCGACCCAGCCTCCTTCTGCCGTATGCCCCCCCACCGACTCCCAAACACAAATGGTATCCAATGCTGACAGAGAGAGACGGGTGTCCTCTGCGGGGGCTGCACACAGACCCTCCCAGGTGTCTGGCCCCCCACCTACAACAGCAGCCAAACCACCAACATCACAAGGCCGCAGAGGTCGCAAACCTCCACCGTACCCACATCACAGGCTTTCTGAAAACATAAAGAGAGCCAAGGAGCCCCGCAAGGCTCCTCCATACCCAGAGAAAAGAAGGCTGCTCTCGACCACTGTGTGAGACAATGCAGCAGGAAAAGGACAGGGGGGAGGCTGAACAAACAGAGCCATATTCATAGCACCAGCCACGGGTCTGCAAAGAGTGGGGAGTGATTTAAGGTTCACAGAGTTGAGCTGAGACCAAGTTTCCAAGGTGACAGGACTTAGACGCATCTTGGGGTGAGTATGTCCAGGAGACCAGTCCACTCTGCTCATGTCTTTAGAGACCATACGCTCAACATACACAACACAGTATCTGTCTGGGTAACAAGAGCCCTAGTACAGATGGTCATCTAACCACTAGGCTCTCACTCCCACAGATTACTCAGTTAAAGGGCAACAGAAAAAGTCAATTTAGATAACTTCAACTAGAATATGAAGGAAATTATAATTACTGCTGGATGACAAGACAAAGAAGTCAAAGAAAGAAATTATTATTGTAGTGCGCTTGCAACCAGACACAACCACTCACATGCATCATTGTTGTCTGGGTTGGATAATTGATGGTCTAATGAGAAGTCGGTGTAGCTCAAGCATCTTTGGTTTGAGTGGGGGGGAGTCAGACTGGACAGCTGTGATAGATATGGAGACAGAACAGGCCTCACAGTTTGAAAAACTTAGCAAGGCTAAAGTGACCAGGCTGAGTGACTCAGAGCCAACCGGGTCACCAGCACCAAGCCTTGGGTCGACATCAGGGGAGTTGAGGAGCATCTGGCGGCTTGCTGTACCCTTCACCCAAGTCCCTGGTGTTACAGAAATCCCATCTCCTTCACTGCCTCCGGCCACAGTCTCCATCTGTTCCAAATGTCAGGAGATACAGAGAAATAGGAGGCAGGTGAAGGAGAGGAAACCAACCAGACTGACATCAAAACCCTGAAATCAACATCCTTTCAGTAGCTGGAAGGAGATTTGGTGCATTATCACATTTTACCAGTACCTCAATGTACTGTGCAAATAGTTTTTTCCACTGAGAAATTCTGTTGTGTTAAATATTAAATGCTGAGTAAGCCTGAGTCAAAGTTAATGTTCAGACAAAAGCATGTCTTGGTAGTATTTTCTAAGGATGTTATAGTAAATAGTTATTAGGAGGGGGAGTGGCTTGATCTGAGTTCTGCAGGATGATTAGAATTAACAAATTACTAAAACCAACAAATAGTGCTTAACCCATAAAGACCTACAACTACTTTTGCGTCAACTTCCAAATGAGTTTTTCTTTAAATCTAATCTTTTTTAAGTGATTTATCACCATTTATTATATCATCGTCTGCATTTTGCATTTTTCAGGGTAAATCACGTGTTTTCGAATATATGTAATTGACTGATCATATAGATTTTCATAAAAGCTCAGAGTCAATTGAAATGTTGTTATATCAAAAAAGAGAAAACTGAAGAAGAAGTTACTTTTTCAGCAAACTATATCATCAACTAAACATTATATAACAAGTGTCTACATCCACACTCATTTATCAAACTCCAAGGGTTTCACTGGTGACTTAATGTTGTTGAAGATGACAGTGTTTCCAGATTCACAATGGAGCCTCTGAACGCCCAAATGGGTCATATCTGATGACAATGAAAAGATGACAAACTGCATTTTACACCAATTATTTACATGTGTTGATAGGATTAGTGGATCATTAGGTATTAAACATTTTACATCAGTAGATGTTTTTGGTTGCCGGCAGCTCCTTCAAATCAAATCAAATCAAATCAAATCATAATTTTCTTTATATAGCGCCAAATCATAACAGCAGTTATCTCATGACACTTTCCATATAGATCTGGTCTAAACCAGACTCTCAAGCCAATTTACAGAAACCAACAGAATCCTCCAGGAGCAAACAGTGGAAGGAAAAACTACCTTTAACAGGCAGAAACCTGGAGCAGACCCCGGCTCCTGGTGGATGGACGTCTGCCATGACCAGCTGGGGTTATAGGGTTGGGTCTTTATTAGTTAAAGCAGGATTTTGTTAAATTAAAAAAATAAATAAAATAATACAGTTTTAAACAACATGAAAACAACATAGAATAAAACAATATAACACAAACTAAAATCATGCAAAATAAACTTCATTTTCCCCAAAGCTAATTCATGGTTCATGGTATACAAGAATAACATGGCTTTACATAGTACTGGATTTTTAATAAACAATGATTATTTATACATAAAAATCTAATAATACTACAACTCCTATTGAAATGCGGTTAAAAAGTCAAGTCTGTGATTGGTTGATTCACTTTTGCCTTTATAGACAAAATACACTTTACTTTTTCAATGGATGGACCATTAGTCCTTGAGAGGGGTCACTTTATGTCACAAAAAAAAGAGATCTTGCATAATATTGTGAATAGATTTAGGGAGTACAAGGGAATCTCAGTGTGTGAAGGACAAGGTCAAAACCCACTCTTAAATTTGGACAACGTTGCATATTAAACATAAGGAGGACTTTGAAAAACTGTCACATTACACAGTCCACCGCTGCATCCAGAACCACAACCTGAAATACAGTTCTGAAGCTGTATTACACAAGGACTTTTCTGGATCCAAGCTCATATCAGAGGACAGTGAAATGTACTGTTTTCACACAATACCACTAGTTTCCAATAAAAACAGCCATCAGATAAAAAAAGTCCATCCAGACTGTTCTCAGTGAAAGGTGTAAAATCACAGGGTTGTATCAGTGTCCACATGTCTGACCTGCACATCTGTGAAGGGACCGTTGATGTGAAGACATAGACTTAGACATAGAGTTTTACAGAGACATATGCTGACATTGAGTTAACATCTTTTCCATGAATTCTGTGGTTATTTCATCAGTACAATGTCAGGCCTCATTCTGCACCAGGTCCAACAGTGTGTCTTCATACTTTTAGAGTCCTGCTGCTGGACTATCCTGTCTGTCCACATCTGTCTCCTATTGACAATGTATGGACATCATGAAGAGGACGAGTAGACAAAGACCACTATGGACTGTAGAACCGCTGTCATGTTAAAATTTTTAAGTGTGTTGAAGAGAAATGTACAATTTCTAGTGAAGTTGATCAGTGAACAAAATTTCTTTGTCAATCAAATTGAGGTTCAAGTGAATCAGTAGTTTCAAAATAATGGCTGACAGACCCATAACTCATCACATGATAAGCTAGATTCTGATTCTTGTGCTTCTATTTTGATCAGGGCTGTGAAGATGCAGACATAATCAAAGTCAGTCCTAAATCTTCCTGATGTGTGTTCTAAGGTCAAAAGTTGAATGTAAACATGAGCAGATGGTTCATATGTTTATGGTTTCCACGGCAGCGTAGATGCAGCTCTACTGCGAATGTATGGATTAGAGCGATTCATCTGCTCCACTTTACCCTGCCCTCGATCCCTAACCCAAGGCCACAGTGTGTTTGTTAGATCAGTTATTTGGAGTTGAACATTCAGTAACTGAAAGAGGAACAACATGGTTTACGTTAACACTGTGATGCACTGAAGTGATTATTTAATCACAGCCATTTCCATAATTCTCCATCCAAGCAAAAGTTTCAAACATTTGTGTGTTTCCACGTTTTTAATCATTTTTATCTTTTTCTGCTTAATATCACTTTAATTAGATTTTTTTTTTGCTCAGAAAAGCAGTATGTAAATGGAACCTTAGATGCTGGGTAGCTGTGACTGAATGACTCATCCACACATAATCAGAACCAGTTGTTTTCAGACATGGGAAATAACTACATCCAAATAATTTTTGCTTCAACAAAGCTTTCAGGCATTTTACATTTATATCCTGCATTCTGACAAAAATTTCCATAAGAGAGGCTCCTATTTTTATTTGATGCATCTATGGGGAATTACTGACATTTTATTGTGTACAATTGCACATCTTCACCACAAGACAAATTTTAACCTAAAGGGAGAAAAGATGGTCACTTGATATATCTACATGACAAATGCAACAAAACATAAAAATGCCACACAGTTACCAAGACAAAAATAATACAAGATAAAAATCTAAGAAAAGACAGAAAAGATGCAGCAAGACAAAACAAGATGAAAATGGTGTAACAACAAAAATGATGGAAAATGTGCAACAAGAGAAACATAAGACATGACAAGACAAAAACATAAGAATGTGAATGAGCACAAACAAGATGAAAACACTGTTGAAGACATAACAGCGAAAACATCATAAAAGATGTAACAAAACGAAAACATCAAAGATGCAGGAAAAGACAAAATACAATGAAAAAGATTTAATAACATCAACAGCAGAGCAATGGAAGGCATAACAATGCAAACAAGACGTAAACACCTTGAAAACACCATAAAAGAAATTGTTAAGAAAATGTAACAAAAAAGCTGCAACAAGACACAATGAGATCAACATGATGTAACAACAATAATTATATTAGAAACGCAACAAGAGAAAAGTAACACAAAAGACATAACAAGACAAAAACTGAAAATAAGTGCAACAAGATGAAAACACAGTAAGATGAAATAAAAAATGACTTTCTTTATCTCACCGTGAAGAAAATACAATGTTTACATCCGCAAAATACAGAAAAACAAAGTGCAGAGACAGGCAGAAACATTCAAGAGTCAAACACAAAATATTATAAAAAGAGAATCTGCTATTTATATCACTTGTTCTGTACAAACATACATATTATTTACATATTTTTAATATGATTATAATGATATTGATTACAATTGATCAATCAATCAATCAAATTTTATTCATGTAGCGCCAAATCATAACAAAACTTATCTCATGACAGTGACACTTTACATTTAGAGCTGGTGTAGACCAGACTCTTAATAATATTAATAATAATAATAATAATGATAATAACAATAAAACGAAAAAATGCATAAAAGATGAAACAAAAAGAAAATTATGTAACTAGACAAAAATGTCTACAAAAATCTTTTTTAAAGAAACAGGACAAAAAAGATATGAAAGCTGTAATAAAACTACATATGCTGAGACTGGAGCAACGAAAAAATTGTACTGCACATGACATATATTAGTGAATTAATATGCATAGCTTGACATTTCGTTTTCTTCAGACACAAATAGTTGGTTGAAATGTTGTTTAAGGCCAGCATCTCAAAGGTTGTACTTTTGCACTTTTATTGCAGTTAAGAAATTGAGTCAGTACTTTTAATTTCACCAAAGTCTTTTCATTTAACACCAGTGTCTGTTCTTCTACTGGAGGAAAGAATGTCTGGACTTGTGCCACCTCTGCTAGTTTGTTTTGTGCAGCCTTGTGGTATCTGTATGTGGTGAATGGTGCACACATAATCCAAGTCAGTGTTTGGCAGAGTCAAATCTTGCTCCTGTTTGTATTGCAGAGTTCAAAAGTTGAACATACAGTAAATATGTGTATTCGTAGCAGATGGTAAACAGTAGTGATATGTGCTTGAGGTTTGACTGATGCTGGAGCTGCAACAGAGACTGAGCCAACTGATGATAAATAAAGAGCTATTGTGTAAACAGAGCCTTTTTACTCAATGGAACACCACACTAGAGAACAAAGTTTCATTTTTTCCCCCACAAGAACACAAAACCGAATGTGACAGTGCGAAATAATCACAGCTTTGTTAGAAAAAGCCTTAATTACAAGTACGAAACTCAGTGGGAGTTTCACGGCGCAGCTTGTCGCCAAAAAAGGGAAAAAAATGTGTCATCTTGTTTACCAAAATTCTACAATACACTACATTCTGTCGACATAAAATTGTGATGTTCTAGCTGAAGTACAACATCCCCTTCTTCAGAACTCAAACTGACTGATGCCAATTTGGGGACAATCAAGATTAGCCTACTGATTACTTACTTGGCTTAACATAAAATGAATAAATCCCCTCTGACTCTATATCTCTATAAGCTCACAAAGATCAACGTTCTATATGTGTTTCCGGATTTAGATGATCCATTCCTGCAAAGCCTTTTCCCTCTAGAAATTAACAAGAAACAATGGGAGCTTTTTATCTTACTGAAACAATTATCCAAGGACAATGTCTGTTAATTGAGCATGCTAAAACAAGACATTTTTAGACAAATTCTTCATAAGATTTATTTAAATATAAAGTTTTGTTCCATTTACATTCTGAGAAATTGGCTTTTTTTTCTATGCTGCATAAAAACTGAGTTTAAATTAGACATGCATTAGTGCTGGTGCTTAAATTATGGTTATTTTGGACAGATATGACAGGGGACATAAAAATGTTCTCAGCCAGGTTCACCATGGCCCCAGTGGTGACGGTCGCTCAGAATATTTAATGCCTCTACACTCAACATTTCTCCTCTTTTCATATTTACCCTTTAATGAGGCTGTGGGAGGTTGAATCACACAACGTCTGGACTGACAAACAGACACAACAAAAAAGAGAATTGTGACACCATGTCTTTATTCAAACATCCATCACATTTCATCATGAATCAGAATACATCAGTAAGTACTAAAAGACAAGCATGTACAAAATAAGTAAGGTTTTTTTTTCCCTATTCTGGGTCAGGATCTGGATGTTTCCTGTTGTGGCTGTAAATGGAGACTTGTCGAAGACAAAGGGACACAAAAACATCCCCGTTGAGTATTTCCTCAACCAGGAGGATCAGCGTCTTCTTGACAGATGAGAGGAACCAAACCCAGGCTAACAAGGTATGTTGTACTGCGTCTCAAAAGCAAATCCAGCCACAAAAATCAAATGAGAAAATCATCAGTCTAAAAATTGATCCCTGCAACTCATCTGATGGACGTTTGTGTGGATCTGAGAAGGCTGGATCAATATGAGGGTAGATACAGGCGATGCTACATAAGAGAGCTGACAGGGAGAACGGGGGGGCTTGTAATAATGATGCACAACTGAAACCTGCACAATATCCCTGCTGATCCACGTGTGGCCCCGAACGATGAAAGTTAAGGGCTTCTCTGTGGCTCAGTCTGCTACCAGCCAGCTGTCAGTACAGTGAAGCCCATACTTGAGGATTTTTAGAGTCAAGTTCAGAGTAATTGTGAAGTCATTAATATTAGAAAAAGGTCGTGCTGGGATTTCTGTTAGAGGCGTCTATTAAAAGCCAGATCTGCACTATGCTCCTCTTGAAACCAAATCAGTTATTCTCTCAAAAGAACCATGTTTTTGAGGGGTCAAACAGGCTGATCAACTCAGAACTGCACGTCTAATAATGTTTCACTTTACATGTCTTAGAGCAGGGGTGTCAAACTCAGGTCCTCCAGGGCCGGTGTCCTGCACGTTTTAGATGTTTCCCTCTTCCATCACACCTGATTCAAGTAACGATCAGCTCATCACCAAGCTCTGCAGAAGCCTGATAACGATGTAATGACGTCCAGGTGTGATGGAAGAGGGACACATCTAAAACGTGCAGGACACCGGCCCTCGAGGACCGGAGTTCGACACCTGTGTCTTAGAGGAATGAGGCATGGATGAATTTCTTGATAGCGGTCTGTTAAAAGTTAAAAAAAAATTACAGCATGAGGATTCAACTGGACAAACTTTGCAGACATGCACAAAAAATTATATTATAAAAATTCTAATTATTATAACCTAGCCATAACCTAAACTCAACAAGAAGTCCAGCATTTTATTTTGAAATGCTTGATTTTATGCAATTTTGAGTTGGAGTACATTATTCAAGTCCCCCTAAAGCAGAGGTGTCAAACATACGGCCCGCAGGCCAAAACCGGCCCACTAAAGGGTCCAATCCGGCCCATGGGATGAATTTGTGAAATGCAAAACTTGCAGTTAAGATATTAATGATCAATTGTCAAACTCATTTTAGTTCAGGTTCCACACACAGACCAATATGATCTCAAGTGGGTCAGACCAGTAAAATACTGTCATAATAACCTAGAAATTATGACATCTACAAACTTCTCTTTGTTTTAGTGTAAAAAAGTTAAATTACATTAAAATGTTTACATTTACAAACTATTCTTTCACAAAAAATAAGGAAATAACATGAAATACAATGTACAACCTGAAATGTCTTGAGAAAAACATGTGCAATTTTAACAATATTGTGTCTGTTACCAAATGTTTTGTGTATTTGTAGTTCCACTGTGATCTGTAAGTTATAATGTATATGTGTAAATGATAAACTGAGGCATAACATTGTTAAAATTACACTTATTTTTCTTAAGAAATTTCAGGTTCATGTTATTCACAATTTTAAAGGATAGTTTGTAAATAATTATTTTCATCAAGCAGTTACATTTTTTTCACTCTAAAACCAAGAGAAAGGTTTGTAGTTGTGATTATTTATAGGTTATTTTCATAGTATTTTACTGGTCTGATCCACTTGGGATGATATTGGGCTGAATGTGGAACCTGAATTAAAATGGGTTTGACTCCCCTGCCCCAGAGGTTTTAAACCCAGTTGACTTCAGATGTGGTCAGAGTCATTTCAAGAACTCTGCAGTGAAGCGCTGTCAGTGTTGTGAGATTCTGTTGAATGATGTTGTCACGGTGACATAGTGGATTTCAATGTTTCAGTAATAGTTCAGTGATCGCCTTATAAAGGAGGATAAGGATTCACCTTGACAGATCAGATTTGGTAGACACATGTATGAAGTCCAGAAGTGCAAAAAAGCCCCTAGACCAGAGCCTTATCCTAAACTCAACAGAAGTCTGTTTTTTGGGTTGAATGTGCAACTTTTTTGCAATTTACAGCTGTTACACAATTGACATATGAACTGAGATCTACAGCATCCAATAGGAGACCACGAATCCTCAACTGTTACCCCCCCCAAACGAATTGTGCAGAAATGCGTGGGTGTAACATTAAATGTCTTTTTTTGCAATGAATTTACATTTAAACAGTAAAAGATACGGTCAAACAGGCTACAGTCCCATCGTATCTTGATACTTTGCTGTTATCAAGCTGTTATCTGCTTTATTACAAGTATTGCTTCTGGCCTGAAAAACAAAACAAAAAGAGTTTGTGATGAGTGATCGGGGGAGGATCAAATGTGGAGCTTAACAGTTATGTGGAACAGATGAAGATAAACACACAGAGATGAAGGCAGGCAGTGAGGCCATCATCAGTGGCTCAAACAACGCAAGACTGAGGAAAATGGAACTGTTTATGTGTATATGATGACGATATTAGGGATTACTCAGTTTCCTCTCAGGATTACACAAGAGGGATAAATCCTGCTCTACTCCAACTGTTATCTATACTCTACAAACCCCCAAACACCAATCCTCTATACATTCACTTATGGCTCCAGCTTTGCTCTGTGTAAATCTTAAAGCTTTAGAGATTAAGAAACAACTACGGAAGCACTTAATGTCATGGCAGGATTTTAACAAGCACATTTTACAGGGAAACTTGATAAGCGATACATTTTTGTACCATTTTCACACATGAATCTTTTGTAGTAAAACCAGGTAATTAATGTAATGAAACAGTGCTGCCAAGACAGAAGCCCTATTCAACAGTATCATCCCACTCCGATTCATCACTCAAGAGGAAGTCTCCTGAATCCATCTTTCACTGAGTACAGAGTTGAAGGGTCCGGCTCTGAGCTCGCCCTCCATCCAACAGCACGACCCAAGTCAAGTCGGACTCTGGCCGCTCAGAGCTCATCATGCCGTATCCGTCCAATGACTGTGAGCTTTGAAAGTTGAGCGCTGAACTTTCCATCCGTGTGGGTTACTAGAAATCAAGGGGAAAAGTAAAATACTGTCAGAGATCTAAACAGAAATGCCCCTGCACCTGAAACCAACATTCTGGGAGCTGCAAGTCCAGTCCAACCTGCAGTGGTTGTTGGCAAGGAAAGTACCAGCAGCAGGATGTTAGATCTGCAAATAGACATTTGCTAATGTGCACCATCCACCCTTTAGAAAAGTAATTAGGGCTGCGTATCACCACTGACTTCCTGAATCGATTCAGTCATCAATTTCTGATTCAGTGTAATTTGATTCAACATTGATTCAGTTAGGGATGTTTCAGTTACAACAGTAATGTCATTTTGATAGGAAAGACATTTTCATATTGTAAATTTTAATCTAGTGCATTAAAAACATTCATGTTACATGAATCACTGACATCAACAGTTAAAGACGTTTAATGACCACACAGATTATTTACAAGCTCCGCATCTAAACTTTTTCGATTAACCATGTCATTAAACTAACAAATGCCAACTAACGTTTTCCTCAGTGAAGAAATGATTAAAGCTCGATTCTGTTCTTTTTTTTATTTTATTAATCAATAATGGATCATTCAAATGTAGAAGAAATGAAGAGGGCTACACCATTTGGTGGAAAAACTCATTATTGTTATTATTATGGACAATATTACAATTAGTGATTGCAGTATTGTAAAAGTTGAGTCTTCGTGTTTGCTTGTCAGGGTCAATGTCCCGATTATGACCATACAGAGCACAGCATTATGTTTTTTTGGGCACTGGTTGAGTTTATTGAAGTATATTTAACTGGTCTGTTTTACTGTTCTTTCATACTGAATGTATTTTATTTAATCAAACTGCAGGCTTTTGCAATTATATGATTACAAATGTTGACATCACAGTTGTAATTTAGGTTTGATTAATTGAGCAGCATTAATGAACATAAATTTTAATCAGAAAATAGATTTTTTTTTAAAGCCAGTCCTAAAAGTAATAGCTTCTCCAATTTTGTTGACAATGCCACAGATGAGCTTTATATCTGAATTTGTTTTCATTTATAGCTGCTGTTTCTATCAATTTAAGGGCTGACTGATGATTTACATGTGTTTATGTTCAGTTTGCGTTGGAGATTGGGAGCTGGTCGTGTTTCACATTAACAGACTGCATTTCTACACTAATAGAAGCTGGGGATGCTGCAGTGGAGGAGCAGGACAAATGTAACTAGTAACTGCGAGCAGTTATGACAGGCCCTCGCGCACCTACGCAACTCGGGGTGGGTCAATCCATTTAAATGAAA
>JAPQRQ010000019.1:29942476-29963043 GCA_037367365.1 Apogon talboti | reverse complement strand
GGCATAATAATAATAATAATAATAATAATAATAATAAACATTACAATTACAATAGGGCCTTCGCGGCCATTGCATGGACACTGCTCAGGCCCTAATGAAGAACTCAAGAGCGAATGAGAGGACTTTTGTGGAAAATCTGAGCCAAGTTCTCTGCCTAGAAATCTATGTACAGGAAATGGAGTTTGTCGTTATCAATATACAACCAGTTCCCCACACAAAACAGATCCCAATATACACATCATAGAAGCCCATAAGAAAACACATTACACATAAAAACTGACCGACTACTTGGTGCTGATTGGATGTTTGACAAATCAACTGTGTGAACTGAACTTCGCTCTGACAGTGGCTACATACAGTTCTGTGCAAAAGTCCTGATCGAACATGAGGTTTGTTGGTTCATAAAGTTCTAATGTCTACACATATGCATTTGCTTGTTTAATTGTGTTTGTATGCTGCCTCTTGGCCGAGTCGTTATTGTAAATGAGAATCAGTTCTCAACTAACTAACCTGGTTAAATAAAGGTTAAATAAAAATGTTCCAAAATTTGTCAGTGTCTGTATTAGATCCAATCAAGATATATGTGAAGTACGTACAGCAGGAAAAACTGAAGTTTGAGAAACATCTTCTACAAACCACAGTGGTGGTATTTAGTGTGACCTGCCTTTGCACTTTGGTTTCATTCAACACATTAGATGTTTCTGTTAGTGCTGCTGTGACTTTAACCTTTACAGTCCATTCTTTTCTGTCTTTTAAGGCTGTGCACATATTTCCTGTATTTTCTTATAGTATCTGAAGAAAAGAGAATGAGAAATAAATACGTATGCTAATTTCAACATGGGTTACCATTATATAAGCCAGTTGTGTTCATAAATGATACACGTGATAAGGTTTGGATTAGAGTAATTATAGTATGGCATTATTGATCTATTTAACTGAAGGTACCTGTAGTCTGTGTTTTGATGGTCATTAGAATCTAGCTTTTCATTTATTTAAATAGTCATCATTTTGACTTTATGTTCGGTTCAATTGTTATCCCGTTTCTTCTTGTTATATTTTCTTGAATACTAATTCAGGTTTGTTCATTTGGAGGAATTGAAAATGATCAGTACAGTGTTCATTTTCATTGATATACAAGCAAATAGATGAATATTGTCCTTAATAATCGCTAAATGACTGAAAATCTGGAAATCATGTATCCCTACAGGGAACTCATGGTCTATGGGCTGATTCATAAGCAGTCACCAGCTCCAATCGAACGTTTTATTGGTCTTTTAAGTTCCACTACTTCTCCATCTCTATTAAAGTTTTGTTAACTGGGGAATGTTTTCTCACTTCCTCCTCTCCAGACTACTGCAAAGTCAACATTTTGTACAGATTGAGGAAGTGTTAAAGCTGCAGCAATTCCTGACTTGGCCTGTAGGTGGCAACACATCTACATGCCCCAGTCCAATCTGGTACTGTCATTATGTCCAATAGTTGTTGAAAATCACTATGTATAGAGATGTACAATGACTGGACAGCTCCTCCTTGTGGAGAATCTGCCACAAAAGTGAATATGAGTTTGCGAGGAGGGGAAGAAGGTTACATGAGACTTCATTAAAGCAGCTTGTATCTAAAGGAAGTTAATTAGGTACTGTAGTTATGGAGTGTGTCCCTAGAAATCATGACTGGGAGATGGGATTATTCTTAAAATCTGTGACAGCGGCTGAGTTTGGAGTGTATAAGCCTCTGTACTGTAACGTCTAATCTGCTAAAAAGTCACAGTAAACTGCTGTTCAGAGTGACTTGTCAAATCCTGCTAATCACACTTTGGAACTGAAGCCACAGCAGGGATTTGTGCAGAGAGTGAATAACAACAAATAATGCTACAGGGACAAACTGCAACCCACTCACAGCTGGAGGATATTCTTAATAGGCAAATCAGCTCAGAGCTCACAACGTGACAGAGGAGGTGCAGGCGGAGGGCACCAGAGATTGACATGACAGGCAGGTGATTGAACACTAGGAAATACAATCAATTTCTCACCTGTTGAGTCGCCTACGGTAAATTCCTCCAGCTTCAGAGGCACGTCACTCTGTCCTCCTGATGCTGACTGTGACTGGAGATGCATACGGCAATGATGAAGAGGAGAAGAAGGGAAGGAGGAAGTAAAAAATAGAATGAGGGGAAAGAGAGAAAGAAAACACAAGGTGAGAGGTGGCACAAGTATGAGTATTATCACAACAGATGGGGCCGGTGAAGTAAAAGGGATGTGACGACAAGGTCAAGGAGATGCTCTGCAGGTGTGTGAGGTTATTTTAGTCCTGTCATTTAGTGAAGTTTTTCTCTGAGTGTTTGGCTTCTGTTTCAGGGCATGGAGCCAGAGCAGGAGGAGGGAAAGAAGTGTATGACACTAACCACTGAGTGCCAGGTCTCGTCCTTGCCGAGAGGAAGGAGACACGTCAAGATGTGATTCACTTCGCAGACGAACCACATCAGACCTCCACTAAGTGACTGAACTCAGAGTCCAGACATCAACCTCTGATGCAGACATCATGAGCCCAGCCCAAATAAGTTTGACTTTTAGAATGAATAAAGTTTCCTGTTACTTGATTTCTGTCTGTGTTCATTTGTCAAAGTGATCTCTCGGCCCAGTCATTACAGAACAGCAGATCTATGAATGTACAGGGACATGTGTTCCATGTAAAGGTTTCCATGGAGACAATGTGCTTTATTTCATTTAGCTTAGGACTTTATGGTCAGGTACAACCTGTACTGCCCTGTGCCTCAGACAATTAAACAGGAGATTAGTGCTGATCATCTGAGTCATCTAATGTTTGGACAATATGGCCAAATAAATCTAGAAAAACAAACCCTGTGAGATATCCTAAATCAGATACATTATTCCCCATAATCCTGATAAAGGTGGCTTATGAAAACAACTACTTCAAGTATTTTTGTTTTTGTAAATGGTCTTCCCCCTTTTCTTCTTCATATGTTAAAAAATTACACTGAATCTTTGTGATCTTGAAGAACAAATCCACGTTAATCCATAAAGACCCAGGGCAACTGTGGTGGCAGCTCCAAAATGAATTTTTTTTCTCTATTTCCTAAGTGATTTATCACCACTTATTATAATATCCTCTGCAATTTACATTTTTCAGCAAAAATCAGGTGGTTTCCTATATTTAATTCAGTTATGTAATTCTTCAATAAAAATATACCAGAACAAAGAAAACTGAGGAAAAAGTGACTTTTTCAGCAAAGATGTCATTAACTTAACATAAAACAAGTGTCTCCATCCACTGTCATTTATCAAACTCCATGGGTTTTACTGGTGAATCAATGTTGTAGAAGATGACGGTGTTGCCATGTTCACTACTGAGCCTCTGAACGTCTAAATGGGTCATATCTGATGACCATGAAATGATGACAAACTGCATTTTACCTGAATTATTTACATGTGTTGATAAATAGTGGCTCGACAGGTGTTAAACATGTTAGATCAGTAGATGCTTTTGGTTGCCAGTGGCTTATTGGGTCTTTGAGGGTTAATTTGGTGTCATATTTCATAAAATATGAAATTAATAAGGATGGTGATATTCTGCATATTTCTTACTGTCAACATAAACCATGACAAGCTTTAAAATTACAGCAGGAGGTGCAAATAGAAGAAAAAACTGAAAATACACACCATTCTGCTGTAACCCTCTGTTCTTTGTCCAAATCAAAAGGTTAAATTCAGTACAAAGATAGATGATCTCACATGGTTTCACATCACTGTGTGAAAGTGAAGCCAAAATATGCTACAGACACAAAAACATTAGGACACATCAAAACCTACAATTTGTAGGATTTCCCATTCCTGCTGATCTGAATTATTCTTAACCTGTCAGTTGTGATAACATAAGGATCACAATCAACATACTCTGTATATCTGTATGTATTTTCTGTTAGTACTTTTCTCTGTAATATTGTATTAACTCCTGGATCTCTTTCCATTCTGCTGTTGACTTCGAGTCCTCCATCTGAATATCATATCACCAGAATCACATGGTCACAAACAACCTGTTCAATGTGAGCTGATACTTTTGTCCATACAGTGAATAATCATTACAGGGGCTGCTGATTGAAATCAAGTACAGCTAGCTGGCAGTCACTATGCAAGCCCACTTCCTATCTGAAAACAGCTACTGCATGATCATGCGAAACCTTGCATCACGAGGTAGATTTTCTAAAGTTGGTAAATGGCATGAAAGGAGGTGCAGCATTCACTTGAATTACAATATACTGAAAGGAAGGAAATTTTGAATTTTTGCCCAGTGACACCAAAAAACTGTAGTGTACAGAAGCTTTAAACCAAAGTGAGTTAATTAAAATAACAAAATATAAAACAAAAGAAATCTAGAGTTAATAAAACACACTGAACAGTTCCTATAGAGCACAGTAGTTTCATTGCTCAGGATAAACTGTATTTGTTAGGTCTGGTGGTTTTTCTGCAGTGGAAAGACTTTTTAGATTATTTATAGCAGCAGAGGGTGTATGTGCGATTAGCCCAAAATAAGATACCGTAACTGAGGTTCACCATAATGCAGTAAAAAGTCATCCAGTGCACCAGCATGATTCACTGGGGACAATGGTGATCTGATGCACAGTGAAATAAGAAAAACCTGTCTATCCCATTGTTTAACAGCAGGACAAAGTTATTGTTGGTTGTGATTATTTCATAGGATTTATTGACAATGATTAAAAAATTAAATATACCTCCTAAGTTATCCTTTAAGCCTTACTGTAGCCTATTTTTATTCTGTTGTACAAGCAAGTCATGTTATCCACAGAAGCCCACAATGGCAAAACACCAAACTGTGTCATCAGATGTGAAGCGGCTCTTGTTGTGTCTTTGTTGTCTTTGAAACAGCTGTCACTGTGTTTGCTTTGAACTTTTTTCCGTCTCACACTGGGTTTTCTCAAAGCCAAAATAGCTGCAGGACAGGGAGAAGCACCGTTTCAAATTTTAGCCCTTAGCTTGGCAAATATATCGCTGGTGCATAGGTCAATGGTTTATTATTTGCCTGTTATGCAGAAATGCTCATCAGCTGCGTTTTTTTTGCTTTGATTTTTCTGACATTTGTGCAGACTCTGTAGAATCTGCCCTCTTAAATTATTTTCAGATGTAAAACTTTAATCTTGGCACTGACAGGGGGCCTGAAACATAAAGGTAATTAATTCTGGGAAAAAAGTTCAACTATAGTTTGTCTTTGTTAGGCAGGGAAGTCTGCAAGCACCACAACTTATCACTCAGTGGGAGAAAAGCTGAGGAACAGAAAAAGTATAAAGGTTTATCATATGTTACACTCATTATAGTTATTTTCTGCAGGTAGAGGTGCATGCTGCTCTATAACAAATTATATCACAGTCTAGGAATGTCGTTTTTACAATGAAAACTAGTGTTTGTGCTACTTTGGTCTAAGAAAAGACAGTATTTAATAATGATATAACAGCTGTAATATTGGTATTAATAATGACCGACAACTATCAACATAGTATGACATTTCATCAAAAACAGTGGCCAGAAATCCCTCAATAGTCAATGTTTGGGCTTGAGATTCAGGAAACATTAACTTCAGTCCACACTTAGACATGACGAAGCCCTCAAGAATGATGCAGCCTAATATAAAGCAGAAAGAAGAGGAACTCTGTTAGACTGTCTAAAAACATGACAGAGCAACATGGATGTAAACAACTAATTTTAACTTAAAGAAAACACAATGATTCTCACTGTTCTGTGGTTTGAACACTAATGGAAACATAATTAGGATTATTATATTGTATATCAGCAAGTAGATTCTCCTAAATCCCCCTTAATCTTACACAAATAATCTGTATTTAAATTAACAACAAACGTCATTTCGACAATAACATGTCATATATAACTGAAGAATTAATAATCCAACAACAGAATATCAAATGGTCATGTTCGAAGGCTGGAGGTCTAACCATTATTTCCAAAGCTGCATTTCTGCCTTTGTTTAGTGCTGTACTGTATGTGAACAAAGTGCACACAGTCATAGGGCTTAGTTTACAATAAATACACTCCATAAAACAGGACAGGCAACAGCCCCTATAAAAACTGGGAAAATGTTGTGTCTTTTAATACTTACATATGCATTGGCATATTCAATTTTGGTTCCCTTTAGTTCAGCTTTGAACTGAGTGAAAAACAGGTATGATCTCCCCTGGGGCCTGGCAGAAAAGGACAATAAAAATGCATTATGAACATCAGGTCATTTGCATTCATCTCCTTATTATGTCAGACATAGTGTTGTTGTGACATTAGAATCTCTGTTTGTTACACTTCTCTTTTCATCTTTTCTGTGATGGTCAGGATTCATTAAAATCAAGCAATGAATAAGAGGAAATGGGTTCAGACAGATGACTATCCATGACTTGATGGTTATCGGGGTCACTGAGCTGAAGTCCAGTCTTCAGACAGCTCTCTATACTTGGAATATTTATTTATATATGTATATTTAATATGTGTGTTTGTGTGAGTTACAGCTTACCTCCACACAGAGCAGGAAAACAGTCTGTCGTCGTCACTCAGACCCACACTCATCAACCATTGCTGTTCAGCAAAAACACAAAAGAATATTTAAAGCACTGAATCTGCTTTGACTGAATATTAACTACAAATACGAAGGACAGACAGACGGACAGACAGACACTCACCTCGTTGGTTCCTCCTTGAGAGGCATACGTGAATGAGCATTCATACTCCTGCTGTAATGAGAGTGTTAAGACGGTGTATTATTAGTCTTTGGTTCATAAGTAGTCTGTGTCAGTCAATTGACCTTTTCAGACTTGTAATAAATACCTTCTGTTAATACACTAATTTATGTCATGAGTCATCTGTGAGATTTGGCTGAAAGCTTTGGGAGAAGTTTAGGCAAATTATAGTTTGTAATTATCACTTAACACAATCAAGCACTATTCATAGACTGAGTTGTTTCTCAGACATACCAAACACTGGTTTGCAAAAAGCAAGGCCAATGGGGGGGTTCACTCTGGATGTGTCACTAGTTCATCACAGAACTGACATATACAGACCAACAACCACTGTCACATTCACACCAATGGGTCATTTAGACTGACCAGTTAACTTATTAAGACGCATGTCTTTGGATGCTGGAGGTTGGTTACTAAACTCAAATCATCAAAAGTTGGGACAATATATTAAATCAAAACTAAAATTAAAAACAATTATTATTCAATTATCTTTAGTCTGGAGTGCACAGCATCCATTTCCTCCAAAATAAAAAAGCCCTGTATACTGATTAGCCTGAGTACAGTCCATGTTTCCACTGAGTGATGGTCCATCCCAGATGCCTCAGAATCCACAGAGTTTCTTCTGAATACAGTAAACAGAAGGCTTCCTTTTAACACAGGTTTACATACTTGTCCTTTACATACTGACGCAGCTTAATTATCAGCCCTAAATTGCCACTATTCTAACTTTGCCTAGAATATGTTACAGGGCTAAATATCAGGAAAATATGAACAAAACAAGTACAGCATTCACTTAAATCAGCTACTTCAGTTATTCTGGGTAAAAGTATCAGACATATGGCAGGGTAAAAGGTTAAGGTTACATCTATTGACCCCGAATCATATTGCAATTATATGATATGCACTGAAAACTGAAATTAACTTGCTAGGAAGTAATCAAGTTTTACTTACAGAGACATCAAAATTTTGCAAAATAACAAACATCCAGATCCAACTATAAACTGAAATGTAGGAATGGGTGCATTAAGATGATTTTTTTAGACTTTTCGCGAATCTTAATTTGACATGTTTAGAAGCTAACAGCTACTTGGTTTGATAAAATGTATAATGTGGAAGTCTAATTTAATATTTATAATGTAATTTTGCAAGAATGTATAATATATGGCAAATACTAATGTAGAAAAATATTACTAAAAGTGAAACAATGGTTCCTTTGTTGACTGTTTGCACCATTTGACCCTGTAGTCTTTATTATTAAATTAGTGACAGCTGTGCTTTTCCTGCTGTGACCAGTCAACGACTGCTTTGTTAGGGGCTTTTGTTATGGACATTTGTTATTATATTGTCATTTTATGCACTAGTGTGGTAACTCACAGAGAAAACATTGAAAGTATTTTATGATGCAGTGATAAAGTTATTTGATTACTAATAGTTCTCATGTAAAGACATCATGTTAGATGTTACTTTATCTCTCTGCCAATGACTGGGGCCATTGTGGCGTTCTGACAGCAACGTGTCAGCAGCTCACGGGCTGTGGCGACATCACCCTGCGACGACAAGTGAGTGGCGGAATGTAGTTTTTCCAGTTTTTACCTCCTAACATTAAAACTAATTAAAGACTGAAGTTGTTAAGACTGAGTGAGGTACTGAAAAAAAAACTGGTAACAGGGACATCAAAGTTCACATCAGGTGTTAATTTATTGTTATTTCTCGGTATGCTGCACAATACTTATCAAGGCCAATTAACAGTTGGTTTATTCAGCTTATATTCCCATTTGTACACTAAACCTGTTTTCATATAACTATATATCCGTGTTCCGTTATAAACTCTGTCTAGTTGTGCAAAATATCTGATTCAAACCAAGCACTTACAATGCCCTCAGAAAAAGTGTGCACCACTCCTCCCGGTTTAACGTTAAACTCCACCGTCTTGGTCCGCTCCGCAGAGGCTTCAACCGGGCCACATGTCAACGCCAACACAAGCAAAAGCGATAAATTCACTGCACAAAACATTTCTAAACTCGTCATCTCTTCCTCCTCGGATGAATGGTGATGTTGTACTGACAGTACCGCCGGGACTACCACCGAGGTTTCCTGTCGACGGATGATGTCGTCACAGAGACGTCACGACGGGGAGAAAATGACACAAAAATGAAAATATATTGTATTTGTCTTGTATTTTTTGTCTTGTATTTGTCACTAGTCTGGGGAAATGCAGGTTTGAGGGAGCTGTTAGTTATGACTTATACTTCAAATGGAGGTACACAAAAAATAGAAGCAGAGAAATAATCACAGTATATTTTCCCCACTAGGTGTCGCCTTTGTGCAGCTATAACTTAGACCAGGGGTGTCAAACATATGGCCCACGGGCCAAAACCGGCCCGCCAAAGGCTTAAATCCGGCCCGTGGTCAGAATTTGTGACATGCAAAAATTACACTGAAGATATTAACAGTCAAGGGTGACAAACTCACTTTAGTTCAGGACCCACATACAGACCAATTCAATCTCAGGTGGGTCAGACCAGTAAAATACTATCATAATAACCTATAAATAATGACAACTCCAAACTTTTCTCTTGGTTTTAGTGTAAAAAAGTAAAATTACATGAAAATGTTTACATTTACAAACTATCTTTAGACAAAAAGTGTGAAAAATCTGACCAAACATGAACAACATGAAATGTCTTAAGAAAAATAAGTGCAATTTTAACAGTATTCTGCCTGTTACTAAATGTTTTGCGTATTTGTAGATCCACTTTGATCTGTAAGTTGTAATGCACATGTGTAAATGATAAAGTGAGACATAATTTTGTTAAAAATTGGACTTATTTTTTATAAGAAACTTCAAGTTGTTTGTGGTTGTTCATGTTCTTCACATTTTCTTTGAAGGATATTTTGAGATGTAAAGATTTTCATTTTTGCAACTTTACTTTTTTCACTGTTATTAACAAAAAAAGAAGCAAATGAACTCAGTGACTGAGATTTGACTTTTCTTTGGAATGTGCTAGTATTTTAAAATCTATTACAGCTACTGATTTGTGCACTAGGTTAGTAGTCGATCCCTTCAATATCAGGTCACTCTTCAGTGGGGTTTACAAAAATAAATCTGCTGGCCCAGATGGCATCTGCTTTTCTTTTGAAGACCTGTTGAGATGAGCTCACACGAACCTGGTGCCCTGTCTTCCAGCAGTCTGTAGATCAGCACACAGTCCCTTCACTCTGGAAAAAATCAACTATTGTTCCAGTCCCAAATAAACCCTGCCCATCTGTTAACAATGATTTTAGACCGGTGGCTTTAACTTGGGTAGTAATGAAATGGTTTGAAAAATATATTGTGTTCATTTTCAAATCAGAGATAAATTCTGACCTACATTCTCTGCAGTTTGCTTACAGGCGAGGGTGGGGTACAGATGATGCGATTAATGGCATCACCCACCTGTCACTAAAACACCTTGAAGACCCAAAGGCCTATACATCATCTTTTATTTATCGATTTTAGTTCTGGTTGAACACGCTATAGCTTCATTTACTGATCCAAAAACTAATTAAACTGTCAGTAAACTCCTTTATTATTAAGTGGTTTTATTCTTTTTTAACTAACAGAATTCAAAATGTCCGAGTTAATAACACTATCTCTGACTCAAAAACTATCAGCACATGTGTACCTCAGGGCTGTGTTTACCTGCCCTTTTTACCCTCTATACCAATGACTGCACCAGCAGCTTCCATGGGAGCCATTTTTTTAAGTTCTCTGATGATACTGCCATCCTCAGCCTCCTGCACAAAGACTCAGATCTCTCACTGTACTTTAATGAGGTGCAGTCTCTTGTCCGCTGGTGTGATGTTAACTTTCTTACCATAAATGTAAAGAAAACCGAGGAGATGGTGCTCGACCCTCGTTCAGTTGGTGATCATACCCTACTGCTAATTCATGATGAAAAAATCAACCAGGTCAGCTCTTACAGGTATCTAGGCATTCACTTGGATAATCAGTTTAGCTTGGAAATACACATCCCTAATTTGTGTTTTTGTTTACAGCAAAGGCTATATTTTTTACGCCAACTTAGGGTGTTTGGTGTTGATCAGAAGATCATGTTTTTGTTTTATCAAGCTGTTTTAGAGAGCATTATTCGGTATGGGATGTCAGCCTGGTATGGTAATCTCTCTGTCCAGTTTAAATCTAAACTTGCTCTTCTGGTGCAGACCGCCATGAAGGTTGTAGGGAGGACTGAAAACTCTTCCCTGCAGTTCATGTATGAATAGTCTGTTCTCAGGCAAGTACAACGAGCTTTATCTGATCCTTCTCACGTCCTTCACCCTGAGTATGAACTCCTACCATCTGGTAGGCGATACAAAGTCCCCAAACGTAAATTGAACCACTTTAAAACTTGTTTGTGCCCACCTCAATTAGGGTTTCGAACAATGTTTCATGAAGAAGTAGCCGGATTGTGCAATAATGTCAGGGTGTTATCTTTTACCTTATCTTATCTTGCTGTATTTTATTCTTTGTCATTGTTATTTATTACTAGCATGTTTCTTTTTAACTATCTATGAGAGTCTTGTGCAATATGGGTATGTGCAATATGTGTGGGTTATGTGATTGCATTTTTGCTCTAGTCTAATACCTCTGTGTTATTAATTGGCAGCTTCACCTGTGCAGCTCTTGGAGTCCAAGACAAATTTCTCTAACGTGACAATAAAATGTATCGTATCGTATTGGATCGTATCATATTATTTTTACTGGTTCGGCCCACTTGAGAGCCAATTTGGCTATATGTGGCTTCTGAACTCAAAAGAGTTTGAGACCCCTGTTTTAGACGATTAAACTAATAATCATAGGTCTAAGAAAAAGTAAAAGTACCAACACCACACTATGAAGATTCACCAATACCTACAGTACAGCAAAATCTGTCAAATGTCCTTAAAGTTGTCACCCCCACCTACCTCACGGAACACCTCCCCCCACACACCTCAGACCTCAGACAGTACCTGGTCAGGCCAACTGTACCGTCTGCGCCTTCCCAGGACTCAGCTAAAGACCATGGGGGACAGGGCCTTAGAGGCTGCTGCTCCCTGTCTGTGGATTGCCCTCCCAGACCACCTCAGACGGTGGATGCTTTTAAAAAAGGACTAAAAACCTTCCTTTTTAGAAAGGCCTTTTCTGGTTGATTTTATCTGGGTTTTTTGTTTTTATATTGTTGCTGTTTCTGTGGTTGTTTTTATATTGTGCACTTTGAGATTTGGTGTCAAATGTAAAGTGTGTTACAAATAAAATGTTTTATTATTATTACTGTGCAGTAAAATGGCCCTTATCAGTACTCAATCTTGTGTCAAAGCTGGGGCTCAGACTAGGAAGTAGATGGAAAATTGTTATTTGAAAAGTAACTACAGTAGTCACACATGCAGTGCAATGTAAAGTGGAATATTTTCCTCTGAGATGCAGTGATATAGAAGTAAAAAGACACATAAAATGGAAATTGTTAAGTAACATACCACTGTTTTAGGAACAGTGAGGTATTTGACTACTTCAGCCACTGAGAATCATTGCGAGACCCCTAAAAGTGTTTATGTTCCAATAAAAGCTTGGGTTTATTTTTCATTAGAAAAATTAACAAAGAAATCCCAGCTCAAAATTTCCATACATTGTACATATCAATAGATTCACCTCAGTGATAGCCCAATCTTATCTAATAAAAACTGATGTGTTTCAGTTAAAGCAGACCCTGAATTTTAGGATTTTGATTATATTCAAGTTACAGTTCAAATCACCAAAACTGCACAAACAGCAGTGAGAAGCCATGTGACGTCAAAACGCGGGTCAACCCTATAGGTTTTGGTGTGGGTGTGTTTGTTTGTTTAGAGTGTGAGCCTCCCCGCTGCAGGCAGATACTTGTTAGGAGGAGACTATAGAGCACCAGTTCATATATACAGACAACACACCTCTGTTCAGTTCAATCTGTGTCTCTTTTTTTAGTACCTGGTTGTAACCAATGATATCATAACCTGTTGTCAAGAAGTGAGGACAGAGTGAACGTTTTGTTCACTTTACTTTATGATGTTTTAACATCACTACTCTTCCTTGTCTCATCACGTTTTCATCTTATCTTAATCTTTTCAGCCTGTCTGTACTGCTTCTGAATTAAATAATATCAGGTGATTGATTGATGATTGATTGACTTTATACATTTCATTACAGGTTATTTTATGGCTCAATCTTAAACAAAATACTCTGCAGAATCTAAAAGAAGTGAGTTTCCCTTTCTGAACCACAACTAAATTTTTTCATGATCATCCATTTAAAAGAAATCAACATCCCTTGCATATTTTTGGACAGGACAGTAAAACATGCAAAAAGTAACAAAAAAGTCAAAGTCTGTCCTTGTTTCTAGTGGTATAAAACCTGCTGCAGTCTCCAAACCCATAAGTGCTTAAATTAGAAACTGGATGGAATTTAATTTCCAGGAGAGGTCTGCTATCTGATTTTGATAAATTAAGTTATATTTATAATCACAAATAATCACAAATTCAGAGATTAAACTCAAAACATATTATGTGAGATAGTTAAAGATCTGCCTGTTGGGATATGATGTGTTATAAAGACAGTAAAGTTAACAAGGCACATTTAAAGCTGCAGTGCTCAATAGTTTTTGGCGTCATGAGTCTAAAATTCCATAATCACTTTTCAGCATTTTTTAATTACACTGATTTGAGACTTGAGAGAAAACAAGACTTGTTTATTGATTCCTTTTTTGTTGTTTCAGACTGCACAAAATCTAACCCACACAGGTGTTTTCAGACAGGATTCTGTTAAATATGATTCTTCTGTTCATCAATTTTACTTGAAGTTATTTGATTTGGCCTCAGAGGAGGGACCTCCAGAAGGGAGATGGATATTTTTTGCTCCTGATTTTAGTTCCTGTAGCTTTAAAACTCTTCATGTACTGTAATATGTTTGTCCATTCTCAATAACTGGTAGAGCACATACACTACATTCCTGTCTTTTTCACAGTAGAGCAATATTTTATGTTTCAGCAGAAAAAGAACATGTCTTGCATGTGTGTGTGTCTTTTTATAGCTTACTGTACGTCTCTGCAACTGTAGAACATCCTCATCATGACATACAGATGTTTTGTATGAAATGAGACACATGGCTGACACTCATGTGTAAAGCCTGTAAACAATCTCTGCATTTAGACCAAACATAACATGTTAACCCCCTCCACCTGTCCATCGTCTCACCTCTCCTTTGCACTTGCAGGTTTGTCTGGCCTCCCCATCCAGACCCCAATCCTCTCACCAAAATAAGATTAATAAGATTAATAACAGCCTATTGAGTATGCACTTGATATTTGTACAGCGAGAGTAAAAGTATAGGTGTGGTTTTTTATTTTAAACAGGAAAATCTGTAGCCCTCGTCCTGCCTGTGTAAACATTGTTTCCCCTTTAGAACATCACACATTCAGTAACATTCAGTTATTTCCACTCTGCAAAGGCAAACAGCTTCTTCCCTTTGCACAGGACAAGTAAATACAGACCCAGACGGAGAATACTAATGATGCACACTTACATAAGGGATTATTTAGACTCTTCACACTCAAAACACTTTCAATGTGTCCCATCAACACAAGATAAAAACTTTTGAGTGGGTTCATCATAAAGAGAATCATTTTGTATAAAGAAGTTCTATCCACACCAGCAGAACTTTTCTTTAATTACAGTCCAATAAAAGCAAAGATGTGTGCCCTGTTTGAGAACTTAAATCTGTTTTGTCACTGATTTTTCAAAACATAAACCTACATTAATGTGTAAAATTCGTCTGTTTGTCATTGTTGACCATTTATGCAGCTTATTAATTGCTGATTTACTGTGTGATGGATGTGTAAAATTAAACACATAAAGCAACAGGACAGTATCATATTCACTGTGAACAATTACCCAAAATGATGGATTAATATAGCTGAGGTATGAGTTTGGCTTCAGCTGAAGGATGGAATGAATGAATTTGAAGAGGAAAAACCTACTGCAACTTAATACAATTTAAATGTTTTTTAACTTACATAATTCAATGGGGGTATTGTCTATATACTTATACTAAACATATACATAATTACTTAATGTAAGGGGAGAGTAGAAGTTCCACAGGTCAGTACTGACCATAATACAGTTGCATCTGAACCAGGACCAAACCGACTACCAACACGTGTCATTCCAGTCTCGCCGGTTGGCTCAAACCCTTGTTGACTGTGTTGTCTCAGACAGTCCAGCCTCCGGTCCAGCCTCGCTGACCCACAGACTCAGACCCATGATAAGAATGGCTTTGCCGTGGTGCTGCTGATGTCAGCGGTTTGCACTCAGGTTTTCCTGGCTGTCTGTGGATCTGTGGAATTTCTCTCCTCCTTGCCATCATCAGCGGGGGCAGTGGGGGCCGGTGTTCACGCTTTAGAGTCTTACACAGCACGTCGACCTGCCCTGAACAAACAGTACCAGGGCCCAAGGGGTCTGCTCTGACCCTCAACACACTCAAATAGAGCTGCAGCCATTGATTATTTTATTAAATTCAGTTAAACAATTATTTGAATAGGTATAGTAAAAATGAGAAACAGACATCTGGTACAGGTTCATAGTGTATTCCAATAATCAATGTGAAAAAAAAAATTCATTTAACAGACAGGAGCAGTTGTTTGTTTACCTGCTTGACTAGAGAAACAGACATGTCTGAAAATGACAAACAACTTGTCCTTCATTCCAAAACCAGCTCAAAAACAACCACAAAAAATATTAAAGTAAAAGGATATATAAAAATATCTATATAGAAATAACAATATATTGTACAATATATAATATATTGATATAAACAACAAAGTCAAATGACATCTACAAACAATATGTGTACTGCAGTCTTCAACACATTTGTATTCAACTTACTAACTTACTAAAAACTTAAGATGGAACCAACATACAGCTTAAAATAATAAATCCAAATATTTTTTAATGTTTGTGTTAAAGCTTAAAAGTTTAAATGAGTAAGTAGTGGCTTTTGAACTGACCCTCAAACTGCGCGAATATAACTTGCACATAAAAATTTGCCTAATAGACAATGACAATTTCGCCAAAACTCTCGATTTTGATTAAAAGTTTTTGCGCTGGCAAGAGGTGGTTTTTCGGGCATAGCGAAATTGGTATATCACGCAAAACTGCAATGGAAAGACTTTTTTCCGCAACTAGATTCACGTGAAGAGAAAAAATAAAACGTATGTTGAGGGATGTTACAACAAGAAGAAGAGTTTTACAACAAACATGGCGCGGTATGTGTGGACACACCAGGAAACCGAATCAGTTTTGAATTTAATTCGGGATAGAGGCGTAATATATATTAATAATGAATATATCTGTAAATCAACGTGATATTTATGTTCGTTGCCATGTTTATGGAATGACTTCTCGTGACATCTCGTAATAATAAATAAACAAATCATCGCTTTTGTGATTTAATGGAAAAACCGACATTACCCACTAATGCTTTTTTGACTTTTAGTAAATATTGGTAAAGGTTTGTGCATATGTCCAATGGAAAAGCCACTAGTGATGATTCCAATGAATAAAAGAGAACATATAGACATTTTCTGCCTTTTTGTCCTCATCTCTTTTGAGGTACACTCCATGTTGTTTGTGTTGATTCTGGCAGCATGTGCGTCACAATAAGTGTCCGTGTGAAACAGAACAGAGGAACCAACGGTTAGCACTAGTGAAATTAAGGAGACAAAACTTTGATTCAGGAAAATTGTAATTTAAAAAAAAAAAAAAATCAAGTTAAGTCGATTAACCAATTAATCGACTACAATTGACTGTACAATCACAAGAAAAGTTGCAGTTTGCAGATCACGGTTCACAATGTTGCACCATCTCTACAGTAGCTTAGAATAGACCTCCGGTTCCTCTGTGGTCCAGTTCATTACAGGTGGCATCAGTGTTAATATGTAATACTGTCATCTCCTATGTCTGAGTGTGGAACAGAGTTAATATAGTCGATATTTCCTTAGATGTAAATATCACAAACATTAACTTTATCACAAATACTTGTGGTTTGTTCTTCATAATAAATATTGTTTCTCCATCCAGACATGGAAATGTAATTTCTACAAGTTGAATGTTTGCAGATTGCATTGTATTGGTTTGCTTTTCTTTTAGAATCTCTCCTTGGGCTGCTTCCTTTCTGGCTTTGTACCAAAAGATATATGGTCTGGGGCCTCAAAATATTCAGCAAATGGTCCCCTGAGTCAGAACCAGGGTCAGAACCCTCCCACTTGGAATTAGGTACAGATCTGAAAAAGAGAGACTATTACTTTGGGGGAATATATAAGATGTGCAGTCGTGTCCATAAGTGACACATATTTTGTAACATTGCCTCTGTTCACCATCACATTGAAGTTGAAATGAAAGCATTCAATTAGTGATTGAAGTGTCAGCATTCATATTGCATCAACAATTTAAAAATCACAACCATTTTAATCAAAGTGCCTCCATTTTCAGAGACTCAGAATTATTTGGACACACTAAGATCACTACAAATATGAGGACTGCTTTTAATATTTGGATGAAAATCCTCTGTGCCTGAAGTGTGGAATCACCAAATGCTAAGTTTCTTCCCATTGCCAGGCCTGTAGACCATATATAGGGGACGGTCTGTTCACCATCATCGGGTTAAAGGGGTAAAGAGGATGGCGACCACCTGTTGCATGGAGCAGCTCTAGCTACAACATATTGTATACAATATGTGAGTCATTCTACAGTAACAGATGCTGCAGAGGAAAGAGAACATAAACTCCATGACTTCATCTCCCACCCACATATTCAATACATAAACATTAGGTTTTCTTCTTTAAGTGAAAACCTACATGAAAGTGGCTGAAATCTACCACTTTACCAACAGGAACAGTTTCAAATCAGTGCAGCAAAGGTGTCATGATGGTTACTTTTACTCCCTGCATTTTAACACAAATATCTACTCTTTATATTCCAGTTTTACTTTAGTTTTAATGCATTTTAGTAAAATTATCCATTGCTTTTATTTTGCTTCATTGCACATCTCCACAACATCAAGACCTATTTCAACTTAAATGGAAAAACAACGTAAAAGATGCAAACAAGACAAAATGTAGAAGAGACACATGGAATGGAATAGAAATACAATATAAAAGATATTACACATGTAAACACATGTAGACTCTGATTTCATGATTTTCTGCTTATGTTGTTCTTTTTCTATATAAATAAAATTAATGCTATCTGAGTTCTTATTCAACAACATGAAAATGACATAAAAGACTGAATAAGACAAAAATCTAGAAGATGTAAGACAAAATGTACCTATGGTTGTATTTTTTTACTTTTACTGCAGTAAATTTGTCAGTGTCTTGAGTTTTCTTTGTTGACTGTATCACAAAATTTCTGTCCTCTCAGTTATTTAAACTCACTGAATTGAGTGGTCATGTAAGAAATAAGAAAAATGCAGCCCCGAAAAAAACCAACAACAAAACAACACAAATTAAAATACATTAAAACCTCTTAACTTTTAATGTATGTTTAAAATGACAAGACTATGTGGCAATGTATTTGCCTTGGCCAGTGAACAGGAAAGAGCTTATAGTAAATGGAGTATTTCTACATGAACATGTTCCTGTCAGACTATGTCCTGTTGAAACTTGGAGACAAAGTGTAAATACTGTGAGATGCTGCCTGACAGGACACATGCAGTTATTATTACCAGGTGAATAAATATTTTCCCTCTCACTCATCTGTAACACAACGACTCAAACAGGCTCACACTATGAAAAAGTATTTCTTCAGCTGTCATTTATGGGACAAATTAATGTGCTAAGTGGAGTCATTGTCACTATGGTGCAATGTGTTACTGCAAAAGCATTTAAGAAATGCAGCTCAACTAATTTTATACTGGGTAGTGAGGTTGTTGAGGGTCAGGTTGTTAAATATTTGATCAAATTATCTAATCCCTAGTCATTATAGGGTACCTGTATTGAATTTTCATTGCCAGCTCAAAAGATCATGTATAATACTAGCGGTTCCGTCTGGTAACTTACGTTAGAGCTTGTTGTCAACTACTTAGTCGCTGCTCAGTCAGTCAGGCATGGTCAGCGACATGCCACTTCCTTTACAGGCTGTTCCAGCACCAGTAATGATGAAACCTCATAGAACTGTTCGATTACCTGGGCACAGTGAGCAGTGATAAACTGGTAAACTGGTATGCAGTGGAAACCAGCGTAAGATGATACATTATCATCCAGTCTCTAGGACAATGGCAGACTGCAAAGCTAACAGTTGCCCAAACAACAAGCACAAACATGTGTTTTCCTCTTAATCTGCTCACTGACTGCTGCTTGTTTACTCATACTCCATTACCCAAAATCAAAAACAGCTACGTCACTTATGGCCGGTGTTGTGCCAAGGTACGTATCCCACCAGGAATTGTTTCCCCTGGCCGCTATCATCAGAGCGGGACTGCACTAGAATTCACCTAAATTAATGGAAACTACTAACATTTGCATTGTTTGAGTCTTCATTTTAGTGCTCTAGTTTTATCAACGAGGTTTTGCAGAGTAAAACATGGCTCTTCAATCAAAGCAAATGACTTGATTTCTATGTGTTATTCAAGGCATTATTGATTAAACAACATTGAAATCATGCTGAGATCGGTTTTGTGTGGTATATTTACTAAAGTTACTTGGTATGGTCTGAATTATACACAGAATAAACCACTTAATGGTCAGGCTTCACTTGTCCATCACATCACATGAAATCATATAGATCCCATTCAGGTAAATAATTACAACAATTTTGACTGATTGAATAGCAGATTTTTATTTTATGCCATACAAAATCTATTATGTCAAACAAAATTATATGTCAGGCCATAAGAAAGCAGAAGTACATGCCTGCATTGGTATTTCAGAAAACTTAAATCAAATTAAATTAAATCGTTACATTTATAACACTTTTCTTATACTACTGTAGCTCAAAACGCTTTACGTTGTGAGCGCATTACCTAACCTCTGGGGCAGATCTACAAAACCCCCCCATTGTACAGCCTTGCCCCCCCAGCTGCCCCCCCTAACTTTATGTTCTAAAAACTATACTAAACAAAAACAACTCAGCACTACTCCCAAAAGCCTCTCAAAGTATTAAAAAAAAGATGAATTCACTAAAAAATTATAATTACAAAAATAATCTTGGGCCCCTTAAATACTTAGTTCCGCCCCTGCATTAAACACACAGAGCCTGTGTAATGACTGGACCTCCAGTACCGCACATGCAGTGTGTCTCTGTAAACAGAGTCTGTAACCCGGCAGAGTGGATCAACTGAGCTGCCCAGCTTTCTCCAGCACACAAAGTTAAAGTTAAGTTAAATATGTAATGAATGGAATATACGCTAAAAGTTTAGTACGTTCATTTAGAGGGTCGTTGTTTCAGATGGCTTAAGTTTCAGTGACAGTGTGATCAATGTCACAGCAATAAGCCTGTAGGGGAGAGTGGGGTGATTTGTGCCAGTTTTTACTCAAAGTGACTTTAAAGTGAGGCATGACAGTAATGCTTCCAATTTAAGTATGTACATATATTTCAGAATGTTGTGCATCCCTGGGAACAATAACTTTGCATCTGAAATAAACTGCTTAAGAAATACTGCTTTTGGAAAAAAAGTGGTCTCATGGCACAACTTGTCCCCAGTGTGGGGTAAGTTGTGCCTTTGGGGAGAATACGTTGGGGTAAATTGTGCCAGTGATTA
>JAPQRQ010000019.1:29925960-29941343 GCA_037367365.1 Apogon talboti | reverse complement strand
ATTGTGTAGCCTACTAAAGCACTAAAACATGTGTGAAATGTTTTCAAACTTGTCTATAATTGTTCAGACACAATAATTAAAAAACCCTGATCATTGAAATTTTACTTTGAAAGGCAAAAAACAGTTTTCTAAGCTAAAATGTGCTTACCGTTCATACCATATGTCTCCCTTCTTAATAGGGTGAATAAAATGGGTGGCTCTTCAAAAATATGTGGTCATATGACCAATTTCTTCTATGGTTTTTTAGAAACAAGGGCTGGCACTACTTCCCCACTGGCACAAATCACCCCACTCTCCCCTACAGTTAAACCAGGTTACATCCTTACTCGTGATGCATGGATCAGCGGGCACCCGCGTCATTGGTTGAGCAGAGACACAAAAATATGTACAATATCATGTATAAATTCCCTATAGCAGGTTAAAATATTTAGCAATATGTAGCCTATTATATTTTAGATTATTTGATGGTTAGTAGCCTACTACATAACTTGCATAACCTGCAGATTGACATCATGCGAGTGCCAAGCAGTGATGTCCAGCCGACATTCATTCACATTGAAATGCAGAGTGCGGTCGGATTGTGAAAATAGCTGCAGCGGTGCAGGGCTTTTTGGGGCGGGTCAAATAATTCCACAAAAGCTGGGCCCAAGGGTTGAAAATAAAACAGACCTGCGCATCATTAATCCTTACTGTTAAACTGTGAAAATAACAAATGCAGTGAGAAAAATACAATGATTTTAACCCTGAAATTTTCAGATCTTGACACTTGCAGGCCACAATGAAAAGAAAAAGTAGAGGTTTCTGAAAGAGGGACAGAGGCAGATGCTGAGGAGGCAGATGGAGAGACTGATGCAGGGAGGTAGAGGATCCACCCATATTTCATCTGGACCACACAGTATGGTTTTATTTTCCATATAGATTCCAGTGCGGTGACATGTTAATAAAATAACATGTCTTCACTAAAAGCCTTTGTTATAAGGTTAAATATGTAAGGCTTTACATGTATATTATTTTATCAGTAATTATGATAAAACTAAAGATGAAGCCAAGTTCTACTCTATTGCATAACAATTCAATACATAGTTTAAGAGTGTTATAGACTCCATTTATACAGTACATATGGGATTCCATATACAGCACTGAGGACATTTCCATGCTACCCTGCCAACACCTCCTGCCACCCCATGTAAAATTTTCTAGATCCGTCACTGCCTAACCTTAAGACCACACAAACGGACCTCAGCATGATTTCAATCTAGTTCAATCAATAATGCATTGAATAACACATAGGCCCTATAAATGAAAGCATTTGCAGGTTCCTTTTATTTAGGTGAATTCTAGTGCAGTATCGCAGATCTGCCCTCGTTAATAGCGGCCAGGGGAAACAATTCTTAGCGGGGATATGTACCTTGGCACAACACCGGCAAAGGCTGCACCCATAGGTTCTGCTCACATGCGTAATTCATGTAAGAGAAAGGTCCAGTGTGGTGCATTTATGGTGATTTTTGCTGAATTTGCTCCTCTCTTGCTTATAAGCAATACACAAAGCACAATTAATGTTGTAAGCATGACCAGTACAGGTACACTTCAACAAAGGAATTTTTTTTGTCATGGGTGTGAAGACAAGAAAGAAGACACCATTTTTAAAGGTAATTATGTTTATTAAAAGTTAAAAGATATTTCATTATAAAACCAAAAAAGTTTAGAGCAACTGTCAGATACTAAAAAACTCTTACAAAAAAAACTATCTTGAACTAACGGCACATTGTCAGTTGACTGATGGACAGAAACTGCAGGACATAGAAAGTTGCAAAATTATACACAAAACTTTGTCACAGTGATGTGTGTCTCTGTGCCACTGTACCATCACGTCTACAACCCCCTAATCAGAAAACACTAGGACAGAATGGCAAAAAATGCACATTATAGTCATATGAAAATGTACTTGGACTTGTAGACAGTATCAGCTAAACATTTTTCATGTTTTGTCTGGTTGTCTTCATTTCATTTGTAAATATACATTCATTTCTCACATTCAGGCTACAACACATTCAAGAAAAGATGGAACAGGAGCCATTTAGAATGAATAATGAGTTAAAATGATGAAATAACCATCTGGTTTCAAACATTTGATGTCACGATGTTGTCCAAAGTCATACAGGAAAGATCTAGTCCTTTAGGAGCAAAGATGGGCCCAGGACCACTAGTTGGACTATGAATGTGTGCAAAACTTGTTGAAAAGTTCAAAACCAATGTTGCCTAAATAAAGACAGAAAGGAATTTGGACATGTCAGCCTTCACTGTTCAGAAATTAATGAAAAGATTGACGGTCAACACTGATTTCTGATCCGTCAGACGACACCACATCGAGAACTGTCCTGCATCTATACCTGATAGAATCACATGGGTCAGGATCACTGTGGAGAACCTTTACGTTACAGACACAAACGTCACCCCAAGCTTTACGGAGCCTGAAGGAAGCCTTATGTGAATGTGTCCACAGCCCAGAAACACAACATGCAGCAGCGAAGGTCCTGTAGTACACACCTGTACACTTGTTGGCAGGAAAAATTAGAGAAAATGCACCTGTACCACTTCATCACTTGGTGTCTTCTGTCCCTGAACATCTTTTAAATGTTGTGTAAAGAAATGACAGCATTACAAAGTAGTAAATGTTTTACTGTCCCACTGTTTCTGTTGCAAGAATCAGAAAAGAAATAAGTTATTCATTTGTTTGTAAAATTTTGTTTTCATACAGTACAGGTAGAAACTAAATCACCAAAGATAAAATGTACTCTGTTGTAACCGACTGTCCTGACTGTCTCTGATTTGGGGTTGTGTTACCAATAAATACGGCGAGTGAACAAAAGTTCTGACAGTGACACAAATTGACTCTTTGTTTAACCCTTAAAGACCCACAACTATTATTGTCATAACTCCCAAATGATTTTCTTTTTATCTTTCCCAAGTGATTTATCACAATTTATTATAAAATGATCCTCTACATTTTGCTTTCTTCAGTGTAAATCCTGTATTTTCCTATACTTAATACACAGATCATGTGGATGTTCATGAAAACAGTGTAAATTCAAAGGTTATTATATCAAAACAAAGAGAATGGAAAAAAAGAGACTTTTTGAGCAGAGATATCAATAAGTGAACGTAAAAAACAAGCATCTCCATTGAGTGTCATTTATTAACCTCCATGGGTTTTACTGGTGAATCAATGTTGATAGAGATGACAGTGTTACCATGTTCACTAAGGAGCCTCTGAACTTCCAGGTGTGTGTGTGTATATATATAGCAGGCTTTATATATATATATATATATATAAATATCTGATGGCCATAAAAAGATGACAAACTGTATTTTACACCAATTATTTACATGTATTGATAGGATTAGTGGATCAACAGGTACTAAACATTTTAGATAAGTAGACAATTTTGTTCGTCAGTGGATGTTTAGATCTTTATGGGAGATTTATTTGCCAATAAGATATTTATAATTGTTATTCAATGTACCACAGACACATATGACAAAAAACAATTTTTAAAACACTGAAGCAACAAAGTTTGCAAAAATAAAATTTGTATCACTGCCAAAACCTTTGTACTGTATATCTGTACATTAGTCAGTAAGAAACACAGACTCTTTAATCTGCAGAGACAAAATTCCAATACAGAAAGAGCACCACTGTTTCTCCAGGGACCGTTTAGCCACATGGTTTGACTCAAATCAGAAAAAGAATTTACATGTGTATCACACTTTTCCTTGCACTCACTGCGCACATACAACTCAAGGTACCTGCTGAAAAATTCACAAATAAAGAAATATTCTTCCAAATGACATAATTTACATGAAAACACAGTCAGTCTGCATTCAACTACATTTATTATAAATAATCCAGTCTATTTTAGGATAGAAACAAACAACAGGAAGGCATTAAATATGTGTATGGTGGAAAAGTAGTCCCTTCAGTCGCGTCAGCTTCTGTGAAACACACAAGACATTATTAAAGAGTTACACTGTTTGTCCTCAAAGTCCAGTGTGTAAGATTTAGGAGGATTTAAGAGGATCTAATAGCAGAGATGGAACATAATATTCATAATTTTGTTTCTGTTATTTAGAATGAGTCATTTATATGTTCAAATATGGTCAGCTCTGAGTCCACCATGTGGTACTGGCATGTGTCTACAGCACCTCAGAATGGACTCCTTTATACCAAAGAAGGATGTAAATGTAAAATGTAAAAACCAAAGAATTATGTAAATTATCATCACCTACAATGTCTGAGTGTGGATCAGAGTCGTTAAATGAACGTTTATAGAACTGCCATTTAGGAGGCCTTTAAAGTAAAAAGTGTAAGTCCCAATTGCACATTTTAGACAAAACAAACAATAAAGTACAGCAAGACTATGCTCATACAGATCTGCATTAACCCACAAAGACCCAGTACTACTTTTGTTGCAGTTCCCAACTGAATTTTTCTCTCCATTTTAACGTTTCTTAAGTAATTTACCGCCATTCATTATAACAGTATCCTCTGTATTTAGTGGGGGTTTTTTTCCAGTCAAAATCAGGTCTTTTCCTGCATTTTCTGATCATGTGGATGTTCATAAAGGCTCAGATTAAATTTGAGAGTTATTATGCCAAAAAAGAGAAAACTGAGGAAAAAGTGACTTTTTCAGCCAAGATTTCATTAACTGAACATAAAACAGGTGTCTCCATCCACTGTCATTTATCAAACTTCATGGGTGGTGAATTAATGTTGTAGAAGATGATGGTGTTTCCACGTTTATTATGGAGCCTCTGAAGATCAAAATGGGTCATATGTGATGACCATGAGAAGATGACAAACTGTATTTTACATCAATTATTTATTTGTATTGATAGGATTAGTGGATCAACAGGTATTAAACATTTGAGATCAGTAGATGGTTTTGGTTGTCAGTGGCTATTGGTGTCTTTAAGTTTTAAGGCCGCTGTAGCTGGGGGTGAGGGGTGAGTATTTGGTAGGTTCCTGTCTGTAACTTCACCTCTGGATGTCATGAAATGTTACACACTGAACCTTTAAATTTCTCTTGGAAGCAGTGTTGCATAAAATACTGGAAAGTCACACTTGAGTAGAAGTACAGGTACCCTACCAAAACATTACTCTGGTAGAAGTTCAAGTCACCAACTGAAAAGCTACTCAAGTTAAAGTCTGTAAGTATCTAGTATTTACTGTGCTTAAGTATATGAAGTAATCTACAATTAAATGTACTCAAGTAATGAAAGCAAAAGTACAACTAAATGTTAATAACAACCAAAGGCAGTCAGAATTTTTAATATTATAAAGTTTTATCAGGGATTTTAAAACATTGTAAAGTAAAAGACATGCAGTCAAAATATTGAAAATGATGCCTACATCATACACTTCCAAAACGAGGTTTCAAAAACCTAAACAGAAGTAGGCTACTGCTGTTATTATAAATGTCAGAATTTTGAAAACTGTGAAGCTTATGTGGCACCTCAAAACATGGAGCCTACATTACACTTTGTAAACATTGTATCCAAACTCTAAACAATTTACACAATACCAACCTGTTTTTTTAGCATAGCTTCATTCAACTCTCCCTCGCTCCCCCACGTTTGTTCCTCTTGACCTCTCGTTTGTCCCTCTCTCCCCAACCTCCTTTCCTCCTTTGCTGCCACCCTTGCACATGATGTGCTGCCTCTTATGAGATTGCTGCTAACTGCTGCTGCTCACATTAACAGATTGCCAACAGGTTGAGTGTGGACCGTCGTTTACACTTGTGCATTACACAATTAGGCCCAATGACAAATCAGCTTCCTGACTTTGTTGCCGTCACCTGTAATCTCAGCAGTGAAAACACCAAATCTCCTGTAATTGATTTTTTGTAACAACTAACGATACTGTGTATTAAAACTGCATCGGAGTAGAAGTATGCAATTGAGTTAGGAAATGTAGTGAAGTAAAAGTGAAAGTAAACAGAATAAAAACTACTCAGTAAAGTACAAATTTTCCCAAAACATACCTGAGTACTGTAGTGAAGTATTACTACTTCGTTAGTATACAACACTGATTGGAAGTTCAGACATGTGCTGAGTGACTTACCCGGTCATCCTGCAGTTTCTGGCTTGTATGTAGCTTCCTGTGTATCTGATGTTGCATCGAACCTCGTTGTTGGAGAAATCGGACTCCTGAACCAGCTGGGAGGGGTTCACCGTCACCTGACGTCACAGCATGATAAACACAGACAATGAACCAACCAATATCAGATGTTCTTATTTTATGTCACTTATTATTGAGAAAATTGGATATTTCTTATTTAAAGTTCTTTATTAAACGTAAAACTTCCTTTATTTGTGCAAAAATACAGACTTTTAACAAGGTCGAATAATTATCTCCAGAGCTGTTCATCCACATGCTTATGTTGTTTTACAGCTGAAGTAATGTGATGCTTTCACCTTAAGAATGTAGTTTCCCGGTGGTACGTCAGTGATGTCAATCCACTGGCAGTCGATGTTGGCATGATACGTATCATAGCAACCAGGTCCAAGCCCCTGAAAAAATCCATATGTTGAAACTCCACTTTTATTGGATTTTGTTAAACATTCAGAATTCACCAATACAGTGTTATTTTGGAAAAAAAAATGCAGACACCGCAAGGTTGTGGTGCCTCTTGTGGTGGCCATCTCCGAACCCGTTGGTGGACAACAGCGGTAAGGGGTGCCGCCAAGAGTCCTATTGGGCCTGGCTCGCTCTTGGGACTCCTGAGGCAGCGGGCAGGTACCAGCAGGCTAAGCAGGCTGTGGCTTTGGCAGTTGCTGAGGCAAAAACTTGGGTGTGGGAGGAGTTCGGTGAAGCCAAGGAGCTTGAGTTTCGGTTGGCCTCGACAAGTTTCTGGCAAAATGTCAGGTGACTCCTCCTCCTGCCTCCATCATCATCGCTCATCGCTCATTTATACATATAGTTGTGATAGTGTTTATTATATAGCTACATAGATGGTAGAAGTTTCTATTATTTGTACTAGCAGTTGTAGAAGTAGTACATCCACTGGTGGTACTTGTATTTGTAGTAGTAGTATTATAGTAATATTGCTGTGCATCCATGTGTCTCCCCTATTTCCCCCCCTTCTCCCCCTTTCCCCTCTCTCTCTCTCTCTCTCTCTCTCCTTTACCCTCTCTCTTTAATCCCCAATTAGTCAAGGCAGATGACCATCCTCCAGGAGCTGGGGTCTGCTCAAGGTTTCTGCCTGTTAAAAGTCTTTGTTCCTGGAGGATTCTGTTGGGTTTCTGTAAATTGGCTTGAGAGCCTGGTTTTCGACCAATTCTATATGTAAAGTGCCATGAGATAACTTTTGTTTTGATATGGCGCTCTATAAATAAAATTTGATTTGATTTGATTTGATTTGACTCAGGGGGGCGAAGCCACACTGTTTACGGTGGCGTTAGGGTTCTGCTGACCTCAACTGGGGACATCGTCAGCCGGTGGAAGGAATACTTCAAGGATCTCCTAAACCCTGCCTTGGTGCCTTCTGTGGCAGAAGCAGAGCGCTGGGACTCAGGGGCAGGCTCGCCCATCACCTGGGCTGAGGCTTCCGAGCTAGTCGGACATCTCCTTGGTGGCTGAGCTCCAGGGTGGATAAAATCTGCCCCGAGTTGCTTAAAGCTCTGGATGTTGTGGGGCTGTGTTAGCTGACATGCCTCTTCAGCATTGTGTGGAGGACAGGGACAGTACCTCTGGATTGGCAGACTGGAGTGGTGGTTCCCCTTTTTAAGAAGGAGGACTGGAGGGTGTGTTCAAACTATAGGAGGATCACACTTCTCAGCCTCCCTGGGATGGCCTATGCCAGGGTACTGGAGAGGAGAGGAGAGTCCGACCGATAGTTAAACTCCCGGATTCAGGATTCAGGATTCAGGTCTCTTTATCCTCCACAGGCTCCTAGAGGGTTCATGACAGTTTGCTCATCCAGTCCACATGTGTTTTGTGAATCTGGAGAATGCATTCAACCATGTCCCTCGGGATGTCCTGTGGGGGGGGGGGTGCTGCGGGAGTATGGAGTACGTTTGGGGTCCATGGCCCGCTACTACAGTGGCCGGGGAGAGGGAGGTCATGGAGCAGGTCGTCCAATAACCAAAAGTTTGGCAGTTCGAATCCCGCTCTATCAAAGTCATGTGCCGTTGTGTCCTTGGGCAAGACACTTCACCCACCTACTTTATTGTACAGTACATTAGCAACACTTTCAAATGTCATTCACATTCAATGTGAACAAAACAGAACAAAAATTATAATATTATATATGATAATATATTTTGTCCTGCAGCTCCTGTAAGATTTGTCCAATATCTGTCTTAATAAATTGTACAAAGGGTTTCCAGGTATCTTTATATAGTTATATTTTCTTTTTTAGAATATATGTTATTTTCTCCAGGGCCATACATTGTGCCATAGCATTAAACCAAGCACCTACAGTAGGTGGATCTGACTTTTCCAACACAGAGCTATCATCCTTTTAAAACTCCACTTTTAAACTTTACTTTATTATGTCATAGTTTGTGTGATGCACTTATGGCACTAAAAATCCTGTAATAGATCAGTCATCAGCATCTTATCCGAATCAAAGAACCAGGATGAGGACGTATGATTATATAAGAGGAGACGTGTAGGTGTTGGACCTACCTGTGTGTGAGCTGTACAGGCAAAGCGACGTCGGATCCCTGGGTCACATGACGTGTCTTCCAGGCAGAAACTGGCCTTGTGTCCTTCAGCCACCTTCTGTCCAGTGGCAACGTCCAGCAAGTCATAGTTACTAAAAGCCTCCATGCTGTGATAGTGCCTGGAGACACAAAAAGACAAGACAGAGACACAAAAATGAAATGACAGATCAATCAATCACTCAAATTTATTTATACAGCATCACATCATAACAAGTTATCTCATGACACTTTACAAGTAGAGCTGGTCTAAACAAGCCAGTTTACAGAAACCCAACAGAATGCTCCAGGAGCAAACACAAAACAGTGGCAGATTGTGAATAAGTGGTTTAATGCTTTAGGACCCACAACTATCACCATTTATGATAATATTATCCTTGACGTTTTGCTCCTCGACATTGACATTTTGTGTGAAAATGTGATATTTTGCTATATACCTCACTGATCATGTAGATGTTCATAAAAGCTCAAATCAAATTTGAAATATCAAAAACATTGAAACTGGAGAAAAAGTGACTTTTTCTGCAAAGACATCAATGACTAAATGTAAAAACAAGTGTCTCCATCTACTGTTATTTGTCAAACTCCATGGGTTTTACTGGTGAATTAATGTTGTAGAAGATGATGGTGTTTCCATGTTCACTACAGAGCCTCTGAAGATCCAAATGGGTCATATCTGATGACCATGAAAAGATGACAAACTTTATTTTACACCATTTACATGTATTGATAGGATTAGTGGATGAACAGGTATTAAACATTTTACATCAGATGGTTGTGTGCAGCGATTGATGTTTGGGTCATTATGGGTTAATAATAAAGAGCACTTAGACTATACTCATACAGATATATCTGCATTAATCTGGTCTGACTCAATGAGATGACAAACAGGATTTTACATATTTTTTCATCCCACTGTTGAAAAACCAGTCACTTTGACTTATTAAACACTACAAAAGGTACTAAATTAAATGATGAAACTAGATGATTATCTGACCCACTAAGTTTGTGTTGACAGTAAAGGATTTTATCCTTAGTCAAACCCAGTAGACCAGACTCACTGGTGACAGCTGTGCCATTCCCACTCATGTCTGGGCTTCACTGGGAGGAAATCAGCCGTTCCCTGGTTCTTCACTCGCTGCGGGAATCGCAGCAAGACTCTGTACTCCAGGTCACTCACACTTGGATGGTATGCAGACCTGAAGAAGAGGGAAACAACCAGAGCTAATACAACAAGAGTAAGAAAACCTCACCAACACCTTGGAGTCACACAACTCAATTATTTTCCCTTGTGGCATCAGATATGTTGTATCTTTACATCACATTCACCTCCACAGACATGTTTTTCTGCCCATTAAAGTCTCTCTCGGGCTAAACAGACCAGTTGACATTAGGGTGATTTACTGTCGCAGAGACAGAGGTGGTTTCTGGTCTTGACCTCCTAGTTTTTGCATTTACCTCAGGAATCCTTTGCCTTTCATTTCAGAACTTATTTTACTTGGCTGAGGAGCTGTTAACATCAGAGGAGAGGAGTTCAAGTTGGCTGCCAGGTTTCAGTCTGTCACTCCACTGGAGCTTCCAAATGGGAGTGAGGCCAGCACACATCCTGATGCCGTAACTTCAGAGAATAGTACATGTGTTTTTCCTTTATTCATATCTTACTTGGTGTTAAAAGTTATCACACAGCAGCAGTTATGACCCAACTCTAGAGTCATAAGAATCTCCCATGATTCATAATGGTTTCATAAAACTTAACCCTACACTCTTTTCATGGGTTTGTATGAGGGAAGGCCATTATTCATACTATATATTAGACTTCACTTACAAGGGAACATCTTCTACTTTCAATGTTTAACATGTAGACAAAACATAACATAAACTCCATCAGTTTAATCATGACTAGAGCTGAAACAATTAATTGATTAACCAACTTGAATCGATTAAAAAAAAAATTCAATTACAGTTTTCCTGAATTGAAGCATTGTTTCCTTAATTTTGCTGCTGGCTCTACTGTTGTGTCTACATGGATGGTTATTGTGACGCTCATGACGCCAGGATCAACACAAAGTTGTATGTTAGTTCCATCTCAGGTTGTTAGTAAGTTGGATACAAATGTGTTGATGATTGTTGGTCTACATATTGTTTGTGGATGTCATTTGACTTGTTTGTTATTTATATTTATAGACATTTTTATATCTACTTTTATACTGCTTTTGCTATTTCTACACAGATGTCTTTTATATATCCCTTTTATACTGTTATACTTTTTGTGGTTGTTGTTTCAGATAGTTCTGGAATAAAGGACAAGTTCAGACATGTCTGTTTCACATTTTTACAATTTTTTTCACCTATTCAAAAATTCATTTAATCGAATCAAATTGAAGAAATTAATCAATAATAATTGATAAAATAATTGAAAGCTGCTGATGTAATCATGACTCAAATCTAACCATACCCCTCTTGATCAGGTGGATGTTAACAGATTTAAAGCATCCACCATCCTTTCAGAATCTTAACCAAAACACTTTTATTATCTAATAAAAACAAAAGTGCTGGGCTTTGTAAATCCACCATCCATTCCAACCACCTCTGGCCCATTGATGTAAAAACACAAAGTCCCAGTTTTATTGAAAAGAAATTCTTTTCTACATTAAATATGTTGGAGGTTTGCTAAAACACACTGTAGCAACATTTTTGCCGCATTCATACCGTTCATACCTTGTAGATTATTTTTAAAATTTCTGGTTCCTCATGAAAACTTTTCTTTCAATAATGGTGATTGTCGCTTTGTCTGCAATTTGTGACTGTAGGGTCAGCAGTTCAGTTCCCCAGACTGGCACAGAAACTGTTGGCTGATGTGCCCTTGAGCAAGGCACTTTACTCCCTAGCCCACTGCTCTAAGTCTGCGGTGTGTTCCTGCATGTTCAGTGTGTGCTGCATGTGTAACATACTGAGTTATGAGTTGTATGGATTGAGTTTGAGTGAACAGCCCAACAGAATACATCCAATTTCTCTATTTACATATATAACTCAATCAATAGTATTTTTAAATTAAATGTCGTGTATGTTATGTGTTCTCAAGAAAAAATATGTTTGAACATGAATTCATTATAAGACATAGTGAATTATCTTAATGGGACCATCATCTATGAGTGATGAATAATACCACTACACTAAATATTGGTTGATTTGTTATTAATATAGTTATTAATGATTAAATATGCACTAGAAATTAACTGGAGGGTTGACAGACTTAAAATCCTCATTAATAACATGATTGTTGGTCTGACAAATAACTGCAATTCCTAAAACAACTCAAATGCACCTGGAAAGGCAGTTTTCTTCAGCAGCACAGCGGAGTGCATACATCTGTACTCTCTGTATGTAGGAGGCAGCTTGGATGTAGTACGGGTCTGGAACCAAGTCTGGGAGACCTGCAAAACAAAGCTACAGCTGTAAAGACATGCTGTGACTAAGCAAATGTGGCCAAAGCTTCATTAGAAAGATTTAATTCTTTAGTGGTGTTCCCTAAAATGTGAATAGCCTACATTTTGTCACGTGTGTGCAAGTTGAACATTTCAATCTCAACATTGAACAAAAAACAGTGCACTAGAGCAGAAAATTAAGAGGGGAACGTGGAAACTTACAGTTATAACTTACTAGCGCGTTGACGCGTGGGAACCCACGGGTTCTAGAAGCAGGAGAGTTGATCAAATGGGGAGCTGACTTTTTAGAGGAGCGGCATAGCTTATGATAAGTTTGTACATTGATTTTAAGTTTAAATCAAAGAGACAACAATTTGTGAACGGGGATCCGGCGGGGGACGTTAACGGGCCGGGTCAGACTGTAAGCCCATTGTAATTTTAAAAACAACTAATAACTCAAAAAGTATTGGTCATATCAATAAGCTGTTTTTGCCAGTCTCACCCTTGATCCAAAATACATAAGTATTCCAAAAGGCAAAGACTTGCTCTCTCTAGTTTTCAGTTATAAAGCGGACAAACATACACGAACACAGAGGCCACTTGGCTTTTATAACATAGATTAGATTCATTTCTCCACAGTGTCTGGTTAAATGAATCTCTGCCAGTCTATCATCATTCATCCATTTCATATCATCTTTGTTCACATGCTCTGAAACTAAATAAGATATTAGATTTCAGGCCATTAACTCTTGATCTCATTAAAAATACATTAAAACATGCACTAGATTAAAGGAGTGTTTGTGCCTCTACGTGACTTTGGCCCAATAATAATTTGACTGATGGCTCCGTCTAATTGCTGAGACTCGTGTGGTTTTCATCAGTGATAATCGTCCGGCCCCGTGGCTGTAGCTGCTGCTCATCGTGCACTCTTGTGACCTCTCTCGGGTTCAATGGGTTCGGTCTCACCGTTATGGAAGAACCTGGTGCCGTAGCCTGTTCCCGGTGGAGGCCGCGCAGGGAGGCGGTTCCTACGGTCTGGTGGGTAAACGTTATAGTAAACTGAGTTCCTGTGATGAATGTTGTGTGGGTCTCGTGGGTCACCCGTGTCTGGAGCCTGCGCTGTGTCAACTCCGGGACGCGGGAAGTGTATTTCCACGGCGTTACCGGACGGCACTGTGGGGGAGACGCTGAGTGGCTGCGCTTCGTGTGCGCCCCGGACATCTGCGGATAAACTAGTCTGGTGCGGTATGCGGCGTCCGTTCCCCCCGTTATCAGCCAATGAAGGAGTGGCCCATGTCCGGGCAGCATTTGACCCCATGCTCTCTGATCTTGGCCTACTGTGCGTAAAGTCCGCTGCTCGTACCGGTGCCACGGTGGCCTGCGGTGCGTCCTCTCCAGGTGTGCTCCGGCCTCCCCGGGGGACTCCGCTACCGGAGAACTCCTGGATGGAGCTGAGGGCAGGAGCACTATGGTTGGACGGTGACCCCCGTGAACGGTATCCAAACACAGTCTCCCTTGAGTTTATGATCCGTGGTGAGGACTGACTGTGTCCCGCCAGCAAATACTGACCCGCATCCGCACCAAGAACCGACGCGCTCGTTTGTTGGTTTTGCTGCGCGTGACCCACTGCCATGTCTGCGGAGTCTCCAGGTCTGGCTGTGGTTGATCTGAGCGCAACAGGTCGATTAAACCCGTCCTTCGTTGTGAGTAAGACCTGCGTGCGCCTTCTGCTCTGTGCCGGTGGCCGATACTGGGTCCCGGTGCTCAACAAACTGTACACACGGCCGTTATTTTCCCACTGGAACCGCTGTCTCCACGGTCCGACGCGTGCGCGTAAATGGTGCTGAGCGGTTCCCAAACACACCAGAATATCGAGCAAGTAAATGAATACTAATGCAAACTTCTCCATGGCTGTAAGTGAGCCTGTTTCTCGTGTCTCTGTCTATCTGAAGAGCTCCAGCTCTGAGACATTAACCTCCAGCATTTGGGTTTGACATCTGGTGAGGTGGTGTTTTGTACACATCTGTCACCGTTACGCAACTGCGCACAGTATCACCAGAGAGAGTTTGGTTTGGACGTCCTAAAATGTGATGTGTGCGCTGCTGTCGGGATAGTAACGCACAGGATGGAAGGGATTGCGCACTTTTTGCGCAATCATAATGTTGTAGTCTTCTGTCTCAAGCTGTGTGTTGATGATATTATTCTTTTTTTTCTCTTACGTCTATTCATTGCTATGTCTAAAACGTAATAAAATGTCAATGTCATAAAAGGGAACAGTTTAAAAAAACAACACTAGATTCGCTTAGTGCATCATGGGAATTGAAGTCCATGTTAAAAACCATAAGAATCATGAGAATAAAGAACCCCAAAACATCCATGTCGCAATTTAAAAGTATGGAAACCAGAGTGCTCTCCTCTTTTCTCATTTACAGTATTTCAAATCTATATTTAATAAATAGAATTATCTCAAGCTGGAGCAATCCAGAATGAGACATTTCCAAATTATAAAACAATGTCCCACTTGTCTGAGTTGTAGATTCCACACTAGCTGATTAAATGTCAGGATAATTAGTCCACTTGAGCGGTTTTATGAGAGGACATTTATTTGACAAACGGCTGTGAAGATATAGTGTCAGCTCTTTAAGTCCATGTACAGTCGGTCTTATCACCACATGATGGCAGTGGACCCACACCACCACCACAACCTCTGTACTGTTGGATGTACAGTCCTCATATACCTATATTTCTCAAAAACCTCGTGACTTTGCCTCCGTCATCACGCCGTACTGTAGAAGAACTTCATGTTCAGACAAGACAGTAAAAATAAGATAAGAAGAAAACTGTGCTGCTAATTTTGAATTCTCCTCCGCAGAAAACATTTTAAACTCATAACATTTTGCTGTGTGTATTTAATCCTGAATGACCTGTGTCGACTTTCAAATAGATGTCTCTTAATATTCAACCTTTTCTAAGTAGTTTGTCACCATTTATTATAATAATACAGTTTGCATTACATATTCCTTGTAAAATCAGGTAGCCTAAATATTCATAAAAACTCACAGGAAATGCAATGGTTATATCAGAACTGAGGCAAAAGTGGGGTTTTTTTCAGCAAAATATGTCATCAACTGAATCTAAACACAACCATCTACAATACATTTTTTTTATATTTTATTTTGGATTTTTCACATAACAGCAATACAGTTACATACATACAAGTTAAATCGACCTCAC
>JAPQRQ010000019.1:29861805-29879505 GCA_037367365.1 Apogon talboti | reverse complement strand
CAGGCTTCTGCAGAGCTTGGTGATGAGCTGATCATTAATTGAACCAGGTGTGATGGAAGAGGGACATATCTAAAACACGCAGGACACCAGCTCTCGAGGACTGGAGTTGGCCACTCCTGGATTAGATGATTACAAAAATAACTGGCAGCTGTAGTATTTACTAAGGTTGTAGAGAATCTATATGAAGCAGAACCGGGATTTTGTCATTTTGCTCTTATGGAGTAGATTTCCTATGTGACTTCTGATTTTCTGTTCTCTGTCGTTCACCGTGTATAATCTTAGAAAAACGAAGTAGCGGCGTGATCAGGGCACCATTCATTGGATCAGTCAAGGCGTGGGTGTCGTCACTGACCCAACTCGGAAAGAGGATGGAGATGATAATTAACATCTCTCTGGGGGGAGATGAAGATTACTGGGCTGCCAGTCAAAGCACAGAGGGATGAAAGGAGAAAGAGAGGAGAAAAGGGAAATAAAAAGATAATGGAAGGAAAAAAAGCAGGGCAGAGGAAAGTAGAAACTGTCTGAGTGTCCTTCTACAGAGACAAAAGGAGACAGGTCTGCTGGCTTTTGTATTACATATTATTTATGGTTGAACTTTTGTTAACATGACAGAAGGAGGAACCCAAACAAGGTCAAATCTGGTTCATGATGCATGTATTTGTGTCTCAGTGGAAGGTGTGGAGGGATGGTTAGAAATGTTCATCTCAGCTGATATCAATAATGATCATGATAAATATCAAATAATTTATTTAAAGGCTCATTTTTGCTGCTGAGTGAAAGTTAAAGAAGCCATTATCTATAAAGGGTGAAAGGAGATGAACAATGAAGAAGAAACAATGAAAAAGATAAAACAAGATGAAAAATTATTTATTATTATTTAAGATTTAAAAAACATGACAGAACAAGACAAACAAGATAAAACAAGACAAAGAAGATTAAACTAGACAAAAAAAACCCAATATATTACGCAAGATGAAAACAACGACAGAGCAAAACAAACAAGATTAAATAAGACAAAGATGAAATAAAAGATGAAAATGAAATGAAAGAAAAAACATGAAGAAAACAATGACTAAGATGCAACAACATCGTAAAAGACAAAATAGGATGGATGAAAGTGACTTAAAAGACACAAGACAAAACAAGATGAAAAAGAAATGCAAGAGAAAACAGCCAACATGAAGGAAAACAACATGTAAACAACAGCAGCAGAAGAGACAACAACATGTAATGACAATACACACCTCTGGACTCTGAGTTTAATGGAGATTTTATAATATTAACAAACCCAAGGAGCACAATTCGAACTCTTATTCAACAACATGAAAACAGCAGAAAGCGTAAACACAGAAAATATATGTCACAATATGACATTCATCACAAAATATTTTTTATGTTATGATAGCTATCGTTATTATGACCCAGCTCTATTCATATGTTGGTTTTTTTGAGTTAGACTAAGATGGATGGCTGTCTGTCTTAAAAGGGAATATTTTTGTGCTGAAACCAGGTTTGTGTTACTACTAAACAGTTGGAAACACATGAAACAAATCAGAGCCACAGCTGAGTTTTTAGCCACAGTAAGTCACAGCACATCCCTGCATGCTGCATTTGTTTATCACACCCCGTTGTTTCATTCTCCGTCATCTGCAGGAGCACAGTTTGTGCACCTCCGGAACCAAAAACAATGGCTTTAGCTCAGAAAGACACAGTGATGGATGGTCCGGCCCGGTTCCCACTGAGTTCCTGCAGTGATTAGTGGTCCAACACATCCCTTTGTCACAATTAAGCTCCTTCCATATAAATGGTTACACCTTCATGATATATAACAAAAGCCAGATCATCTCTTTTGTTACTGCCTATTGTTGTGTTCTTTCTAAAATCAATACCAGGATGGAGCGATGATGCGATGATGCTTACCTTAAGGGCAGAGCACAGAGCTGCTTTAGTCAAATCCGAATGAAAGGAGCTCTGAATTCACACACCTTTATGTCTGAGACTTATTCATTCCCTGTCAGTAAGAGAGCATGTCAGAGGTTTTAGCTCAATCATGCATCTGTTGTTGGTGATTCCTCCTGCTGATCTGTTTCCCTTTAACCAAAACCTGCCACCATTTTACTGCCGATGCTGTGTTGTTGATCTAGTGCTGCTGTTGCGTCACATGACGTAGCCTGAGACCATTTACAGAGAGAGAGAGAGAGAGAGAGAGAGAGAGAGAGAGAGGGAGAGAACTGCACCTGCTCCCAGTCTGACAGAGGAGGAGGAAGAGGAGGGGGAAGAAGAGGAGGAGAGGGAAGAGGAGAGGGAGGAGGAGAGGGAGGAGGAGAGGGAGGAGGCAGCCCTGTGTATTGGTTGTCAACCCACGTCTCTATTGCTCACTATCTGCACTATGAGGTTACTTAAAGCAGAGTCCTCTCTACATGGCCACAGTCAGATTTACTAAATATTTCACAAATAAATTTTAAAAAGCAATACATGGAAACCAAACTTTTTTTAAACGTAAGTATCATCAAACTTACTTTCCTTCCTTCTTTTCAAATGTTACCTCAACTATTATAGGATGAATCAATAATTTATTAAATTCTGCTCAATATGTGTTTAAAATCTAAGCAGTGATTAGTGTTTAGTTTATTTGTAATACTGTATTTATTAAAACTACCTTTAAATGTTGATTTAAAAGTATTCATTTATCCCATTCTCAGTTTTTCCCACTATAATCATCTTTGCATCTTTGAATGAGGACATTTCTTTTCTTTTTCCCATGTTCTGCATTTTTCTGTTTACTTTTACTGCTTCCACAATGGAAAATTATTAATCATCTGTCTAATTTTAGTGCTTCATAATCTGAACACGCCACATTGTGTTTGATGCAGAAAATCTTGCTACATAAATCAATTTATACTATGACAATAAATCAGCCAACCAGATTAAAAAAGAATAATTTGATCCATTTAACACAACTTTGTGAAACCAACCATTATTAGAGACTGAAGAGTGTGAATTATAGACACATTTTTAATTTTTTAAGTTTTGAACCAAACATCGAAGATTACAAGAGGATATTGCCACAAAAAAAAAAGAATAACATCAAACAGAACAATAACGTATGCAAAAATCTACAAACGGAGAAGTATTACATGCAGATGGTGAGGCAGGATGCATTAGTTCACTTCCAGAATTGCACTGTGAAAGTAAACCTAACCAGACAAAATGTATATACCCTAATACAATGGGCTTTCAGATGTGAAAATACCTCGTGTGTTGTCTTACTATGTACATTTTTGCATTATTATGTAACATTTTATTCTATTTTATAGATTAGTGTAGAAAAGCATGCCACTGCACATTGTAATGAGTATGGCTCCCTCAAACAAAAAACATTTTTAACAGCATTTAAGTACACAAATCTTAAATGTTTACTAAGATCATTCTCTTATCTGTTGAAACCCTAAATAATATTGATAATAAAAATAAACTCCACTAAAGAGGTTATGTATTTTGCTTGCAGCAGCCTAATGCAGACAATTCTGCTCAAATGGTTTGGATTTTTAGAAATTTTATCATCATATTAATAAAGCAACTTGTATAATAAGTCCATATAAAAATGTAATAATAATGTAGGAAATATTACATTGCTGGTTGATTAATCCCAATAATTCAACAATGACGCTTCTGTTAATCTCTTAAAAATAGATTAATACAAACTGTGCAGCAGAGACCAGTAATTATTTTGAAGTGATACAAGTAAAAATTAATGTCATACATATATATAATATATAATATATAATATATATATGTGTGTGTGTGTGTGTGTGTGTGTGTGTGTGTGTGTGTGTGTGTGGACAGACATTTGTCTTGCCTTTTATAATAACTAAACCAGCCATTAAATTGTCCAGTGACCACAGGACAAACTGCACTGACAGTGAGTAGAAAGTAAAGGATCAGACCTGGGGAAGTCCTCATCCTGCCATTCGTCTTTCACTTCCATGTTCTCCATTCGTAGAGTTGCCTCAGTGGTGCCCATACCTCAGAGAGGAGAGCAGGGCCTGGGGGGGGAGACAAATATTTATTTATTAATAATTACCATTTATATAATAAAATAGGATATAGTCATTCAGCATCATGGCACGTGGAACACATTCTGACTTCTGTCTGAAGGGAAAATTTGTCATTGAATAAGGGTTTTATTATAATTTATAGAATTATAATTGAGGGGCTGGACCCAGTGGAGGTCACATGGTTTTTTATCCCCCTGCCCACACAGGAACACAGCTGAGAGGCATGTGACTGACTCAGACAGAGCCCATTTACCGATTGCAACTCCCCTCAAAATCAAACGCCCTCTGGATTCAATTCAGAAACCCAAACTGAAACTAATCCCACCCACGTCAGCCTAATCCCACCTCACTGATGTGACTGCTGCCTTTTTGATCTCCATAAATACTGCATATTAACATTCACACAATGGGCTGTTATAATAATTAAAAAGACACACACATCAGAGCTAATATCATTGCATTAGTCCTCAATAGGGGTTTGCAGGTGGATGGTTGAATTAGGCAGCGTTTCAACACAATAAGTTCACACTGAAGGCTATGTGATACACTCTGTATTAACACTGAACTCTACCTGCATTATTACAACTTAGTGGAGACACTTTAAACACAAGGCAGGTCTGTTTTCATTAGTGTATTAGAGCAGCACTGTGGGTTCTGTCCACTTTGTAGTCCTCCACTCAAGTGTCAAATCCACAGTGTCAGACAGAAAGTGAAATCTAATGAACATCTACTGAACTCATGCCTTTGTCCTTCAAACATTTTTTTTTTAAATTTGGTGTTAATGCAAGTCAATTAGGCATTTTTGGCCATGAAGGTGTTCAAAGGTATCTGACACTACATAAAAAATACTAATGCAATCAAATCACTTTCATTACTATTCTTTGACTTATCCAAGACTCTAATTTCCACCAATGCCTCATCCCCCTTTTATTATATCAAATAAAATAAAATAAAATTTTGTTTATATAGCGCCAAATCATAAACAGAAGTTATCTCATGGCACTTTACAAATAGAGCTGGTCTAAACCAGACTCTTAAGCTAATTTACAGAAACCTAACAGAATCCTCCAGGAGCAAACACTTGGTGACAGTGGCGAGGAAAAACTTCCTTTAAAGAGGCAGAAACCTGGAGCAGACCCCGACTCCTGGAGGATGGTCGTCTGCCTTGACTAGTTGGGGTTAAAGAGAGAGGGTAAAGCAAGAGAAAGAGAGAGAGAGAGAGAAGGAAAGAAAGATTGGGAAGGGGGGAGGGGGGAGAATAGGGGAAGACACATGGATGCACAGCAAACTGAACTAGAACTATTAGGAAATAGAATAGCTGGTGTCAGTATAATTACCCGTAACTAGAACAAATGTACATAACTGTTAATACAACTACTACAAATACAAGAATTATCAGTGGATGTACTACTACTACTACTACAACTGTTAGTACACATAATAGAGACCCCTACCATCTATGTAACTATATAATAAACACTATCACAGCTGTATGGATAAATGTGTGATGACAATGGAGGCAGGAGGGGAGCAGGACTACAGCTGATGGAAAGATGAGGGTTGAAGCTGAAGGCAGGAGGGGAGCAGGACCACAGCGGAAAAAAATATGAAAAAATATAAATTTTGTGTGTCTTTTAATTTTTCTAAATAACTCATCATTCAAATAATTCAACTGGCATTTAGACGGTTAAAATCCTGATAATGGTTAAATGTTTGGTGGTTTTGAGCCGAGCTAAAGTTTAAAAGATTCCTAAAAAAAGCCCCCCCCAAAAAAAATTCATGTATGATGAGTTGTTTTTTTTTTTTTATTATTTACAGTTTTGCCACAAAGGAGTCCAGAGGGTAGAAAATTTGAGGGTTAAAAGCATTTAAGTATGCAAATCTTAAATGTTTACTTAGATCATTCTGTTTGAAACCCAAAATAATACTGATAATAACAATAAGCTCCACTAAGGAGGTTATGTTTGCAGCAGCAGCCTAATGCTCACAGTTTTGATCAAATGGTTTGGATTTTTATATGCATCCAGTCAGGCCCTGGTACGCAGTATCTCAGGATGAGTGTGACAGAAAATGACACAAAAGTCCAAAGGTCAAAGTCTAGTGGTGTGACTTTGTGTCAGTCTATTCTTATAAATCTTATATCTCAGAAACATCTTGAGGGATTTTTCTTCTAATTTGGCACATTTTGGACTGAGATGATCTAATTACATTTTGATGGTAAAAGGTCAAATGTCAAAGGCCAAGACTAAGGGGTAAAGGTTAAATGTTAACTTGCTATATTATCCCTGTAGGGAAGTTTGGTCTCTGCATTTTAACCCATAACACACACACACACACACACACGCACATGCACACACAAACACACACCCTCACACACCTACACACGCACACTCACACACACACACACGCACACTCACAGCACCTAGTATTAGCATTAGTTATTAGAATTAGCACAACTGTAGCCCACATTAGTATCAGGGAGCTGCTACTGAAGGAGTTCGGGACCAACTCCAGATCCTTATCAGCACCGTAGTCAGGGGTTGTTGTTGTCAACTCAAAAAAAATCACACTTTTAGCCGTACATGCTGGTAACAGAGAGAGAGAGCATGAGAGCAAATGATGATGCAAGAATAATGGATGTATCTGATTGTTGTCAAGTAATGTCTTATGTTTTTGTATGAGCTCCTGGCAGTGACAGCAGCCCCTTTTACACAGCACTTTTGTGCCGGGAATATTTCACCTTTACTCCGGAATGACGTCTGTGTAAATACAATGGTGGGATCATTTGGTCCCACCTCTGTCACAGCTCTGTAACACCTCTGGAGGTAGAGGCAGAGTTGTGATAAAGGTGGAATCATGATTCCAGAACGCTTATGTAAAAGGAACACCTCTCGTTCCACAACTAAGGTGTGAACCCTCGCGCCGAGGGGATTTAAAAATGAGTGCGGGCCGTGTACAGTAAACAAACATATCAGTGAGACCAGAAAGATGTCAAACTGGGGAGACGCCGAGATCCATGAGCTGTTGTCATTTCGGGTGGAGGAAACTTTTGTGAAAGACTCTGAAGTTGTTTTGAGCATTGAGAGCCAGTACCGCTATGATCAGGATAAGTTATGCGTCACCGCCCCTTTTATTCTGAGACGCAGGTCCACTGTGTCAAAGTCCAGCCTGTCTCACCTCTGTTACTCCTTTGGCTTGGCTGTGTAAATCGGTCAATGGTGGAAAAAAGGTGGGATCAAAATCTCACCTTTTTTCCGGAATCTCTGTGTAAAAGTGGCTAGTGGCCTTGGTAAACTTCTTGCTGTACCGTTTCATACATCCAGGTCAGGGAAAAAAGTGTCAAAATTCCCATTGGTTAACATAAAAAATGAGGAAAAAAAACTCATTTCAAGAGTCTCGAAATGAAACGAAAATGACTGAAAGGTCAAAGGTCAATGCCATATAGTTTTTGCACAAAATTCTTTCAAATTAGAACTGAGATATCTTTGGGACATTGTCTACCAGAATGCAAAATGAAATTTAGTGCAAGTTCACATAAATCTGTGTAGTCATGTGGGAATGGAACATTGTTGTGGTGGAAATAGCTGTCTTGGAAGAGGGTAACACTCTGAAATGTTCAATTTTTTTGGTAAACGATGACGTTAAAATGTTGCTCTGCATTTTTCTGTCATTGCTGAATGGTGTAAGTTTTAGTCCCTGGACTGAGACTGACTTTACTAAAATAAATGTGTCTTAAAGTCAGTTTGAAATTTTAATTGTGAAAACATTTTCATGCAGCAGAGAGAAGGATGTAGGTTTTAGTAGTTTCATGAAAGATCACAACTATCACAATAATTATTTTTGTTGAAATAGATAATAAAATGGGCTATACAGTATAGGCATGATTTGCATATGTAGCCCTTAGGAGTCTGAGTTTGTTTTGGCTGTTTTTGAATACTTTGACCTTTATATTTCTCATTAAAAACTGTTTATCTTGCCTTGTTTGGTACCTTTTTTTCAGCAGAACCTCACCTGTGTGATTTTACAGTTTTTCATTTGATGCTCTATTAACACACTGGACCTAAAATCACATAAAAACATGAAATCCCTCTAGGAAAAAGTTAGATTCTGTTCTGATACTGTTTTTCACCAAAAACATGTTGAACAAACCAATTTTATAACTTAGAATGAACATTAAAAAAAAAACAAATTTAGCAAATAGTTATATATAACTATTTACATGACAAACAAATTTCCTTTTCTTTTTTCTTCTTTGTCTTTGTCTGTGTATCTGTCTGTTCTTTCTAGTCCTATTATTGTGAATTGATGATTTGCTATTGTCCTGTCTTGTAAGTATGTAATTGTATCTTTGTTCTTTAAAAAATCAAAAATATTTTTTTTTTTTTTAATTTAAAAAAAGAAAGAAAGAAAATGCAGGCAATACCTCAGGCATTTTTTAGGCAATCTATATACAACTATTTACAAAACAATCTGTACTCACAATATGATGGACAAACACATTCAATGAACTATTTTTATAACTCAGAAAACTATGTACAACTATTTATAACAACAATCAGGTTTCACAAGATGCCACACATCTGACTGGTTGATGCAGTTCACTTTTCCACCAAAAGTGGTGATATGTATTTTTTTTTCCATGCAGTCACTTCCCTTAGAAGACTGTTTCTACTTTCTCTTCCTGCACAGAACACATACCAAATATGATGACAATATTACAGAAAATCATGTTTTTACTTTATATAATAAGTATGGTTTTACTTGGCCAATTAACTTCACAGTTTTACTTTGAAATCTGCACTTTCACACAAGTTTAAATGAAGATTCAGCGAGGCTCCTTCTGCTGATACATCGTCTTAAATCGGTTTGTGATTTGGACACGAGGTGGCGGTTAATTTTTATTTTTTTTCTTGTGGAAAGGCAGTGTGACTCAGTTGAGAATAACGGCTCGTAGAGTGACTCCAAGGGAAAGGTGTTGGTTTAAACAGCATTCAACCATCAATGAACAGAGCAGAATTAAACCATAATGCAGACAAATCAAAATAATACCAGTCTGAAATAATTAAATCCATTCAGCCCTGACAACTGTTTCAACAAGGCATAGAAACTATTACAGTAATAAAATAATGCAAGTACAACATGCTTGTCTGTGATATAATTGCTCAACTCTGAAGTGGTTTACAAGGTTTTGGCAGCAACAGCCATTAGATAAATCAATCTGACAGGTCTTACAAATGAAATGTGAGCGACATACCGAGACAGGAGATGGAGCAATAAACTCAAAACCTGCGAACATGTCACAATCATGACTGGCATCAAAGTCAACTGTGACAACAGCCCAGAGCACACGCCGATCAGCAAAATAATCACGAAACAGTCATAAATTATATATTCTAGACAACAAGGATGTACTTTCACAGCACAATTTGTAGCTTGCCATTTTAAAATATATAATTAGTGTATTTAACTCTTTCATGCATAAACTGTTGACAAACTAGTGTTTTTTTTTGCATAAAACATATCCAATTGGATTTGTTCAATGTCTTATTTCTTTATCATAATGCCCACATAGTCATTGGAGTGGATTCCATGCATCAGTAATTTAACAAGTAATGGTAGTAATTGTTTAAGCATAAATGTACATAAAGCTCTTTCCACACAGAGAATATATTGCCAATTTACGAAAACATATCATTTCAGTGTAAAATGTAACACTAGTGAATGTCATGAATCAGTGATTATATTCAGTCACTGAAACAAAATGATAAAAACCACAGGGATTAAACTGAACAAACTGTTCCCTAAACTGTAGATTATTTGAGAATTTCTTTGTAACCACATGTTTTGGATTCATTAAACAATATATCAGGAAAAGATAAGACTTTATTTACCCCACAGTGGGGAAATTTAAGTGTCACAGTAGCATTTACAGTAAAGTGAGCCTAACAAATATTAGAAAACGTACAACAATTAAGAGTTGGAGTTATTACTGCAAATAATGTAGCAGATTAAAGACTGTAATGTCATGCATGAAAGGGTTAAAGATTTTTTGGCCATAATTCCCTGTCAGCCCACTTGTAATTCGACTGGTCTGAGAAGAATTCTATCATTTCTCTGGATTCTGTACAAAATCTACTTTATGATGTATGGTTTCAGCTGCTTGTTGCAGTTTTTCGACAGGCTGGGCAGTCAAACATGTGATTGACAGCGAAACTGTCCAATTACTGTTCAGATTCAGTCAGGCGTGACTCTACTGCTCTAAACAAATTCCTGGAAAAGAGGCATCACTGTTGTAATCAGATAATCTATATTTGTATTCAGTGCTTTGGTTTGGATGGATAGTAAAGAGCTGCAGAAGGAAGGTGTTCCTTTTCAAATGCTAGTATTTTTTGCACCTCCTACAGCTTTAATGTTTGCTGAAAACCACCATAAATCAAATGACTCACCTTCAAATGTACATTTCCACCACTAGGTAAAAATGACCCAACAGACTTTCTAGGTCATCTAAAATGGAGCAGCCACAAACAAATGAATGTCTACTCTCAGTGCAGGAAAACTGGTGGCAATCCAAGATAAGGGCAGTTGTCAGTGTCCATACTTACATATATGGGTGAGATCCCTCGGAAAGCTTCCTCCGCTGCTCCTCAGTCACAAAGATGTTAAAGGAGGCAGTAGTGACTGTCCAAACTGCCACAAATGCATGGGGTCAGCCAGCAAATACTCCTCTCCCCTCCTCTGTCTGTCTGTCTGTCTGTCTGTCTTCCACTGATTCACAGTCGTACAGTGTCCTTGATGTCAGCCTGGAGCCAGCAGCAGGTGTCTGGAGACAGGGGGTACTTCTGTGCTGGACCCTCCCCACCACCACCACCACACTCCTCCTCCTCCTCTCCTCTGCCTCTGGCCACCTTTGTTGGGGGAGAGACCAGCCGTGAAGAGGGAGTCGACAGGCCGCCTCTCCCTCCGCCTATGTCCAACGCCACCGAGACACCAATGCTTTTAATGTGAATGCATCTGCTCTGGCATCTTCATCACTCTCTTCAGCAACCACTTTCTCTCTTTTTTCCCCCTTGCTTCCAAATATCACATCAGATCCTTTTTAGGATTCCCCCTGCATATAAATTCCTCCATCTCTACAGTAACTTAACAGAGATAGAGCCCCTGTGTCCTTTCTTCCATCGGATAATCCTGCTGTGGTTTTCAGTTGTCCTCTATGAGGCTGCTGTTCCCTGGCAACAGCACCTCTCTCTCCTTCTCCATCCTCAGCTTTTCTCCTCCCTCCCCTGTCTCTTTACCCCGCTGTTTGTCATGTTCACCCCAATTCTCACCATCCAGCACACACATTAATAATTCAGCCCCTCACTTTGCTACAGCATCCAACCAATGAAATCAGTGTCATCTAGTTATAGCTGCAAAGGGTTGGGACAGAAATAAAAAGCAGTTACCAGTGGATGAACATAACAAGCAACAAGCTGTTATGTCTACATTTATAGCATTGTACTTCTCCTTTTTCTCAATATAGCTTAAATTTTGTGACACTCCAAAGGGAATGCACCTATAAATACAAGGTCATTTTACCTTTTCTGCAAAAAATAAATAGAATAAAATATTTGGGATCATTTTTTTAAAGCTGACACATGAGCAGAACATGATGCTCTTCTTAAAGTATTTATGACCAGTGTCTCAGTGCCTGGTCGTTAAATCTTCATCATCTGTGGAAGCGTGACTGACAGATACGCCCGACACAGCAAATATTGTCAGAGGGTATAAATGTGAGGCAAGAGCATTAAAGCCAACCTATTTCCGGTTTTTATTTCACATCTAAAATTGAGAGGCTTTAATTTTACTTTTAACAAAAACATGATGCTTTGCTTTGAGAGATATGCGTATATTTTTAACTTATAATATAAGTATATAAATATGCTTTGGGAGAGATTATATTATCATGCTCTTTTCCAATTTTCTCTTCTTTTTCAACTTTCCTTCTAATTCATCTACTTTTCAGCTTTCATATGCAGATAATTGCGACACTTTTATGTCTATTATTAAGGTGTTCAGTGTGCATAAGTCAACAGTGTCAATTTAGAACAAAATTCCTAGGATATTCATGTTTTGCCTTTTGACTAAGTTTTTATTTAGCCAAGTTAGTCTTGCTGCCTACTCATTATCAGATCAGATTCTGTTTGTATAAAACATATTGTTGTATGTATTGTTGTACATTTTCTACCTTTAAAAATAAAAGTGAAATGTACACAATATGTGACAACACAACAAGTAGGGAATAGTAGCCAGACACAAACAAATGAATAGCAAAAAACTGTGGGCTGTATGAAACAAATAACCCTAAAAAAATGCATCCAGCGGTTGCTGTAAACCCTTATTCAGTTTCCAGTTTTCCAGTTTTTCCAGTATCTGTCACATTTTCCAGAAGAATGTCTTGATTTTAGGACATTCCCAAAAAATATGGATGTGACCTGCTGGGATGTACCCACCACATGTTTACTCTTTTTTGACCCATTCAATTAATCTTTTAATTGAATCAAATCAAAGAAAATAATCAATAGATTAATTGATTACAAAAATAATTGATAGCTGAAGCACTAGTTGTCTTCATATATTTATAGTACTGTATAAAATTTCAGACTAGCTTAGCCAAAATATTAAACAGAAATCCAATTTGTTCATTATTTATTAGAACTAAGGGTAACTGAGGTAATTTCTGGTATAGACAGAAAGAGGTGTGTTATCGAAAAATTCCTCCATGACACTTGGCACTTCCGGTGCAGCAGGGCGGTGCGTCTGTTCCGCAGAGGGGGTGAACCATCTTGCCCCGGTTTCTGTCTCTGCTCTTCGTGCTGTCTCTCTGTACAGCACTGTGCAGGAGATGCCAAGATGGCTGCAAGCAATTATTTCGGTTTTACACATGGTGCCGGTCCCCAATACAGGTAATTCAGCGATGCAGGTCTGTGTCATTATGTCTGTTTACTTCCAGCTCTCTGACGCCGCCGTGTATCTGCGGAGACACAGTGGCCGGTGTGGTTTTAGTGTGCGGTGGTGCGGGAACGGAGTATGCGGCTAGCTTGACCCGCTAAGGTAGGCTAACGACGGCTAGCGGAGGTCGCAGGCCGGCGCCTCCACCGACATGCGGCTTGACATTAACATGAACCTGGGTCAGTCACCGCGGGCTGAACACAGCACAGACACACTCATGTTTAACTCTGTATTATAAAGTTTGCGTTAAAAAAATTCATCGGCCTGCGGCTCAGAGGTAAGCGAGCAGGCTGTGTCTGTGACCAGAGAGGTTTGGTCCGAGTTTAGGATTAACCCGGGTTAAGTCCAGGTTCATGTTTACTGAGTCCTAAAACTGTACGGATGATGCAAATGCAAAAAACACTGAAGGAATGATGGAGCAGGTAGTACAGCAGATCCAACCATACTGGCATTGGCTGTTTCTGTTCAGTTTGTTTAATTAGTGAATGTTGTTTGTGGTCATTTAACTAATGATCAGATATAATTAACGTGTAAACTACATACCAGTCCTCATTCACTGTAAAAGGATCCTCACTGTGAATATTTGGTATTTTTGCCTCATTCTTAACGTGACAAACAGGACCTACAACATGGAGTCCCTTTCCACATGCTGTCTGTTTCTACAGCCATAATCAAGTCTATTTTATTAATAGATACACTGCTATTCTAATATTAATGCATCTCTGTAAATGTGTCCTCATCATCTGGTGTGACTCAGACACATGGAAGGCATTTTAGAGACTGAGGTGAACTTTGTGACACTGTTTGTTGGATTGAGGGTATATGGGAAAGTGCTGCAAATGGTTTAACTTATTCTAATATTTAGTAAGGCTGCAACTAACGACTATTAACGACTAGTCTGATTGTGAACTGCAAAAAAAAGGCTGTTATCTGTATTTATCCCAGCAAAACAATATATGTTCTTTCTTTTAACAAGAACATTTGGTGCACAGCATTTAGAATGCATAACAAAGTATGTTAAACAACTAAATACTCAAGTTGGAATCAGCAAAAAAAACCCAATTTTTCCTTGAACAAAAGTGTATGGCATCACTAATGACCTGTGGACGATTAAATTAGTTGAACTTAGTGTGCACATCTTTGCTGTGTTATTATTATTATATTTTTCTGTCTTAATATAGAGATGGAACAACAACACAAGATACAACAGTAAAGATAAAGGTGGACTGAGACTTAGGAAAGAGTTGATGATCATGTTTGTGTTGTTGCTGGTAGTTTGTGAATAAAACTTGTTCTAGTCCATTATGAGTGAAGAGAACCAGTGTTGAAACTTAATCCAAAGTTCATGTCTGCAGCTTCACGAGATTCTGATAGTTTTTGTGGAAACAATGTGCAGTGTTGAGCTTCTGGCAGGTTTAACTTGAGGGTTTTATTCTCCATGAGGTGGAGACAACAGGTTTTCATTGTCTATAAACCATGTCCTTAGTCCAGAATTTGACATTTAACACCAGGGTCTGGTGGTTGTAGTCTGGACAGAGACCAGTCGATCAGCAGAGTTGAACCAGGGATGATTCATTTAGTTTCAGTAAATAGATGATATAATAATTATCGTCATGAATATTATTGTGATATTTGTTTTTTGTCTTCAGTGTTAAATTTGTTCCTTCTCAGAGAAAACACTTTCAAATTCTGTTTTGTTGTTTTACTAATTTTATTCATGCATGTTTTGATGCTGAACAAACATTTTATCATAAATGTTAGATTTGTGACATGGTCGTCTGTCTGGGTGGGGTTTGTGATGTTCTGGCCATAAATTAGGCTTCAAAACCACAACTTTCAAATCTCCAAACATCTTTTACGTCCTGTTGAATTAAAACTCAGATTACCCTCATGTTCTTTATGCAGAATTCATTTTGCAAAAACCTCTTGCACAAAATCCACAAAATTAACATTTTAAGCTTCAGTCACAGATGTTTTATTTCTGTTATTAGTTTAGTTTATTTGAAAGGGGACAATGCAATTTCATAAAAACACATGATTACACATGGTTAAAAAAAAGCCAGAATTAGCCAGAAGGCTAGTTTTCATCTGTTATGTTTTTTTAATATCATTTTCATCTTGTTTGACCTTTTATTTGTTGTTGTGACTTTAATGAATAATTTAACATCACTAATAACTGCCTGCTTTCTTCAGTTTTCACTCGGGACAAAACAATTAGCCTTTAAACTGTAGTTTAGGAGACAGATATGGATAACAGACAGTGCAGTACCTGAGAATGATGATATGACATTTATTGTCATAATTATCAAAATTCATGTTAACAGTATATTTTAATCATGATTAGTCTTGTCACAATTATTACACAGGGCTCCAGACTAACTTTTATTACAAGGAACCCGGAGCGACAGCCACAGACGCACAGGTGTCAGTGGAATCACACTGTATAAAGCAAGTGTTCGAATTCCTTTGGAGCCAGAGGAGCTCAGCTCCCATAGAGTGAGGACATGACTCCCATGAAAGACACAAAGTCCAATATTATGTGGGGGTCCCTCAAATGTCGAATTATATTTTGATCATAAATAAAGTTAATTTCCCATCCCTGTGAGGTATTATTGTGAAAGATGTTAAGTCGTCCCGTGCGTAAAAGCGCTCCAGGTTCGGATGCAGAATGTGATTCACAGTCTTTCTGACATAAATGATGCGCACAGCACTTGAATGAACACACTGGACCATTTGAACCCAGTTGATCCTGTCCTCATATCTTAACTGTAGGTCTATAGACTAGCAGCGATTTATTGATCCCAAGCTTACGTGCAGCAGCTCTATTTCCTTCTTCGACAGCCAGATCGATCGCCTTTAACTTGAAAGCTGCTTCATATGCATTTCTTTGCGTGTTTTTCATTATGAGGGTGTGTGCATGATGTGCAAAATGACTGATCTGATGAATTTAGTGCGAGTGCGTTTGATTTATGGTGATTAGAACGGCTTCATTGGTGCACTGTCACCTGTTCGGTAATTTCATTGGTCTGGTGTGACCAGCCTCAATGTATTGGTGACGTAAAGGTCGTTAGCCTTTGAAATGTTAAATTGTTTAAGCTGCAGGGTTCAAAGCATGTGAAAACAGTAGCGACTTATAGTCCAGAAATTACCGTATATTTTCCCATGGGCCAAATTGTTGCAATGCTATGGACTGTAGTATTACTCTGGATACTTGGATGTATAATTGACACATAAGCTATTTTTATTAAGAAAATCAAAAGTAAACAAAAAAAAAAACAAATCCAAGCATTTGCATGCTGTATTCCTAAATATTTTAATAGTATTTAAAAAATTATGAAATGGAACAATCCTGCATATTTTTATACAATTAGTTAATTACATAAAAAACAAACAATACACACCTGTATGTGCATTTTTAATACTTCAAAATTGTGAAACAGAACATTCTCACTCAGTCAATAAAACTTCAGCAGCATGTGCACGTTGTATTTCTGAACGATTTGACCTTTTCTAAATTCATATATGCTGTCAAAACATATTAATTAAAAACCAAACAACTTAAAACAACTTTGTGCACATAAATCCAGCATCACCCTATCACTGTTACAGAGCCATCACACTGAAGTGAAACGCAGAGGCACCTTTTCAGGTCCGACTCCAGCTGTCTGAATGCATGCGCAGATAGCACACACACCAAGATGGACATCAGCAGTAGCAGACAGAATGTCCATCTAATTTCTATGGTCCCGGTCAGAATAATGATTCCACCAGCACGGTCATGAGCTGGGTTTCCATTATCCTCAGAAATGCACAAAATGTAATTTGCGTAATAGAAAACTGGTAATGGAAACATCGAAATGTCGCAAAAACTGTCAACTTTTCACTAGTCACGGACATGACAGGTCTGGTGCCACGAAAGGTTCAATAACATCACACAGTTCATTAAACGTTGCCTGGGTCATTCGGAAATTCTGGAGCAAAGGCTGTGAATACTTATGTACATGTGATTTCTCAGGATTTTTTTTTTTTTATAAATTTGCAACAATTTCAAAAAAACTTTTGTCACATTGTCATTATGGGGTGTTGTGTGTAGAATTTTGACGAAAAAAATGAATTTAATCCATTTTGGAATAAGGCTGTAACATAAAAAAATTAGGAAAAAGTGAAGTGCTGTGAATACTTTCCGGATGCGCTGTATAACACACGCCAAAGTGATAGTTCTTTCTAGGCAGTGAAAGCTCAATGAAACCGGTCTGTTTTGTAGTTTTTATTCATACACAAAAAATATAACAAGAAAATCAAGATGATACACATGATGTTCTGAGATGAATTGTGTGAAAGAAGCATATTGGGGGATTGATCCTCTGCGTCAAGTCCACAGGACTTGGTGGTATTTGTGGTTTTAAACTCTTCTTTCTGAACATGATGATCCTTTAAAGTGTTAGTTGTAACATGAAAATATACGAAACATTAAAACACATTTTAACAGAGGGAAACCAAATAAAACCCAAAGTCAGATGAATATTGTGTAATAAAACATAATGTGATAATTCTTGTTATTGTATTATTGACTATTTATAAGTAAACACATCTGGCTGTTTTTCATGTATGTCTCTCCCCTTGGGGGGGGGCGGGGGGGGGGGGGGGGGGGGGG
>JAPQRQ010000019.1:29825384-29847851 GCA_037367365.1 Apogon talboti | reverse complement strand
AATAACAACAGTATAAAAATATATATAGATATAAACAACAAACAAGTCAAATGACATCTACAAACTATGTGCACAGCAGTCTACAACACATTTGTATCCAACTTACTAACAACTTAGGATGGAACTAACATACAACTTTGTGTTGATCCTGGCGGCATGTGTGTCCCAATTAAACATCCATGTGAAACAGCAGTTGAACCAATGTTTAACAGCAGCGAAATTAAGGAAAAGAAGCTTCGATTCAGGAAAATTGTAATTGAATAATTTTTTAAATTGTTTTGAGTCGCTTAATGTCTTCAGCTCTAAAATCTATTTCTTAGATAAAGCAAATAACCTTTAAAATGCATATACTCTAAACTCTCTTATCTAAAGAACCTTGGTATACGGTCGACTCTAGGGGTGTGAGAAGATGGTTTTATGTTTTGCAATATATCAATATGCAAATGTTTGTATAATGGGGGTGTCATTCTGCAGAAAGCATTCATGTTGCTACACAAGCGAGTTTATACTAATTCTGTCATCAGTCTTGTGTTCATGTTTTTGATGCTGTAAAGTCTTAATGCTGGACATAAATCCAGTTCAGGTTGCGTTCAGCTGCCATCTGACATCTGACCATGTGGTATGTCTGCATCCCAAGTAGACGTGTCGGAGTAACCCAGTTTGTTTATCAACTAATTATGGACATTAGCTAACTGCAATGTGCATTTTGCTGCGCTAAATATACTTTGGTGACTATTAATTTACAGTTACTTGGACATAACAGCCAAGTAAAGTCTTATCTGTAGGAAATGCTGTCAGTGCACACAAACGGCTTTTATAGCTTTTATTTTAAGCTTTTTTTTAAAATGATGATTATGTTAACAACTTCAAGTTATGGTAATCAAGCTTACAATTTTTAGGTTACAACAATGAGTATAGAAAAGTGCAGATAAGTTTAAAATTGCAATCATTTCTTTTTACTAAAATGGAAAATTGATTTTGAAAAAATGTTGTTTCAGAACTGGTATCAAAGCCAACATGTCAGTATTGGTATCAGTATCAGTACCATGAAAATGTCTGACATTAAGCCTAAAGTTTATCTCTTCCTTGGTTAACTTTAAGTGCTGCTTAGTTATTATCAGTATGACCACTGGCAGTTCATGTTTGGCCTATATTTTTTATGATTTTTACTTCAAGATTCAAGAAGTTTATTGTCATATACACAGCAATACTGAGCAATGAAATTCTTACTTTGCGACTTCCCTTCACACCACTAATGTAAACAGTTAAACTAAGCTAAAATAAAATTTTCAAACATTAACTGTACAGATCAAACAATTTAAACTAAACTAAAACACAAAGTAAATAAAGTGTACACTAAGCAAGGAGAACTACATAGGTAAAATAAAATGAAGCGAGGACTCTGTGCAAAGAGAAAGTGTAAATAGTATTACTGTTATGCAAATATGCAAGGATATATATTGATATGAGTGTCAGTCAGCCAGTGGTTCAGTAGCCTGAGGGCTTATGGATAAAAACTGTTCCTTACTCTGGTTGTCTTTGCTTTCACCCTCCTGTACTGTCTGCCAGATGGCAGGAGCATGAACAGTGTGTGCTGTGGGTGGGTGTGGTCCTTGATGATGTGGTGTGCCCTCTTTGTGACCTGGGTGATGTAGAGGTCCTGTAGTGGTGGGAAGGTTGCTCCACAGATGAGCTGTGCCGTTTTAATGACAAGTGTGTCAGGATGCTCTCCAGTGTACATCTGTAAAAATTGCTGAGGAGTTTTGAGGATAGTCCATATTTCCTCAGCTTTGTCTTTGTGCCTGATGTCCTAGTACCAGCTCCGACTGCCTGGGGTCTGTCTGTGAGGAAGTCCAGGACCCGGTGTCAGTCCAAACAGTATTTGAACATATGTGTCTGTGTTGTTGAGGTGTGACAGGGCTGTATGGATGGCTGCATTAACGGTTCCATCAGTGGAACAGTTCTGCCGATATGCAAATTGCAGAGGGTCTAAAGCGTCCAGGATGGCTTCTTTGATGTGGGACATGACTATCTTCTCGAAACTCTTCATTACAATTGAAGTGAGTGTGATTGGGCGATAGTCACTCATACAGGTTGTTTTGTTTTTCTTGAGGAGGGGCACAATGGTGGTGGACTTGAAGCACATAGGGACAGATGACTGGGAAAGACAGGTTGAAAATGTCTGTGAGAACCTCAGCCAGCTCTGAAGAGCAGACCCTCAAAGCACAGCTGGGGATGTTGTCAGGGCCGGATGCTGGTTTGTGTCCTCACTCTTTCTCTTCCTGTCCCTCAGGCATCAGTTACTCCAGTTATGACTCAGGCGGCTACACCTCCACTTCCACCCCATCTTATTACCAGCCAGCGCAGCAGACTCTCTCCCAGCCTCAGCCTCCGCAGCAGCAGCCCCAGCCCCCCCTCCAGCCGCCACCGAAGCAGCTCACAAGCTCTTCCTGGAGCAACTCGGGCAGCAACATGGTGGCAACCCCGGCGGGGAACACGTACAAAAAGCCCACATTTCACCAGAACAAGTTGCAGAAGCCCAAAGGGCCTCCCAAGCAGCCACAGCTCCATTACTGTGACATTTGCAAGATCAGCTGCGCAGGCCCTCAGGTAGGAGTTTTTTTTTATGTCAAGAAGTCATAAGGATCTCAATGATAAAGAGCTTTTAACAGAGCAGCATCATTTTATTACATAAAAACAAATCATGAAACAAAACATATAAAATTATCTCATGTTAGGCCAAAATAGAAACTGTCAAACCACTAAAGGTGAAGCTGTGTATTAACTGTTGATATTTTTCAGATAGGATGCCATTTGTATTGCTGTAGTTTGCTGTAGTATCACATAATGCTTTTCTTCCATGAAGCTGTGCACACTTTGTATGTTTGCATAAAGGTATAATATAAAAAAAAAACTAAACATGTCTACAATTCATGACTGTGGTCAGATGTTTAAATTGATGATGGCTCCTGTGTTGATGAGTGTGTTTTTGTGGATCAGACGTATCGGGAACACCTGGAGGGCCAGAAGCATAAGAAGAAGGAGGCAGCCCTGAAGTCTGGGGGCCAAACAGGGGTCAGCAATGGGCCTAGAGGAGTCCAGACCCAGTTACGTTGTGAGTTATGTGATGTGTCGTGTACCGGAGTGGACGCCTATGCTGCCCACATCCGCGGAGCCAAACACCAGAAGGTTAGCACAGCTGTGATACCCTGTACACATTGTTATTTCAGAACAAACTGTATAGGCAGCTGTAGACGATATTGATTCAGCACGCTTTCATTAGTGGCCATCGCTGCGGTGTATTCATGTGATGTTCCATCTGAGCTGCCAAGTCCCGGAATCAAACCTCCCCTAGGGATTTTGGATCAGATTAAGTATCAGCTGCCTTAAAAGGTTGTGTCTTCCACTGTCTCTCTTTGTCAACCCTGTAAAGGTGGTGAAACTTCATACCAAGCTTGGCAAACCGATACCGTCCACTGAGCCGGTGTTGGTGAATTCTTCTCCTGTTGTTACAACATCGACTGCTGGAAAACTTCCAGCGTCCACCTCTGCTCCCTCTTCAGTCTCAACCACGTCAACTCCTACAGTGACGCCCAAACAGGCGGCTGCAAATGCCACTGTCAAAACAATAGCACCTGTCAAGAAACCAGCTCCTTCCAAAATAACTGTCATTTGTAAGTTTGTGAATTTTTTTACTCCCAGTTTTAAACATTGTCACAATCACTTTTGACTCTGAAATACAATATGACGTAATCTCATTAAAGACACTAGTAAAGTAGTGCTTTTTTGAGTCAATTAAACAATTATTTGAATAGGCAAAAAAAGGTCAAAATGCAAAATAGACATGTCTGAAAATGACAAACAACTTGTCCTTTATTCCAGAACCCGGTGAAACAACCACAAAAAGTAGAAAAGTAAAAGGATATATAAAAAAAATCTATATAGAAATAACAGTATAAAACCATATATAAAAATATCTGTAAACAAGTCAAATGACATCTACAAACAGTATGTGCACTGCAGTTTTCAACACATTTGTATCCAACTTACAACTTAAAAAAATAAAGGCGAATATTTTTAATGTTTGCATTAAAGCTTAAAAGTTTAAACTAGTAAGTGATGGTCCCAATGAAGAAAAGTGAGTATATAGACATTTTCTGCCTTTTTGTCTTTACAAGGAAGAGATGTCAGTGTCGCTGTAAAAAAAGATAATGCATGCATAGGTGAAAAGTAAAACCAGCCACTGACGTGACACTTGACCTTTCATGTTATTGGCCTAGTGCTTTTTGTAAAATGCTTTAAACTCATTTCACTTCTTTACTTGGCAGACAGCAGCAAGCAGACTGTGGAAATGTGATCTGTGGTCTCAATATCTTTGCATATTATGTAAAAATATACTTGCCTCAAACCCGATTCAGTGACTTGTGTGTTTTCATCCAAATTGTGTTCAGAGTGCTAGAAACTTTCCATGACAGTCTTCGTCTCTTCTGAGCTATACTCCATGTTGTTTGTGGTGATCCTGGTGTTGTGTACACCACAGTACGCATCCCTGTGTAACACAACAGCAGAACCAATGGTTAATGGCAGAGAAATTAAGGAAACAAAGCTTTGATCCAGGAAAATTGTAATAGAATCATTTTTTTTTTTATAGACGGAAGTTGAATAATAGATTAATCATTTCAGCTATATTATAAACACTGGTTTTAACATTAATTTAACATTTTGAGAGCGTCCCACTCTACAGTTGTATAAATGAAATTTTGAAAGTATAAAATCTCTCCTGTCTTACAGCCAGTAAATCCATCAGCACTTCAGCAGCAGTGACAACAGCCACTGCAGCAGCTGCAGCGGTTTCAGCTGCTAAAGTGGACGAGCTGATGCAGCAGTCACTGAAGATGGACCCTCAGAGTGAGGATGAGGATGGTGACAGAGGCGGTAGTCAGGGGGACATCCAGCCAGTTGGACACGATTATGTAGAGGAGGTGGGTGACAAATAAGAGGAAAAACAGTTAATGAAATCAGGGATGCGCATCAGAAAAAAAATGTATGAAATTTTTTGTATATTCATCATGTTTAAATCCAAAAATAGAGCAAAAATGATAACTAAGGATCTTCTGAACCACTTTATCCTCGAGAGGGTTGCGGGGTTGCTGGAGCCTATCCCAGCTACATTTCAGGCAAAGGCAGCGTACACAACTTCATTGCAGAGCTGACATATAGAGGCAAACAACCAATCACTCTCACATTCACACCCTATTAGCACATGTCTTTGGATGGTGGGAGGAAGCTGGAGAACCCACACAAACACGGGGAGAACATGCAAACTCCACACAGAAAGGTCCCTGGTGTTGGAATTAAACCCAGGGCAAGGAGACCGTGCTGTCCACTGCACCACCATGTCACCCAACTCTAAGGATAATTATTATAATACATCAGAAGATACTGAGGAGGAAGAAAAACTGAACAAATAGAGCAGTAAACTGACACATCAGTAAATGAACTACTGTCTGTTTACCGTCATCATCTCCAGCAGACAGAAGGTGCATCTATTACTGGATTCTGTTGTGATATTTCTGAATGAACCCAACATATTCCATTAGATGTTTAATTAGGGACCGAGCCCAAAAGGCAAGTGGATTTCGTTAGTTTTTTATTATTCCGTGCCACTTTAAACTGGAATTTGATCTCCTAAACATGCTCAAAAACTCACCAAATTTGGCGAAAAATTTGATAAAATATCAAAGTTAACCCCTTAGGTGCCAAAATGGCCTCTCTAGTGCCACCTACATAAAAAAACGGCAACGGTCCTAGTGTCCAGTAGGAATGTTGTAGAGGCATGAAACGAATGGCAAAATTTTTTGATCATCGAGCCCTACCAATCATACGGTGATACCCATGACCTAACTCTAACAGGAAGTTGGCAATTTGCCTTTCAATGTAAAACTTAAAAAAAACCCATCTTGTCCAAGGGTGTTTGTTCTACTGACTTCTAAATAGCACCAAAAGGTAGAGTAAACCGTTGTCAAAAAAGTGATCTCGCAACTTTGTATTAACTGCCTTAGTTTTTACCCCTCGGCTGAGGGGTATTGTAATTGTTTGGTCATCTGTCTGTCTGTCCGTCTGTCTGTTCATTCAACGATTTAACAACGTTATCTGAAGGACGCATTGAGATATCTGCGCCAAATATATACTGTGGATGCATCTTGGCATGGAGCAGAAGCCTATCGAAAATGGGTGACCTTGACCTACTTTTTCAAGGTCAAATGGCAACATGTCTTTTCAACCACATAGTTGCATTATCTGAAGAATGCATTGACATATCTGCACCAAATTTATACTGTGGATGCATCTGGGCATGGAGCACAAGCCTATTGGCCGAGGGGTGTTAGTGCGCAGCACGTTATGTTTGTTCATGTGACTGTTTGCATGAGACAAGTTTAAAAACTTATAATATTAAATAGATTTGATTTTATCTGAATGTCAGGACAAATAAAAGACTTAAAGCAGCTTGGACTGAGATTTTTGACCTCACACCAAACAATCCAAAAGACAACTAAACTCCATTGTAACATTTTATTTCTACTTGAAAATTTAGGCATTATTATTGCTTGAAATCGTTTCACCCAGTGCTGTCTTGAAAATACAGTTCTTCATAGTTTTTTTGCAGCAATGAGCAGAAATGTCATAATTACTTTCCAGCATACTGGAATTCAAGCAGTCAGAGAGGAATCAAGAATTCTAGTTCTATGGGCCCTAGTCTGACTTAAAGGAAGCTGACTGTTAGGCTCAATACTAAAATGAAATGTTCACTTTAAATCTCTTTATTTCCAGGTCCGTAATGATGACGGTAAAGTGATTCGATTCCACTGTAAACTGTGTGAGTGCAGCTTCAATGACCCCAACGCTAAAGACATGCACCTGAAGGGAAGGAGGCACAGGCTGCAGTACAAGGTAAGAAAGTGACAACATCACAGTCCACTTCCACACTAAAACTGCACAATCACAATATAAGTTTACTTGACCATTGTATATGTAAATGTAATTTATGATATAATTGTCTTTTTTGTGTATTTTTGTATCTAGTATACTGCATGTGTAAGAATAGTTAATTGTACACATTTTTAATGATAAACTTAATGCTGAAGATACTTAGTTTTCTGTTAGGTGTTACCGAGATAATTATTAATTCTTTGCCTTTGAGAAACTGGAGCTCATAAAATATTTTGAGGCATTTTAATTGGAAATAGTTGTCATTAATTTTGGGGGGAGAGAAGATGTAATTATACACTAAACATACACCTAACAGGGTCCAGACTGGGACCAATTTGGTCACATTTGCAACTATTTCGAGACAGTACGACTTAAATTTTAAACTAGGTGCACCAGCACAACTTGCAAAAACATGATGTTTTTTTCCCAATTCATCAGCCCAAATCATATGAAACACCTTAAAACCAGGAGGGAGTGGGAATTGGTGTGTGCATGTGTCTGTTTGTGTCAGTGTGTGTGTACATAATGCAAGTGCAGGATGAGTCAGGTGCCAGGCAGGTAGTGGGTTAGCCCAGCAACGATGTCAGCAGAGTCCAGTCATGACGGAGAAAGGCAAAAATGTATTATTGACATGGCCTTCTGTTTGAGAAATGTGTAAGACAAGTGTGTGTGTGATCTGTGGCGCAAGCCGGTAAAAGATGCAACGTGGAGCAGCATTTCACCAAAGTTCACAGCAACTTTTCCCGTGATTCTCCGGTGAGAATAAAAGAGCTAAAAGAGAGTAAAGGAGCTGAAAACTAAACTCCAAAAACAACAGTCTATGTTAACTAAATCCACCAAGAAGCTGGGACCATAACAGAAGACAGAGATTTTGTCTGCTACTGCTGATGTCCATCTTGGTGTGTGTGCTATCTGCACATGCGTTCAGACAGCTGGAGTCGGACCTGAACAGGTGCTCTGCGTTTCACTTCAGTGTGATGGCTCTGTAGAAGTGATAGAGTGATGCTGGATTTATGTGCACAAAGTTGTTCTGTTTTTAATTAACATGTTTTGACAGCATATGTGAATTTAGAAAAGGTCAAATCATTCAGAAATACAACATGCACATCCTGGTGAGGTATGTTTGAGTGAGTGAGAATGTTCTCTTTCACAATTTTTAAGTATTAAAAATGCACATACAGCTGTGTATTATTTGTTTTTTAAGTAATTAACTAATTATATAAAAATATGCAGGATTGTTCCATTTCATAATTTTTGAAATACTAGTAAAATATTTAGGAATACAGCATGCAAATGCTTGGATTTTTTTTTCTACTTTTGATTTTCTTAATAAAAATAGCCTATGTGTCAATTATACATCCAAGTATCCAGAGTAATACTACAGGGGTCCAGCCCACAGTCCATAGCATTGCGACAATTTGGCCCATGGGAAAATATAGCTGAATAGCCCTGCCCTAAGAATTATGTATGTGCTCCAAACCATCTGGGCATGCGCAAACGCATTCTTTTCGATGTAAACATCCAGTAGTGATCCGGTAGTGAAACCTGTCGTAGTGAATTTACCCCTGTGCAGATTTTTTTTTAAGAAAATACTAAAAATGAGGCAAGTTGATTCCCATATTATTCAGATCACTATAACATTCAACCACGGGTTAACTTTATTTATCTGGTTGACATCGTTTTTATCAAATAAAAGTGAATGGATGTATGATTATTAATTTACCTGCTGTGTTACTCTTACAGTTACACAGTCAGTAATTGTTAATTGCTGTACAGATGTGTCTCCATCAGGGTAAAAGAGCTAGAAGGCCCAACTACAAGGGCTGGCCAACAGAAATGCCTCCCTGTGGCCCACAGGGTGATGTTCTCTAATAAGAGGGCTCACAGAGGTCTTTTGGTGTCTACATTTGAAAAAGCTGTATTTAATAACTTAAGTTAATGATTTTTTTTCCTCTCCAAACAATATTTGATGCTATGAATTTTTCATTGACAACAAAATAAAACGGCACATGGTTTTACTGTATAATGTTCTTACTATTACCAAAGCACTTATCAGTAATACACTTGAGAGGGAAAAATATATGAATGTGTTGTGTTGCTTGTGGAATTAAATGGAATTAAATTAAATGCCTAAACTTTGTGCTGGTGCTCCTTGTGATAAAAGTTAATCTGGAGCCCTGTGGTGTCTATGTTTGAAAAAGCTGTATTTAACAACTTGAGCTAATGATTTTTTTTTTCCCTTCCTCTTCCAACAATTTCCAATACCAATTACTGCCTAAAGGAGAGAGAGTAACCAGGACCGAATTCTTCACAAGAAGAACCACCACTCACTCCTGTTTTCCTTTTCTGTCCTCTTCTCACTCACTTTGTAGAAAAAAGTGAACCCTGAGCTTCCAGTGGAAATCAAACCCAGTAACCGAGCCCGGAAACTGCAGGAGAGTAAACTGAAGAAGCAGAAGCAGAAGGCAGTGCTGAAGCGACAGAGAGATGATGAGCAGCGCTGGCACATGGAGATGAGGTCAGGCATCATCACTCTTCAATGTTTCAGCCTGTCTTCTGCACTTTGCTTTCTGTATTTTACTGCTGTAAACACTGCGATTTCCCCACGGTGGGATCAATAAGGACATATCTTATCATCATCATCATCATCTTAGTCAAAGGCCTAAACTTATTTATTCACAAATTTATAAATTTTGGTAAAATCTGTTATGTGGTGTTCTGTTTCCCTGTCTCTATCATAGCAGCTCTGCTCTTCTTTAGTAACAAATACTTTGAATTTTAAAGACATTTCTGCTACTGACTTTTGATCACTCCTTCAGGCGGTATGAAGAGGACCTGTACTGGAGGAGGATGGAGGAGGAGCAGATGTACTGGGGGGAGCAGCGACGTAGGATGGCCCCTCCACCTCTGATGAGTCGTCCAGGGATGCCAGTGCCCCCTCTACTGGTGAGCTTTGGAAATGCTGTCATTAAAAAACTTCTCCTATCCCTTGCAGGGTTTTTCTTTTTTTTTTTTTTTAATCTCCTCTCAGGTATATAAAATCAGTTTGTACAGATCGTGTAGATCCTGATTTAGAAAAGGAAAGGCCTGGAGACATTTTAGAAAACTCAACAAGACAATTAGAGACTTCATACCCATCATGCCAGATAATTCTACTATGTAGTTAATACTCTCAAAGAAACCTTTATGCAGTATGTCAAGAATGCCCATCAATTATTACCATGTTCAAGGATGACTGGGATATGTCTAGGTACTGTGTGTGTATTATTGGTAAAATGCAGAGACCGAATTTCCCCTCAGGGATAATAAAGTGACTTAACCTTAACCTTCAACCTTGATATGGTAGCAATAGTGACCTAACCTAAGTAAAGTGTCTAAGTTGAAATGTGCTGTATATTTTGAGTTAGTGGCATGAACACACAGACAGACATATACTATATACAGATAGAAAGTTCCAGGGTGTGACTAAAATAAGTCATGGAAATGTAACTTCCACAACTCAATAACAGAATGTATGTGGTCTGGTGAAAGCTGCTGTGGACTCTAGTGTTTTTTGCATTCATAATTATCTTTCAGCATATTGTTATTCATGTGCTCTTCCAAAAAACAAGAAGGCTTTGGTAAAGTGAGACATGGAAGGTTAGTTTTCTTCAGAGAAATTATGGTCTTGAAAATTTAGTTCAAAGAAAATGTGTTGATAAATCTGTGCCTGGGCCCTGTATGAAGCATGTGCTTACCTTCAGTATCTTTAATCATTTTCTGTAAGACCTGTGTGCGTCGACCGGACTCTCCCGATGACCGTCACATCATGGCTAAACACTCAACCATCTACCCAGTGGAGGAGGAGCTGCAGGCTGTTCAGAGGATCGTCTCCCACTCAGAGAGAGCCCTCAAACTGGTGTCGGACTCCTTACTGGAGAAGGAGGCTCCAGCTCCACCTACTGCTGCTACCGATGAAGGAGACAAAAAAGGGTAAACCTGAATTTTGATACACTGGGCTCGTGCATGGTGGGAAACAATGTCTACGTTTATTGAAACCTGAAAGAACTTTTTCATGATTTCAACCCTGTGTGAAAATAGTATCTTTTACACAATGGTTTAATTAACTAGTACAGTGTTGTCCAACTTTACTTTCATGGCAAATCTGTTTTTTTGGGGGGTTTTTTAAGTCAAAAACCACTATGACCTGGTGGACATTATGTGGTTGTAGCTGAGAAGGGTGAATTTGGGCATAAATGAATGTTCTTAGCTGTTCTGGTTTTGGAGTGTTTGGCCTGTTGACCTCACCTGTGTGTGAAGACTAACTGGTTGTCCTGTTTTGTTAATTTTGTCATGAATTTAACGTATAACAAAATGCAGAGTTTCAGCTGTCATGTGATTTTCACTCAGAGTGTAACAGTGCATTGCATTTTTTTTGTGTATTTCTGTGATATATTAAGATGTAGTCTAGAGTAGACAATGAATCTGTAGGAGAGGAGGGTACTGAAGTCAGACTTAAGGTGTATTTGAGTTTCTTAAATTTTTTCTGTGATAACGCTTGTCTAAATATGAGCACCTCAGTTTCCAAAACGACAACATTGCAACTGCCCAAATGGAAAAACGGGCATTATAGAGGTTCGACTGCTATTTATGTATCTACATCGTCTATGGTCACAAAAAATGGAGTAGATTGAATGTATGACATTTTCCCCTACGAATCATGTCCAATTAGATGCTTTTGAATATTTTCATGTTTTGAAAATGGATGAAAAATTGTTACACTTTAAAGAAAATTCTATAAACATACTGAACTCCAAAACCAATACCAACCATGAATGTTATGTGCTGTTACACCTGAATGATCAAAATGCAAATTTATTTTGTAACCCAAGAAGATCTCCTTTAACAAGTCTACCAATGAGAGCAAATTGAGCTGCAGCTGTATGGACCTGTAAGGGCTTTCTCACATCACCCATTCTTATGTTACAGTACAGAGAACGCAGCGCGGCTGCTGAAAGGAGTGATGAGGGTTGGCATCCTGGCCAAAGGCCTGCTGCTGCGTGGTGACCGAAATGTGGAGCTCATTCTGCTCACAGCTAAGAAACCAACTATATCCTTATTGAAGAGCATCGCTAAACAGCTGCCTAAAGAACTGGCGGTAAGAAAACCTCATATTACACTGAAAGACACACTCATGTCAATAATTTGGACATCCCACTGCAGGGGGTAAGGCTGAAGGAGGAAATAATGTGATTTTATCTTGAGTAATATCAGTCTGAACTTTAAATACAGTTCTGGTAGAAAGATCAGGGTTGAAGTAGGTTTTTAAAAAGAGGTTTCAGTTTTTTTTGCCAGATTTCTTCACAATGATTTGTCTTTTAAGAGCTGAAGATGGACAGGATTTTGTATTTATCATTAATAAGGATGGATCACAAGGATGTAACTGCTGTAGAGCAGGTCAACTATAGGTTCAGTCAACCCAGTCTCACAGAAATAATTAAATTTTTAACTAAATTGCATTTCCAGTTATGTTTTGTCATACATGGAATCAGTGCTTTGATTTTGTTGCAACAAAATGTTACTTTTAAGTGAAGGATTCACTACTTTTTTCCAGCAAAATCCAGGACTTTGACACCACAAACACTTTGGTTAGATTTAGGAAAAGATCATACCTTTCAGGCCTTTTTCACCTAATTAGTTCAAATAGTGCTCTGGCCTTTGTTTCCACAGGTTTTCAGGTAAACCATTCTAATCAAGGATGCAGTATTAGTGGAGGGAAGTGCACAATGTGCAACAGACCATGATATTAGAATATTTTAGTTCATTCAGGTTCACTTTTTGACATTTTTTTTTTTCAGTCTGGATAATCCTTCCTCTTCCTATGTTCCTTAAAGTCGATGCTGAATCACCTCTCAGCTCTGGATTTTGTCAGCTGTTATTGCACATTGTTTTTTTGACTTCTTCCTTCATCTCCATCTTCAATGTCCTACATGTAGAATATTATACATTCACAACAGTTCACGCTTAAGGTTGAAGTAAGACTTTGCTCCAAATGCTCCAAACTGTTTAACAATAGCTTTGCAAAAAAAAATGAGCCCAATTCCATATTAGAGAAAAAAAGGTTGTGAGTGACTTTCCCTGAACCTAACCAAGTGTTTTCACTGCTTTGATTTAAGCCTAAATAGTTAAATAACATCATCTCAACCACGAGACAAACTGATTTTGTTCTTTAAGGCAAACCAAAAAACCCCCAACCAAATATTTGTATATATATTTATTATATTTTTATCATTTCATAAGTTCAGCTAAAGATAATTGCAGTTGCAGTTTAGTTTCCATGCAGATTATTTCTGAGACATGGTGATTTATCCTCTGTAGTAATCTGAGTACTTCCATAGGTTTTACCAGTCAAGGCAAAACGTGACAGAATCCACTGCAAATATTTAGTTCATCCTAATGGATTCTTCTTTTTCCACTGGACTGGTATTCATCAGTGAACATGTTTACCTGCCTGACTGCCTGGCGGCTATTGATTTATTTATTTATTTCTATGGGAGCACAATGTACATGACTCTACTTCAAAATTAACAGCTCTATAAAGTGGAGCTACTGTGTCTTACTTTGTGATCTGTTTAAATTTTTCTGATATTACATTTTCTAAAACTGTATGGCTTTGATTTTTGAGTTTCATGTTCACCAATGACGAAACTGTCCTAAACCAAAGAGAAAAATCCATTGGAATTTTCAGATTAACTTGTATTTTCATTTAAGGCCCACAAGACAGAGCAGAGGATTGGTACCAAACAAAGATAAACTGAAGACCTGTCAGTTGTTATGTTTTTTAATTGACTCATTCTTCCTCCCTCCTGCTTTAGTTGGAATTAGTGTTTTATTTAAGGTGCTTTTCACTGATCTTTAGATTTACTGCCTGGTTATGACACCTGAATCCTACAGAGTGAGGTGGGGCCGTCTCTATTAACAGCCCCCTTTGTTGTCCTATATATCACTCTTTCAAAGATAGTATTGATGAACTATTTTAAGTCAATGAACATGTTTAAATGAGGGATGCCTCATCCCTTTAGCCTTGACCAAAAAAAATTGCAATGGCCGGATGAGGCTGTATTTTTGCCCACCCCACATACCCCCTCCTCCTCTGTAGTGAGTAATCCCAAGTGTCCTTTTAACCGGCAGACATTTTCTGAAGATCAGTATGAGGTGCAGGCTCACCCCGAGGAGGCGAACATCGTGATATTTTCAAGCAAGGAGCCCAAAATGCAGGTGACCATTTCTCTCACCTCGCCGCTGATGAGGGAGGACCCTGCCACTGAGAAGGACAAGCAGGCAGGAGGAAAAGCGGCTGAGAAAGGTTAGAGAAGCCAAAGCTTTCAGTACCAGACAAACCAAATGTTAGCACTGTGTTTAATACACTATTTACCCCCCCTCCCCCGCTTCACCCATTCACCCTTAAGCAGCCTACATTTTAGGCTAAAAAAATTACACAGATTGAGAAATGGGACTTTTAACTAAGCCCACATTCAAAAAAAAAAGTTTCTGCTATTTCTTTTTTCCTTTAACCCCTTAAATAAGAACAAACTCACATTTATTTGTCCCACTCCTTTTATTTTCCCCATTTTTTGCAGTTGCACAAGTCCCTCTTTATTTCTGTTTTTTCCACGACATGGGAATTAAAAAGCCGGGCTCTCCGACCTTTCTGTGCCACTAGGGTGTGTGTTTATCTCATGAACACACGCTCAGATAATACCACCTTTTGGGAAATGATCATAGAAGCAGACTGATGACTGAAGTGATGATCAGTGTTGAGATGATGCCCAGGGATGAATGCTATTTCAAAAAGTAAATCATTCATTTAAAAGTGACATTTTGTTTTGCATTTCGATGACACACGCGAGGGGATTCTGAGGTCCAACGACTTCCCATTCCCTTAACTGTCATCCCTGCTTCATAATAAGGCATTATCCATAACAAGGTGCGGGAGTGTCATTTTATCGCCTCACAATGATCACTTTAAAAATTAAACCAAGATGACATTAGTGAATCCATTGTCATTATTTGTCCCATTCAACAGTGCAGGGGATTTTTAAGGTCATTGTGTCGCAAACACTCCTCCACCTCCTCCAATAACTGTCAGCATTTGAATGTGTTTTTTCCCATTTTGAAAACATGGTAGTAATGTTTTCTGTGGCCGCTGTCTTTTCTTTTTTGAACTTTTGTTTGGGTTTGTTGATCAGTGCCCCCGATTCTGTATCAGCAGACCTAGGCAAGCCGATGGCTGATAATCTGAAGACCACACTTGTATACATACCACTAAGAACAGTGAAACCAAACTGACAACATAGCCCATGTTTATGAAGCGTTTTAGAGTAGGACAAAACCTTTGTTATACATGATCATCAGAGGGATTCAGCTGCTGCTAAATCTACAAAAATTCCAACTCTAAAATGCAGGATAAATATGGGTCTTTGATTCTAAGTGGTATGGTAGTGTAGACTTCAAAACATGGCTTTGTTTTTGTCCTGTATTTCCCTTGTAAGAAAGCTAACGTCCTCTGTTGTTGCTACAGTTCTAGTGAACATGGAAGTGTGGAAAGCCCAGAGACTGATCTTGTGAAATATTCCGTCATTGTAGTCATGTAACCACACTGAATGTTTTGGGAAAGCTTGTCATTTGTCCTTTGTAGGTACCCTCAAATGGTTTTATAAAGTCCTAAATTCAACACAAACACTTCTAACATATCTAGCTTTCCACTCTGTAGTTCTACTAATTACATTCTTGTTTGGCCTGTCACATTGTACTTAACAGATTTGATTCTCTTTAATGGTTTACTTACGGATGTTAATTTTGGTTTTTCATGCTGTGTGATAAAAGGTTTCCTAGTTTTTGACTTTCCTGGTTGGGTGGAGAGTTTTAGAAGATAACAGGGACTATTTCTATCTACAGTATGTTAAGTAGTGCCAGATCTGTTGAAAACCTTTAACAGAATATGGTATGTTTTCCAAAACCAAAATTCCTTGAGCATTCTCCAAACAAATCAACTTTCTGGGTGTTTTTAAAGGTTTCTTGTGGAGTTTTCTTATAAACAAAGGTTAAATTGTGGATAGAGCCCGGCTCGGGCCGCATATTTCTGTCCGAACCAAACCCGTGCCCAACACAGTTGCGTCCGAACTGAGACCCAAACCTGACAGGCACTTCAATGTTTGTGCCCGAACCCCATCAGTTAAATCCAGTTGCTCCCATATTTATGTTATACATTGTCATTAAATTTACTCATTTACGCAATTGTGGTATGTGAACAGTACCTTTATTAAATGACTACATGTGCAATAGAGCCCGGCTCAGGCCGCATATTTCTGTCCGAACCCGAACAGCACTCCTAAATTTTTGTCCGAACCCGTTGGGGCCCATCGGGCTCAGTTCGGGTTGCAGCACTCTAATTGTGCATTGTTACTCAGCTGCACTTTGCAAGAAAATGTCGTTTTTGATGTTTGCTTAATCTCCTTCATTAGGTTTTTTTGAAACCTTACAAATGTTTGGTAGGATAAGAATTGCATGACATGCATGCATAAGGATGCGGTCAGAAACACATTGCACCAAAGCTATGTTCAGTCACGATGTGTCCACTATCCTTGCATCATGATCTGTTCATGCACATTGCGCCTTTACTTGCAACCTCGAATTAGGGACATATTTTTACTGTTCAGTACGAACAGTACATACTAACATTGTAACATGATTTCTTCTGTTTTACATCGTATTTCTTTGAAATCTTCCCTGAAATTTAAAGCCAAGCGTATATTGTAAGGTCACCTTAATGGTGACCTTTTCCCACAAAAATCTTTCCAGTTCATACTTGGGTCCAAGTGAACGTTTCTGTTAAATCAGTTGTAGAAATTCGCAGTCCCACCCCCTCCGGTGTAATCCATGGGACCTTTGAATTGCAGCATCATTTTCATATAGGATGTCTGTCAATTTACACAATAAATTTGTGCGTTAAATTAACAGTTACTTGTCCGTTGAGAATGTGTATAAAGTATTACAAAAGTGAAAAACACTCCAGGCTCTGGTCATGTTGAAGCTCCAGAGACGTCTCCAGCAGCTTGTGTAGAGACAGGATGATATGATTAGGACTTTTCCCAGCCTGATGCTTTTCTCCCAAAACATCAAAAGTGTAATGGAACGATTCAAAGGACATCACAAATCTGTGTTTCATGAGCACAGCAGTAAGGGACAAGGCTTAGGCTCTCTCTCATTCATCAAAATGGAGTCTAAACAAACTTTTGTGCTAAATTTTAACACATTCTGTCTAGCCATTCTCAGATGCCTCGTTGAAAATTTAACATGGACCAACCAGTGGGCCGACGAGGTGCCTTCTAGAAATGTGCGAACACATCTCAGAACTCCACAGGGGACCATTAAATGTTCATAAGTGTTTTGTCAGTCAGGCCCTCATTCAAAGTCAATGGTCAGCACAAAAAATAGGAAATCCAAAACACTTAAAAGGAATTTGAAAAAGTTGTAGCGGGGAAATGACAATTAGTCTATTTAATTCATAACGTAACGGTAGAATTACTACACAAAGGGTACAATGGGCAGTGGTGTGAGGGAAGTACAGTCTTGTTTGTTGACAATGATTACATTTTATTATAGTGAGAAGTAAACAGGGAACAAAGGCTGACATTTTTCAGTGACACAGGCTCATCATAGTGGAAAACGCACAGGTGTAAATAATACCATGAATGATTCCTGTGTTATATCACAGACACACTAAAATGTTATTGGCATCTGTGTGTGGTCTGTCAAAAGGTTTTATTGACAAAAATCTTTTCAGACAAAAAGTTAAAGACTGCAGAAGGACTCAACCTGTGTCATAATCAGTCACTGAAATGTCAGTGAATCACTGTAAACCACTCCTGTCTCTGAGTGCCTTGGATTTCCTTATTTTTGTGTTTGTCTGACTATCCTCAGCTCCACAGAACAGTAGTCATCCTTACATCCAGTGCTGAGATTCTTGTTTGTTTTCTCCTATCTTGCCCAGTATTTATAAAGAGAAAAAAATGTATGGATACAGATAGATTTTATTAATCCCCAGGGGGAAATTCAGCGTGTGAGGTAATGTCTAAGTAAGTACGTTCTTGCAGTGTTTTTATAAACATATTCCTGGTCAGCGACTGTACATCAGCTGTAAAGCTGTGTTTGTTCTATATTATAGTAATGTTGACTCTTAGGTGTGTTCAGCACTAAGCCTTGAGGCATCTCTCTTAGGATTGGATGAAAAGGATCCTCCTGACCTGCTGAATAAGAGGAAATGTTTGGAATACCTTGCTGCTCTCCGTCATGCCAAATGGTTTCAGGTAAATACATCATACTGCAGTTATTGCAAAGAGTCCTGCATTCGCTCAACTTTTAGAAGTTTCATTTATAACTACCTCCATAGTCCTCAACTAGGAAATTCGCACAATAAATGCACAGAGGAAACAAAAAATGAGTAACACGGGATTAACATTATCATGGGACCTCTTTGTTTTTAATCACTGATTAAAATTTTGCTTCACAAATTACAAACATGGTAGATTTACAAGTAGTTAGGATTAGAGTCCACATCCACAATTATAAATTACCTGAGGTCACCTGGTAATATTATGATGTCTGTGGATCCTTAAAAAGTTATAAATGTGATTGTCTTAAATTAGGGCCTTAATTATCCTTAAAACTGATCATTAATCTTTAAATCTGAGACTCAAAGGTCTTAAAGAATCCCACAGACATAATAAATGATATCACTATATATACTTTGGAAGTCTTTGCAAAGAAATTGTCAAATTTGTAATTAGTTTTGATCATTTTATCCTATTGGAGATGGGAATGAGCAGAGACTCCAACAGCCATTCATGGATGGAGAGGTTCAGGTATGACCTTTAGCAGCTTGAACGTCAGTAGCAGATACATTAGTCATGAACAAATGGAAATGGAACGTTAGTCGATTGAAACATGGTTTTCTTTGAAAGGGTTTGTATTAAAGCTGCAGGAGCTGAAATAAGAGGGGAAACGGCCCTTATTTCTCAACCTTCGTGTGAAAACACCCGTTATCCAAAGCCTGCATGAGTGATTAGATGTTCTGCAGCCTGAAAGCAGTCCACAGAAGATGCTAGAAATCTGTATTTGAAGTGAAGAAATAATGGAATTTTTGCTTAAACTATGAAGCATAGCACACTGCAGCTTTAATTGATGCAGGCGTTGAAGTACAGTGGTCTACAATTTCTTAAAACTTATCTACCTCTGAGATTAAATGTGCAAAATCTTACATACTAAGAAAAGATATAGAAGTTGCAGTGTTTACAGCAGCAAAATACAGAAAATGGTTCAGAAGACCAGCAGACCATTTAAGAGTGAAATGGGGAATATAAAAGAGTATCTGCTATTTAAATTACTCTCTCTGTACATACATACTGTATTATTTGCATATTTGTGATATGAATAATAAGATGAATTGGAAAACAAATGACAAAAGTGCTGGTTAGTGGATGTTTTCAATGTAATGATAAAGAGGTATTACACGTGTTGCTTTACGTACATTTATACAATAAATTATACATTTTCCACTAGAAAGAAGCTGAAATTCTCAGAATTTCACATTTTGACAAAAGACTCCATCTGGGAAACTACAACCAACCAGCAAATTTGACTTAATTTTTTTTAAATTTTTTTTATTATTAGTGAGCCAAACTTTCACTACATTTATTCTGCAATAAGTAGAAATTAGACTGCTGGAACACAGGTAACAGGAAGGTATTTGTTTACTTGTGCCACCAAACTGGGTTTAGTTCTGACTCCTAATGATGCAGGACTAGTGTAACCTTATGACCCCTTGGGATATAGAAATTGCCTCCCACACATCTGTTTTGTGTGATGCATGAGCAATGTGTGTTTCACTTGCGTTTTCTGACATCCCACAGATGTGTCAAGGCTGTTGAACCTGGTGGAGGGGAAAAAAAGTTATTTTTTTACAAACTCAAGTACACATCATTCATCTTGTGTGTTGAGATGTAAATGTAAAACTGTAGTATGTGCCTCTTAAGTCTGGAAACAAAATACTGATTTAACGGATATAATACTCGATTGGGAAAACTAATACAAAAGCACAAAGTAAAGAAAAAAGGAACATTGTTGTTTTTATTAAATATGTTAGTTGATTTACAGAGGATTTCTTGCTTTACAAATAACAGACATGGTAGATTAAGGTGACTCAAGCTCTGCAGTTACTCCAAATGAGATGGGTGGTTAATGGGTAATACTAGTCCCATTTGAGTACAGATGTAGTGATCTTATCATTCTCTAATGGGAAGTGTCAGTGTAAAAAGTCTCATCTGTGATAATAAAATGTTCACTGTTGGACTGTAGAGACATATGTGTGAGAGACTTAAGTGAACTGGTTTCACAGCCTTTTTAAGCCAAACTAAAATAGATGTTAGTTTTCATAATGGTTTTACAACAGAAATAGTATTGTTATTAGTAAATGAACATTACATGGAATTGTTTCTATAAGACTAATGGTCCATGACTGCATTTTTCCCCTTTGTTTATGCTTTTAGACTTAACATTAACAGTAAAATATATGCTGGGTCTGATGAAGTTGTTAAGTTTCTATTCTTGAAAAGTACATCTGTGCCTTTGAGGGATTTTTTCCTTGTAGAAATCAACCATAGGAGAATTAAACACTAAATTAAGTGCAGTTGTCAGCAGTTAGATTTATCTTGTCATGTCCAGCACTTCCTTGGTTGACTTGTGTTTTTCTCGTCCATCTTTTTCAAAGGCTCGGGCCAACGGGCTTCAGTCCTGTGTGATCATCATACGGGTGCTGAGAGATTTATGTCAGCGGGTGCCCACCTGGGGGAAGATGCCGGGCTGGGTGAGTGCTCAGGTTTCACTTTTTAATCATTTGATATCGTATCTAGTGAATCTATTCTTAAAACAGTTGTAAAATACTTGTGTGCATGCAGTATTAAAGATGTGTTGTGTATTTCCTGCACCTCCTTTTTCTCCATGTCTGTTTTGTCTGTTATTCTACCAGAGTGAGTCTTGCTACATCAGTGTTTCTTGAATGAAACACCTTATGCTGAGTTTGCATCACACATTTTGAAAACACATGATTTTAATCTGATCAACATTTTTGCTTTGCAAACAAAAGCCCCATATTTGAGGCAAATTGGTGTTTGTTCCTTTGACTGATGATCACTTTGTGAATTTTCCAAGAACTGAACGGTGCACTGACGGCATAGACACCCAAAAAGACATGTTAAGGTTAAATATGTTGACCTGTCTCTGAGTCCGAATCTGGTGGTGTGGTGTGAATTTTGACAGGAGTGATGACCTACAGTCAGACCACAGAATCCTCCATTAAGTTATTATTCATTTACCTCCAACTCTCTGAAGAATAAACTATTATTGCTCATCACATTTTTGACCCCCTCCCCGTTTCACACCCTCCTGTTAATGATGACACCATAGTTCTCTCCACAGATTCATTTGTTTCTTTGGTCCACAAATCCACCAATGTTCACCAATTCACCATCAAACTTATAGAACAAGAATAATATAAGATGAATAATTACCAAGTTTAACATATTTACATACATATACATAGATCTAATAAACATACCTTGTTGGCATATCATCCAAGATGGAAATGAGAAACGTGAAAAAAACACTTACACTTGTCTCTTCTAAGAACCTACAACTTGCTGCAGGTGGCTTGCAGGCAACAGAAAAACTTAATACCACTGGGCTGGAGAAATCTGTCACCTTAGTCAGTCCCCTGGAAACTGTCACCAAACTTAAGTTCCTACGTTACAAAAATCACTTAGAATAAAACAAAATATGTTTGGTGGCAGCAAAACCTCCGTTATGTAGTGCAGTGGATACAGGTATCAGTATGTCTGTCTGTCTGTCTGTCTACCATCATTTTATTTCTATATCAGTACAATAAAGTCATTCAATTCAATCATTCAGTCATAATCACAATTGATTTACTACAGTTTCAGTTATGTGAACTCATGCTCAACATCAGCCTTTTGCTGTTTATCTGTCATCCATCCATCACTGTCTGTTCCTATATATGTTGATTACATATTCAGGATACTGTTAAGTTCATTTTCTGAAACTTGTTGACTCCATAACTGTCAGTGGACTTTAAGGCTAACATCAGAGACACCGCTGTTAGATGTGAGGGGGATCCATCCTCTGAGGGCTCTTGTCAAGACAGACATCAGCAGGCAGCAACCTGCATTCATTCATTATTTATTTACCTTGAACTCTCTCTGCAGCGCATTTCTCATCCCCCTTTCATTATTTATTTCCCCCGTCACTACTCGTGTGTTAAGATACCCCTTATACCAGGGGTGGGCAGTCCTGGTCCTCAAGGGCCGGTGTCCCTGCAGGTTTTAGATATTTCCCTCTTCCAACACACCTGAATGCCATTACGTC
>JAPQRQ010000019.1:29761830-29774258 GCA_037367365.1 Apogon talboti | reverse complement strand
AATTTAGTGCATTTAAGTTGACCTTTTTTTTCCCCGCAGTTTTCTAGTTACAGTCTTAGCTGTTGCCCCGCCTCCTTATTGAGGAACTCTTCATGACAGCCTTATTTTCTGCTCTAGGTTTGGTTTCAGAACCGCAGAGCCAAATGGCGCCGTCAGGAGAAAATGGACGCCAGCACCATGAAGATCCATGACCCCCCCATGCTGTCCTTCAACCGACCTGCACCCGTACACACCAGCATGGGTCCAATGACCAACTCCCTCCCCTTGGACCCCTGGATGACCTCTCCTTTGTCCAGTGCCACTCCAGTCCACAGCATACCAGGCTTTATGGGTCCAACTCAAGGCCTCCAGCCCAGCTACTCCAACCACACCTTCCTCAACTCCACACCTCATCCTCATAATTCTCATCCCCATCCATCCATGGGTCAGGGGATGCAGAGTATGGCCCCTCCCCCTTACCAGTGTCCAGCTCTGTATCCTGATAAATACCCTCTTGAGGACATAGACCAGCGCAGCTCTAGTATTGCTGCTCTGAGAATGAAAGCCAAGGAACATATCCAGTCGATGGACAAGACCTGGCAACCCATGTGACTAGAAAACCTGGCGGCCCATGTAAGTGGCAGCTGGAAAGGGCGCTGATCAGGCTGTTTCATGGTTGAACTGTGTGGGACAGAGTCGTAGATTAGAAGAACAATGCAAGAAAAGATGGCGAGGACATCTGTCCCGCACCAGGTCAATTAATTTTCAAGAGTGGAAACTTCAGATATTGGGATTTTTTTTTTTCCAAGACTTTGTTTTTTTTTCTCATGTCAAGGACTTGAGCCAGAAATGTGAAGCCTGAATTGAGACATATTTTTAATCTCATAGCCAGACATCTGTCTTCCCTGTATGTATGTGTTTATAGGCTTTTTACATGAAATCATGAGGTGTAGCTCAGGAGCTGCTACTCACTACACTACCGTCCCTATCCATTGGTTTTATCCCTGTGGGCTGCAGTACATTACCTACTGATATGATAAGTTTGACAGTTAAAACAAGCTGTCAACATGACTATCATCACATCAGCCATGGAAAATAGATGTTTTTTTTATTCTCTGGTGAGATCTTATGTTAGATATTAGCATGCAATGAGGACATGCTGAAGAATAACATTTACTTTTAATTATATTTGTATGTACACATTGAAATTTGATTGCAAGATGTTTTACGTTCCTGACTTTTTTCTTCATTGATTTTTTGAATCCATTTTTAATGGTTCAACTGATGAGAGTCTCAGAGTGCATTACGAGTGAAATGTATGGTTTCAGTTCAATAGGAGAACAGCTGTAACTGTTAATGCATGTATTACAACGTTGCTCTTTTCTCATAACTGTATCTTCCCATTTGGTTTACATTGCAATATTCAATGAGGTGTTCGCTTTAAATACCCTGGTATAACTAACTGGAAGAAGGAAGATGACAGCCATAGTGAGGTCTACTGCCAAGATTATTTTAAAAACATCTTTAAGGAAAATTAGAACCATCCATAAAAAAACTTAGAAATAAGAACAGTCTGTAAAATGTATTATTGTTTTAATTATAGCAGTCAGCGATACAGGATGATGGCACCTTCTAATTTAACCAGGACTGAGAACATACCAAAAATAATTAATGCACAGTTAATATCCTTTTCTGAGGTGGGCTGAGATGCTTTAAAAGTAATAAAGGAAGTAAGTGAAATCAACAACAACAACAAAAGGCTAGAGAGGGAAGTAAGCCTCTTTTTGCTTGAGTGAATGTTAGAGTTGAAGACCTGTGGCAGCTCAGTGTTGGGTGGCTGCGTGTATGTGCAGGGCGGTAGAAACAGCCCTATGTGATGCGTCACCCCACATAGTTTAGTCTTTGTTCAGCACAATTGATCCAAGTGTATCCTCTTTGTCTGGGAAACGGTCTCAGACTGCACTAAATAGGCCCTTGGAACCACTTTGTCATAGAACTTTTTTTCTCCTGTCTCAATCAGAGGAGGACAAACATGAATTGCCACTACTATGGCTATTAGTGCCACAATATTGGTCATCAACCATCTGTTACAAAGTTGATATGTCATCAGTCTTAATGTTGCTCTCAATTGAACAAATCAGTATACAAGCTGGTATATATTATATGGGCAGTGGAGCAAATTAGTCAAGAAACATCAAACCACGTTTCCATAAAATGTTGTGTGTCTGAGGTGAACTTTTGAAGGCACAAAAAAGAAAATACAAATTTGGTGTATTTCCATAAACTGGTTTGAAGAAAATAAACCAGGCTGTGATGTGTTGTCAGTGGGTAGAGCTATGGTCCATGCATAACTGTAATAAATGGAGTACAAGAAGTCGAGCATTGTTGATATGGATGTAATGCATATCTCCATTTCTCATCATATGTGATAATTCTGTCAAGGCAAAAACCACCTCAATTGAGGATAAAAACTTTTTTGCCAATTTGTTTTTTTTTTTAATCCATAATGACCCAAACATCCACCATTGACCAAAACCATCTAATTATATAAACTGTTTAATACCTGTTGATCTAATCCCATCAACACATGTAATTATTTTGTTAAAATGCAGTTTGTCATCTCTTCATGGTCATCAGATATGGCCCATTTGGTCAGTCAGAGGCTCCGTAGTGAAGGTGGAAACATGGCATCTTCTACAACATTGATTCACCAGCGTAGAATCAATGTTCTACATTGATTTATCAATTTGATAAATGATGATGAAAAGTGGTTGGACACACTTGTTTTTATGTACAGTTAATGATATATTTTGTTGAAAAAGTAATTTTCTTCATTTTTTTCTGATTTAATCTGATAACCATTGAATTGAGCTTTCATGAACATCTACATGATGAGTAAATTAAATATAGGAAAATGTATAAATTTCCCTGAAAAATGCAAAATGCAGAGAATACTATTGTAATAAATGGTGATTAATCACTTAAGAAAGGTTAGATTTAGAGAAAAAGTCAAAGCTGAAAAAATTAGAATTTGAAAGTTGTGACAAAAATAGTTATGGGTCTTTAAAGGTTAAACCTCCATGAGCATTTTCTTCTGTGAAACATCACAATGCATATATACAGTAAATATATTTATGGAAACACACCTAATTTGATTTAAGCGTGCTTAAAGAAGTGTTGGAAATATCCATCAAGGGTCTTTACATGACTGCATATGAGACTTTTTGACCAAAAACCCTCATTTTAAACGGGAAAAGTTCTCCCCAAATTCCATGAACAGTGAAAAACACAAATAAGACATAAGAAATGGTATTGGTTATTAATACATGCACTGTAAGCCCAGATAAGTTGAGTTTACTCTAAAAAAAAATTTTGAAAAGTGGTTGCCTTTGTAAGATCAACTGCTTTGCACTATTATTACACTTAAATAATAAAGTTCAATGCACTAAGTTCCAAGTTGATTAACTAAAAACATTTAGTAATAATAACTATGCAAGGCAGTTGATATTCCAAAAGACTTTAAGTTAAATGTACTTAAAAAGTTCATTAATCAATACTTAAGTTTTTTAAGACAACCAATTTTCTCAATTTTTTAAAGTAAACTCAACTTATCCAGACTTACTGTGTGTGGGCACAGAGTAGAAAGAAAAAACTGTGCGTATCTTTCATCTTTAAGTGCAATTTTCTAGTCCATAGTATGATCATGAATTTTCACCTAAATTTAATATGATAGTTAGTATTAAGGTACTGACAGTTAATCAGAAATCCATACATTACTACAGCTTCCGTTTCATTGTAAAGTCTGATTTTCTTCTGCACAGAGGGACAGACTCAGTGTTACATCTGCTGCTTGGTGTCTGTTTAATGATCAACTGTTGGTTCATGATATTTAGAGAGTCTGTGTTGAACAATGACACTATAGACAAAATTGAGGATTAACCTTGCACAATAGCTTCTTAGGATGCTACAAAATATAACTGTGGACTGAGAATAAACCAAAGGTTAGATAATGGACAAAAATGCACTAGATGTTTGATAGGTTTAGCTTTTTTATGTGAAAATACACAGGGTGGTTTCCTGTCTGTTTTGTTTATAACATGTCTTAGTTTCTATCCTGGTGACACCTTTGTCATTTTTTTTCTTTTTGATGATGATTTCTTTTTGTCTCAAATTTTGATGTCTGGAAAGGTGAAGATTTATTGAAAATAAATCTAGTTTGTTACAACATGTAACCTGGTTTTCTCACTCAGCAGTGCTTTCATGTCAAGCTGTTTGTTCATTCCCACACAGTCACAGTGCGTTTTTCTTTGTAACCTCAGTCAGACTAAGTGCAATCCAAGATTACTACAGTTTAATCGCTATCATCTGACATACACAGGCAGAGCAGAGACATTTTTCTTTCTAACACTGGTGGCCTGTCTCTCTGCCTTGTCATATAAGAGCGCCCCCCTCCCCCAACAAGCCTCCTGTGCTGCTCTGTGGTTTGGTGGCAAGGTGCCAGCCTGTTAGGAAGATGAGACTCCAATCAATCAGGGCTTTCCAGGGGGGCCTCTCTCCACCAGAACCGGCTCCCTAATTGGTCCCAGGCATGCAGGCTGACCGGCAGCTCAGCCGCTGCAGCACATGTTCACAGAGGGGTCGGTTCCTCAACGTGTGAATCACTTTCTTGGACAGATGGAGGCCTGGATGAGCCTTAGAGCGAGGACCATATGGACAAACCAGTTCATGCAACAAGTTCAACTTTTTTTTTCCTTTGTGTATCCAGAACTGCACTGCAAGAACAACTTGTTTACACAGAACTGCATATGGGATAAGCATATTTTGCTTGACTAGATTTCTTAAGATTAGAATAAAAACAAAAACACAGTTATTTAAGATAGACTTACAGTTGTCCTGATTTTGAAGATCTCTGCTGTTTTTGCAACAACACCAAACCAGGAAAATACATACAGTGCATGCAAACAACTGTTGAAGAATTTGTCAAATGAAAAAAAGAACTTTTTTTTTTTGCATCAATACATTAGATACAAACCATCATTTGAATTATCATGCCAGATGAAAATGAAATGAATGAAAAATACTTGTAGATGTAATAAGTTATAAATTAAGTTCAATAACAACCCAGATCACACTTGCTGTTGTTCATTATCAATAAATAGGAGTAAAATAACCAGGAAAATTTAACATATCACAGAATAGAAAAAATCTCAACCAAATCTCACATTTGATGTAAGTGCAAGTTTGAATTATCAAAGAGGATCTGTATCATTTGAATGTAAAGCACTAATTCATGTTTACAGTTTTGCAGAATGTGTCCTACAAAATGACAAAAAGAGTGTAAAGCAGAGTTCCTATATTCAGTTTCACACATTCTATAAATGCATTAGCCAAAGTGTTAATGGTTTTAGAGATGTACCTTCTAGGATCACTGTTGAAGTATTAAGAAAAATTGATAATGTGGAAAATAATCAATGTTCCTCTGCTGGGAGATGTTAAAAATTAGACTACTTTTTAAATTAAATACTTAAACGCTTAACAGGATTTCCAACTGTTTCTCAAAAACAAGCTTTTTTTTAAAATGTTTTTTTACTTTTTGCCATGTGACTGGCTTGTGTTTTATCGATAGTCAGGAAAATGTTTTAAAAAAACCAGTAACAATGCAACACATGAAGGAAAAGAGCAATCTATGTAAAATAGAATAGAAATAGTAATAGAAATAGTCTGCTTGTAGACGCATTAAACAATGGATTTTTATTGCACTTCACTATTTTAAGATGTTCATTTATGTCAACTTCAACTATTCACTGTTGTGTTTTTAAAACAGCTGAACAAATGTTACAGTGAATCGATAAAAGACAAAAATAAGCTGCATGAAAAGGAGGTGAATGAAGAGACAGAGCATGAGAGGAAGGTAGAGAAAGAGACAGAAAAAAGAAATATTAAGAAAGATTAAGCAAGAGAAAAGTGTGGGAGAGGGAGAGACAGAGCTGGGGGGTGGGGGGGGCGGCTGCTCATCAGAGTTAATGATGCAGAAAATCCCCCAATTAGAGCATTTTCCTGTGTTGCAGGATGAGTTCAGAGCGAGGTCCTTTGACAACCCCTGGGATTAGTACCCAAGCCGAGCTGAGCCAAGCCGAGCCTAAAAAGACACTAACTAACTACTGGAAGAGCTTGGCACCACTCAGCTGGGGCCAGGTTGGGGCCGGAGCCACAGCCAGGGGCCGGGGTAGGCATGCGTTGAGCTGGACTGAGCGCCACAAAGACAATCATGGGAAAAAAGTAGCAGATCAAATAAGAAAAAAAATGTTCTGGTGGAAAGTTCATCTCAGTCACACACAATCTGAAATTAACTCAAATGTGAGCCAAATGAGGATTTAACCACTACTTACAACTTAGTTACTTTCTATTTTACAGCTGTACCAATTAACTTTCAAAGACCAAAACTGGCAACTGGCAACCAAAACCATCTACTGATCTCAAATATTTAATAACTTCTGAACCACTAAACCTATCAATATGTTGAAATAATTGAGGTAAAATACAGTTTTTCATCTTTTCATGGTCATCAGATATGACATTCGGACATTCAGAGGCTCTGTAGTGAACATGGAAACATAGTCATCTTCTACAACATAGGGTGAGTGAAAGCCATGGAGATTGATAAATGACAGTGGATAGAGACACTTGGTTTATGTTCAGTTAATGATATATGTTGTTGAAAAAGTCACTTTTTCTTCAGTTTTCTCTGTTTCTGATATAATAACCCTCAACTTTAATCTGAGCGTTTATGAATGTCTACATGATCAGTAAATTAAATATAGGAAAATGTGTGTTTTTCACAGAAAAAAATGCAAAACACAAAGGATAATATTATAATAATTGGTGATAAATCACTTAAGAAAGGTTAAATAGAGAGGAAAATTTATTTGGGAACTGACACAAAAGTAGCACTGGGTCTTAATTAAGCATTTAAACTAAACTGTAAATAATGCACATTTGCAAATTGCACATTTGGGAATTTCACATATAATACACATCATAATTTACTTATTTTATTTATTTATTTATTTATTATTAAACCTTCAGGTTTAAAAGACAGGCAATAACAATAAATTAAAACAGACAACAATTTAGTAATGACAGAAAAGTTTGACAGTTTATAAAGTATAAATTTGAAAATTTTTTAAGTGCAATTTAACTGAGGTCAACAGCATTTTAAAAACACAGGCACTGTCCAGTTGTTGAGTCTGTAAGATGGAATCAAAAGCTTGGAGTGACATGAGATCAGATCTTTTCAGCTCCGATTGAAGGGTATTCTAGGCAGAGGGGGCAGCAAAACTGAAGGCTCGCTTCCCCAGTTCAGTCCTGGCTCTACGTACATTCAAATAATAATTTTATATGTATTGTTTTTATTTATCAAACATCTCAGCATTAATTTTAGCTCCATTGCTCATCTGATGTGCATCCAACAACACAACATAATCTGATATGGACATCTGGATGGCAGAGAAAATCAATATTATCCAAACACTGTACCATGTCAGACAATAAAACATAAGATAGGAGAAATGTTGAGACAGGAACGTCACACTAAAATCTCCATGATATTTGTAAGAATAAATCTGAACAACAATCCATTGCATCACAAAAAAGAGATTATTGTTAAAGTACAATCAATAATGGTTGTCTGCTGTTAAAGAAGTATCAATGTGAAAGTAGAAGTTAAAGTATATACTGACACTGATATGTTACTTTTGATTTAATGCAATAAACAGCAATTTATTTCAGCAGTATAAAAGACAGCTTTGTTTAAATGTCACTGTTATGCAGCCAACAGTAGATTCAGTTTCATTTTAAATAAAAGTAATTTCCAGAACCACTTTACAAAACAGATAATATACATTGTAGATGCTCTGTTTTTACGCATGACTGGTAATCATCTAAATCTTTACAATTCCACATATTCAACCATTTGCTCTCTGTTGGTACCATAGGGTATCATACAGCCACCTTCTTTAAGTCTAAAATACACCAAAAAATTTTGTTGGAGAAGTCATCCCTCAACCCAAAGGCATTCAGAGAGATCAGATGATTTTTTTCAGCCTAGATGACAAATGCAATCTTCTTAAAATGCAGTAGGACAACACACATCAGAGCAGGATAATCTGAAAGACCTGCAGTTTTCCTGACTTTACATTTGACTGGGCCTTTGAAAATTTGGATGGAATTAACTAATCAAAAGCATGTACTGTATCAAAGTTGAGGCACTCATTATGATAAACATGTTAACTTTTACAAAACCTAACCCAACACCTCATTCTATTTTTCAGACCATTTCTCAAGACTCTTATCTTTTTCTTTATGTTTCATTAGCTGTTAATGTCAACTACACCATCATTGAGGTTGAACACATTCACAAAGTGCGTTAGCTTCTTACATATCAACAGATACAGTTTAACATGCTAATAATTCATTTACATGTAAAGTGGTTTAGTTTAGTAGTATAGTTTAACATTTGCACAGGGGTTCCCAAACATTTTCTGCAGATCTAAAATAAATATTTTGCTTCTTCTTAGACCCAAATTTTCAAAAATTTCTTATGAACTAACATAAAATCTACAATTTTTAAGTCCATAAGTCAGGGTCAGAATGTCAACAGTAGAAAACAAGAAAACATCAGCAATAGTTTGTAATACCAACAAGTAATATTAGCTACCAAGCTAGCGGCCCACTAGTCTACTAACAATAAATGCAAAGTAATCTATACAATGTTTTACATCTATTTTATTATGGAAATATTTTTACATATCACTTATATTTTCCTCTACCGATTGCTTTCCTAGTTGAAACGGCCCTGTGACCAGTTTTGGGTTTCATCTCTAAATTTGGGAAAGCTAGCATTAGCAGATCAACAGGTAGACTGATAGTTAGCAGCATGTTGCTAGAACTACAGTAGTTAATTTGAGTTTTAACAATGTACTTGGATATTATTTATAAACTGTTCGAGAAATTAACTCCAGTGTCACCATGCCAAATTCAAACCCTATGTTATAAAATTTATAAAAAGGTAAGAACCGAGAACCTAAAAATCTAAATTACATAAGTGGGAGACTATAGTGAATTTAAGGTTTTAGAGGCTCTAAAATTAGGTGTACAAAGAACAGGCAGCATGGGCAAAAACATTAAAGTGTTTCTCTACAAGTTACATGAGAGGATACATTTTTACTGCAAGGTTATATGGTAGAAATCACAAGGTTAGTATTCAATGCTGCACGTGCTAACAAACATAAATAAGTTATTTGGGGGATCCCCTGACCCAGCTCTAATACTATAAGTTTATTGTTTTCAGTCAGAATAATTGAGGGTTTAATGACTAAGTGATTAATTGTTGAGGCCATTATTTTGCTCCTGCACCACGGTAGATGGAAAGGGCCACGGCTGGAGTTAACAGTCTTATTGGGAAGACGCGTTTCCTTGAAAAGGATAATAAGGGAAAATAGCAGAATTAATTGGGTTTGATTAAGAGAGCTTTTCAATGGGACACAGCTTTTTCACATGACATAATTAGAGGTCAGTTAAGGGGGGGTGGGGGGGTCAGAGGGGGGATTTTCTTGTTGGCGCCAGTGTTATGTGGGTGTGTCTGTGCAGGAGACAGATAGACAGACATGGAGTGTATACATGCGGGGGTGCTTCCTCCAGACTAGAACTATGTTACATGTCAGCTGTAATAAATTTCTATAGGCTCACTCACCAGAAAACACACAGTGAAGTTTTACAGAAGGCCCCCTTTACGCTCAGTGTGTCATTATTATCTCTACACTTTCCAGCAATAAAGACACTGTGCTCAGTCAGCCTTTTGTTGCAGCTACATGCTCATTAACCATGCATTTTTAGAGACAACGTTATTTCACAGGAGAGGGTGATGACAAAAGCATTCATTTCAGCTACGGTTTTAGGTGACACACACAAGCAAACTCTAAACATTTGTTTCAGACATGCAAACACACACGCGCACGCATGCACGCGCGCACACACACATTATGAACATATAATCCTGTTACAGTATAATCTGGAACAAGATGGGGCAGCATGAAAGCCAAATGTTATGAACCAAATCCAGGCTTCACACCTGCTTGTATTATCCAATATTTCATCAAAAAGCTGTATCTGCAGTTTTTCTGTGTCATAATTTTAACATCATCTTTCTTTCACTGGATTTCCAAAAATCTCTCTTTTTCACAGTTTTAAATCAGTTCACCTAAGGTATATTTTATGCTTGTTTTATGTGTTAACAGTCTGTAGAAACGAGTGGTGTAAAACAGGACATGTTGACCCACATTTGTTTTCATTATTACTCTTACATTTTCCTACAGCTAATGAAGTCTGGAAGTGCACTTTGTCATATCTGACTAGGTTTTTATGTGTCCTTGTCACTGTCTCCCTCTGTCTGTGTAAATGCTGTGCTGTGTGGTGAGTTGTCTCAGACTCTCTGTGTATATCCTGCCCTTTTTGTCCAGTTCCCCTTACCAAAGGTGTATGGCTTACATAGACTGTGAATACAGCGTATGGTCTGAAATGGTTGTGTTAGTGATTATGCTCAGCTTTTCATTGTTGTATATACAGTATGTGTACATCTCTGTACACTGTGTATGTGCAAATTTAAATAGACAACACCTGTTGTTTGTGGTCTATCCTAGGATTATTCCACTTGTTTCACAATCAAATGTTGAGTGTGTAATATTCACTGCCCTTGGAAGTGAAGTTGCCATTTTGCAACCAAATTAATGACTCCATTATTATCCCCTAAAAAATGCAAAAGGCATTCAAAAGAGCCAGTGTGTATAGTGTCTGTTTTTGGCTTTTCAGTTAAAGGGATATTAACTCTGGTCCACTCATTCTTACACAGTGGACCATAAACATTTTTTGAGGGGGGATTCTTTCCTCAGTGAAACAGAGCCAGAGAGAGTGTATATTGTAGATATTGATGCCTTGAGGCCATGAGTGATGCTATTTATTTATTCTATACAATAATAATAATAATAATAATAATACTTTTTTAAAAGTGCTATACTTTTTTATATCAGATGTAGTTGTAGACTTACGTAGACTACACATCCGCAGTTCTGCTCTGAAAGTAGAGCTACTACGCCATCTATGTTTATAATGTAGTCATGACAGTCCGCACTCGTCCACACAAAATGAGCTACAGTAAATACACGTGCCATCGTGGTGCTTAAGGGCATCAGTATACTTATGACGTTTAGTGAATTTTAATTGATTCATGACCACAGTCTCCTACGCTGTCAATGTAATTATTTCGGTCCAAGTCTGAAGCCTTTTGTTGTAAGAAAATTTTAAAACTATTCATGTGTATAACGTGAACGTAGTAAAGTCCTCTGTGATCCACACCTACGCCTCGAGCAACAACTGAGGCATTTCCGTGTTTTGATTTGAGAGCATTACGTCACAGGGTTGCCAAATCTCCCACAATGCAATGTCAAATTAACCGCCGTTAAAGTGAATTACATGAAACACTGAGAGTGAATAATTTGAAATGTTTCGATTAACTTGACCTGAAATTTCCAGCAGCTGTTTTTATTGGTGTTCGTTCTTTGGGTGGTGCCTTTTAGATGCTGGCTCCTTGTTTGTAGGTAAGTTTAGTCAGCTACTAGCTTATGTAGCTGGCCTAACGCTAAGCTAGTTATTCATACCTTACTTACATTTCTTTTATTTAATTACAATAGAATAAAGAAATTTAACGACAAATAAGGTTTTAAAACTACATTTTGGCCAAGTCCCAGTCAAATTTACTTTATAATCGGTTCTCCTTTCACTTCTGACGTTAACAGATTTGACAAATGGTGACGATTGATAATTTAAAATGTGAAGTAACATGAAAAGTATTTCACAGGGCAGTTTAACTGTTCCATACAGTTACAATGCCCACAAATTAAGATACATTTATGAGAGACACAAACTAGGTATAAACTGACGGGATTTCAACTACGTATGTTATATCCTCCATCATTGTACAACATCATACTAGTCTGGATTATTGTGCTTTATTTTATAGATTTCAATCAGACATTAACAGGTTTTCTGGTTAAATCTCTAATAACTGCACCATATGTCACTGTTTATGGTAACCAATAGCTAAACATTAACAGTAGACTTTGAATTGAGATGCTCCTGTTTCCTTCTTGTTTTCTCGTGCTCCATCAATCCAGCATTTAGCTGTTGGATCAGCATCTCTGTCTAGGATGGATCCAGATTATGAACATCGCCTCCTCCGCCAAATCAACATTCAAAATGACAATTTCAGCCCAGTAGTGAGTTCTTTCTTCCCTTTTATTCATTGTCCTTTCTGAAGTCCTTTGGCATTTGGCATTTTGGCTGTGTGTGTGTGTGTGTGTGTGTGTGTGTGTGTGTGTGTGTGTTTGTGTGAACAG